>CAJRST010000001.1:8519703-8543782 GCA_907169785.1 Menidia menidia
GATAGATAGATAGATAGATAGATAGATAGATAGATAGATAGATAGATAGATAGATTACTTTATATGTCTGGTGTATGGTGGTTTGCATGCTAATACTATTCAGGACAAGGCAAAAAACTACAGCCTGTGTCATTAAAGAAAAAAAAGTTCATAATGCAGACCAGGAATAATAATTGGTCTTCTCAAAGCATAAAGAATCTTTGTGCTGATCTTTAATAGCTTCCCCAAAAAACTAATTCAATATAAACCTTTAGGCTAAAAAAGGCAAAGCAATGCAAAGTGGAATAAAGTAATGATCTCCCAGGAAAACTGTGATCTCTTAGTTGACTGTAATCTGTGTGCACTCAGAGCTACCAAGCTACTGACTCAAACATTAAACAAATTATGCTAATTCAGTGTCTTGAATCATGCACTATGTATGAGCCACCGGGGGTTCACTTAAATACCCACAGCCAACAAACTCATTATAATTCGCTTTCACTCACTCACTCCATGTGAGAAAACACAACCTGCTGGTGTGCGTGTGTGTCAACCTGATGAGTGGACTACAGACGGAGTAAAAAATGAAAATAGACCATTTAGGCCATGATGTAACTCATTTTTTGGCTATGAATATATTGAATGTTTTAATAGAGACATTAATTTGAAAATATTAAACAAATTCTTGTTAACTCATATGTTGCATGACATGAATAAGACCGGACGTAGATTTTTGGAGACTGGTGTAGAGCAAGGGAGGTTGTTGGTTATATAAGAGGAAGCTAAGGTGAGTTTTTAGAGGTTTTTACAGGAAACAGGCTGGTAGCTCTGAATAAGTAGGATGACCAGACAACCACTGGATCTGTGCAGTCATGTGGGAATTAAGAATGGGGAAAGTTTGACTGTGGGGAAAACTGAAAGTGACAGCGAACCATATGAAGAGCCCAAATGGGAGGAATAAGAGCAGACAGGGGGCAGAAGATGTTGAACTTGTTTCATTATGATACACAGCAAAGCTTTCAGATTGAATGTGGCACGAGCTACAAGCTCTGATGCCCCATGCAAAAAAAAGGCCAGACAATGATGAGTAGAGCTAAGCAGGGAGTTTATGAACGTATTGATACTGGCAAAGTGAGTGGAATCCTAAATTATGTTTTATATTTTGGGAGTGGGCCTATGAGGTGGTTTAGTATGGTGTTCTCACCTCTCACCTCCCTCCAACTCAAACTGTCCAATCACATGCCTGTTTGATTAATTGTGAATGAAATTTTAGTGTTTAAAAAAAAAATACTGGAGTAATGTCCTCAGCTCTGTTATTTTTTGTGTGTAAAGCAGATTGAATAATTTTGCTTGCTATGCAAAGTATATGTAGAATTTTGCTAGTATACAGTGCTATATAGCACCAGTGCTGTGCGTGATGCTTGGTGTTTGGGTGAGAGTTTAGTGTCACTTAACTGTTGGCTATTTAGAAAGTGCCTCATTCACCTTTTAACTGCCTACACCAAACGACAACTGCTTATCCACTCACCTGCCTAAAAACATAATCCATCAACTAATCTGTTTATCCGTCTGTCCAGTCCATCAATCCATCTGTAGTGCATGCTTTCAAATGTGTCTTACAATCATTCAGGGACAAACTAATCTGATGGAAAGACTAAGCTGTGATTTCTGGCACCGCACAAAAACATGTCTCACATGAGCAGCGGTGCCATTATATAGCTCCCCTGGCACAGAGCCCAACATTTGAAATCCACAGCTCAAACGAGCTTAGAACTCTTTATTGCCCATCTGCAAACAGCTTAAGTGTCAAGAAGCACATCCTCGAGTTGATAATGTTTGCCGGCACACTGGAAGACAAGTGCAATTAGCCTTGACAAGCACACATGTGTGGTACACAGACAAATAAAGCGAAGCTTTCAGTTAAACCGATGGCCGAAAAAAGGTAAAGCAAATATTTCATCTAACGCTTCTTATGTACTTAACTGTGGAAGGGACCATTAACAAAAGAAAACATCATAAGTTCTACACACTGTTGCGTTGTATCATTTTTAGAACCAGTACAATGCAGGAGTTTAGAGTTTCATCGGATAAAAAGTGCTTTCCATTTACCTTAAACTAGATTTACAAGTAGCACAGTGTGTGTGGTTGAGTTGTTCGGTTCAGTTGGGCCACAATAAAAAAAGATGGAGTCAAAGGGATCAACATGACTCTGTTCAAGCAACAGAATAATCATCTCTGTGGTACATATCGTTTGCACTCAGCTAGATATTGAACAAGCGTTAGCTGGTTGTCGTGATCAGAACAGGGTGGTTATTTTCCTGCTTGCTCCATAACTGTGAAATAAAATGGAGATGTTTGAAGCATTCCAGGAGAGGTGGTAAATAAGAATAATGAAGGGTCCATCATGGCGCATGCACCATGGGTGTGCTGCTTGTCCATCGGTTATTGCTGTGCTGCTGTTTGAGTGATGAGGGTGTATTAAACTTGGCTGCAGGCATTTACAAATTCCATTGTGGCCACCGTTTCCAGAGTGTTTGTTTTCTATTGAGCGGCAGAGATCCTGTTTTTCCTTATGCCACAATCTCTGTTGTCAGTCTGGATAGTCAGGAATGGCGACCTGAATATGTCACAGTGCAGATGATAAGAAATCTTCCCAACAATCTAACTTCCGCTCAGAGTTTGAAGGTCAGAAAAAAAAAGCTCTGCGGTGAAGAGTGATGGTTTCCTTAACTCAGGGCAGTATCTCCATGTAGGGCATGTGCACCTGCTTCAGTCTGAGGGGACTAAAGCCACCTTTTCAGCCATCACTGCATACACAGTAAATGTAGTCATTTAAGGCAGTTGTATTGGTTTCACTGGGACATGGCTGCAGAATTAACTCTAACATCAGCTCTTCAGACTCAACTCTGGACATGACAATGAAAAAAACCATCGCTGCCCTCCAGATTGAACCCTTGGCAGTGAGTTTCTGTCTTTCTTGTCTATTAAAATAATTTAGCCTTCTAAAGTTACAAAAACTACATTCCAAAGCCGTGTAATCCAAACCTCCTTCTCTGCTGCACTTTCAGAAATCGAGAGTTTTTTCAAATGACCTATGACCTAAATACCTAATAACGAGAGTAGCATTACATCAAATTAATTTAGCTTCAGAGATTAGCAAAAATGTTATTAAAGGCAATTGATCAGAGTCTGTACATTAGGGGAGCTCTGCCATACTTTTATTTGTCATCATATTTAAAGCTCAATAGGAGGGTTAAGCTTGTTTGAAAATCCCCACTATTAAGCTGATGCATGAGGGCAGTGATGGTCATTTCATTCCGCTTAAATGGCTCAGAGGGATCTGAGTACAGCCGCCATGTTGACCCTCATTCTCAGTCTGACTACGGCAGGGGTTAAGTTCTGTCTCCAAGTTCAGACGGATTTGTTTTCAATTTGTAGTTTACTTAATATAATACAATTGTACAATTAATTAAGCCGAATTCAGATTTTACTGAAAGTTTCCCCAAACATTTTTTAGGACACATGAAAGAAATCGATTGAGATCTGAAATCTGCATTTCTCTCCTGAACTGCTTAACACCGAAGTGGAAAATGACTCTCAGTGTCTCTGTAATACCACTTACTTCAGACAGAATCAAGCCCCAAAGGTCAGATGTCACCTTACATGACTGAATGTTCAGATGCCTGTGTTTTGTTTTCACTGGACTTTCGCTGTGGCTTTATTCCAAATTGTCCTGAGGGGATTTATTTGGTCAAATCATTACTGAGATGATGTGTATGAGATGTTTAATCTTTCAGTGAAGAAACATAATTTGATTTGAGTTTGGGGAAATATTTCTTTGTAACTCTTTACGGCTGAAATAAGCTTAAAAGCTATAAATTGATGACCTTCCATTGTCCTAACAGTATCAAAATGTTATTTTTAGCTGGTTGGACATGTTTGTTACATGACCTACTTTCTTTTCTTTCAAATTAGATATGGGTTATATTTGTCGTAGTCAGTGCTTACTGATTTGCAATCTTCTAATCCATAGGAGCTTTTATCATATTGTAGATCCCTTTTGTGTTCTCATCAGTGTTAAATATAACACTGCTTCAACAAAAGTAATGTCTTTTACCCCCGAAAAATGTATTGCTAGAGCCTATCATAGTTATTAATTGGGCAATTTGGAGTTTTAAGAAAATGCAGGGATTTTCTGCCTTATTGTATTGTATTACCTTTCAAAGTGCCATATTATTAATAAAGTTGTGTTTAACAGTGTTTCTTAAACTTTGCAAAATGCTGAAAGGTGAAAGATGTGAAATTCTCCCCAGCAAACCTTGCGAGTTCTCAAGTACATGCTTTTCAGAGGGCAATTAAATTTTGCAATAAAAGGATTGTAAGATGAGGAGGTGTGCATGGTAGGAGTGTTAACACTTGAGGCAGAGCAGAAAATACCTCTGCTATTATCATCAGCATGTCACCTTTGGTGTGCAGCATGCTCCAAACATGTGACCATTTTCATAGCATGCTCTAAACAAGACCCTTTTTTTCTCCAGCGGCAGAAGAAAAACAACTTGACCACTTGAGTGCAAATTGTGTTATCCGGCAATGGTATACTTTAATCATTGCATTATTCTCTTAACAAACAAAAGCAACCTTCTTTTACAAGATACAACGCTCCATACAACTTTAAATTGTTTCATTCACCCCTGCATTTAGTCACAGTATTCTGCTGGACTGCATCAGCCAAGTTTTCAGAAGGTAAAAATAGATAAACCACATGAAGCTTCAGCTGGTTTTTCGTGACACATTTGAAAAGTGATGTTTAACTTAGGTGTTTATTACACATTGCTACTAATTCCATGACGGTCTTTTGAATTAAATGTATATGATTCTACTGCACTATTTTGCCATACAATTTAAATGGAAAGAAATCATTGGAAAATATTGCAAACAATGTCAAGATGTCACATGAGAGTAAATACAAAGGTTGGCTGTTGCTAAGCGACCATAAACCAATGGAGCTGAACATTCAGCAGCCTGAACAACGCCACAACAGCCTAATATAGAACAAGCTGTGCAAGGTGAGTTCACAGCAGCAGATGGAAGATACATTCAGTATCTTTGATAATAAAGAATGTTACAGGATGTTATGCACGATACTTTAGCAGAGGACATCTCCCCGTTCTGACCACTTAGGCTGTGAGTCCAAACTTTAGCTTTTGGGGTCTTTTTTGGTCTAGACTGATGCTTATTGCTGGGTTAGAAAGTTGTCTTTGTAAATTGAGACCTCAGAAAAACAAAATTAACGTTACTTTGACTCTACTTTCACTGATTTCTTGGCCAGAAATATACTGGGGCAGCACAACTTCTTTCTGTTGGATGTTAGTGGATGTTATAGTCTGTGTTAGCCATAACATGATTGATAAATATCCAACAATAAGACAGGCTTTTTTTTTTTTTTTTACAGGATATTAAAACAGTTCAGTGGTTTCTCTTGAGAACCATTATTGATTTAATAATTGTGTGCATCTTCAAAAGGTTGGAACAGGTGACAGCAGAATGATGGAGAAGTAAATAATATAAAAATCTTTGGACTTAGAATAAAACATGACTGGGCATAATAAGTTCCTCAACGTTATGTACCAAAATTTGGATTCTCACAACTTTTCCAGTTCAAAATATACTCTCTGGGAATGTGTGTACATTTCATACAGGCATGGTCTTTCATGCGAATTATTGCATGCTCCCATCTTTGCTTGCGAACACAGTTCATTATGCTGGCCATTAAAGTGGATCAAAGCTCTATCTCGCAATGAAGAGGCCACATGTTGATATTAGCTAAGCAAATTATGCAACTTAAAATGTAATAAAGAAGACAAAGGACTGCAGAGTGGCTAGAATCCTGCATCAGACTAGACTGTAGCATCATTTCACTATAAACAAAAAGCCTGTTTTATGTTGTTGTATGCCCTTTGTGCCACTGTGCCCAGGGTTGCATCACAGGTTCAGAGTCAGAGGTTGATTTTTTTATATCTACACTTGCAACAAGATCAGGAAGGGGAAATTATCTTTAAACCCTTTAAAATACAGAAACTCATGAATTCCGATTGCTATTACTGACATGAGATCCTGAACAACTGTGATCTCTAATTGATCATGATCGACTCTGATAACTGTAAATGTAACTATAACCTGATGTGTTAAAACAAAAGGGATTTTTTTTTCCTGCGACAAACGAGCATTTTGTTGTGAAAGTTATAACCTATAACATACTACTAAGGGGACCGTGCGATATTGTGATAGGAGGACACAGAAAATGAGGGAATGGTTAGTAATAAATGTATCAGAAACAAAGAAACAAAAGCCTCCACTCCTTCCTGGCAACGTTTTTTTTTTTCTCCCTTTGTTAAGTAAAACAGTGCTTACAAGCTGCAGAGCCTGACAAACACAAGCAAACACAACATCCTTTAATGAGCAGGCTGTAGGGAGGCGGTGGCTGAGGCTCCGTACAGAGTGGATTAGTGCATGTGGTGGTTGGGCTGTCTCCCGGGGGTGCTTCCATCTACAGTACCAGAGTCACCGCGACTCTGTTGCCAAGGTCAGGCAAATGAGTCAGGTGGGATGGCTCGCTGTGGAGAGAACGGGCGCAGCCGTCCTCCATCCGTCACAGAACGCAACAGCTCGACCGCGGGTGACTTAATGCCATTGTGGCTGAGCGGTTATAGCTGCTTTGTCACAGCAAGGAAGGACACAGGTTTCGTTTAACCTTCTTACGGAGTTTGTACAACCTCACATTGCTGGCACAGACTATACCCAGGCTCTCCCATGTGCTGAAGTCGTTCTATGACAAAGAGGTGGAGTGAAAACAGTTAAAACCAAATGTGTTGTTGGGGGCAGAGTGCTTTCTCTGTTCGTTTGACTAAAGCGTCAGTTTCCATATTGATCCAATGAGAAATAATTGAAGAAATTGAAATTCCACAAATGGACATGACCATATCTACATCATCTTCATTAGTTTTTTTGTGCTTCTCTCATAGTTTTTGGGTAAGATTTATGTCTGGGCTGTTAGCTGGCAATTAAGACCATAAAAGCAGAATCGTTGCTGTTGCTCTCATTACGGCAATATAAGCAATGACAACCGGGGAAAAATAAGATGCTTAGTGCGCGAGAAAAGCGCGTCCCAACAGGCAAACCTCCATTACAAACCACGAGTAAGAGTGATAAGCCAGCACAGCTCTAATTAGTCCAACAGAAGAACTTTAATGGCTGCATCTCAGCCATGAGCCTAATAAATACATAAAAATCCACAACATGGAAGTCCATGGCAATATTCCTTCATTGTGATCAGCATTAAGCTGAAGCACTCCTGTACAGGGGCTTTACCGGGTGTGAGAGCTGGTAGCAGATAAGCTGGATACACCTATTCAATTTGCAGATTAAAGTCATATCAGGCAGCCTCTGACAGCTCAGCTGCATTGAAAAGACGCACTGCTGTTATCTGTGGAATCAGTTTCAAACGCCACCATTTTCTGACTAACTGTTGAGCATCTATGATTCATATGAAACTAAATATATAAAAAAAGGAAAAATATTTCATATTCCACACTGAAAATGTTTTGATTTAAAAGCATGGCTTGTTTAGAGATTGAATCTGTTGATGCAAGCTCTCAGACACCTCCCTGACCACCTCTATCACTCTAAGAGCCCGACAGAGGACCCTCATGAAAAGATGAGTCATTTCTCTCTCAATCTGCAGGTGTGTTTTCATGCTCATCCACATCTGAATGCCAAAGATCACCTCACAACACCAGGCCTTATGTTGTGGTGTTTGAAGTGTAGTCATTGTTCCACATACTGAGTTAGAATACTGGGAAATAACATTTAAAAAAGTAATGTGGTCATATGCAGATGTAATAAACAAAAAATACTTCAGTTTAGTCCAGAGGAATTGGCATCCCTTTTTTCCAAGAATAAATTTAAACTTGTATTAATCTGAAAGCACAAAACAGGTTTTCACTTCAGTTATTTTTCTATTTTAAAAAAGAGAAAACACCATTTTGGGAGGAATAAACATTACCTTTAATGTGTAGTTTCTCTAGCATGTTATCACATTTTATCACTATTTTCATTATGGATATATGTATTGTTGTTCATCATTCTGGTTTAAATTATTTTCTTTCCACATACATATTTCTATTTCACATGCTATGATCTTTTTCTTTTATTCAAATTTTTCTTTCTGATGTAACAAATATTTCTCCGCCTGGAATTAATAACCACATCTTATTTTTACCTTGACACATAAGATCAAAGATACCCTCACATTTCATGCCTATTACCAGCGTCGTGTTAGTGTACTGTGTACCGCACTAATTGCTTCAAGGTCAGAAAATTACCACAGACCATCATGTCATGGTGACTGAAAAGTTAATTAATGTCTATCACTGCCTCAGTGCTGTAGATTCCACCTGCAATGTATCCCAGAACTGAAATTTACTTTCTACATCTTGTAGAACATAGACATAGGTGCAAAGATTCAAAATTCAATATTTTTCTATCTTTAAAAATTATAAAAAGTCTGCAAGTAAACTTTAATTCATATCCACCAGCATCATTTATTTAATCAAAGTCTGAACCCATCATGGAGCCTAAGCACAATAAATCCCATAGCTTAGCATGGTGGGGGCAGCTTCATGATAGGGCAAAGGAAATACATCAGACATGGGGAGTGATTGACAGTGTCAAATACATGGACTTTCTTCGACTGATGTCTGGTGCAGTGCAAGGTTGTTTGTGTATTCTGTGACCCAGGGCTGATATGAGAATAAATTCAAATTGACCAGAGGTCAAGTCTTGTGAGAATTTGGTTAGTTCACACAAATAGATGGAGTAAAGTGACCAGCTGCTTAAAATGGGATCCACTCTTTGTGTGTCTAGACTCTACATATTGCTCAGCAGCATCTGAACAAGTTGCCCTCCTACGTCTTGTTACAAAATTTTTATCTCAGAAAATGCATCAAACTTGGTAAGACTTTCTTTTATATATAACCCTCCTCCTGATGTGCTCACATGTGGACAGTGTACACTATTTGCAAGCAGTTTGAAAAGAAAACAATTCAATCTTTTGCAATTGTCCTATCAAAGCTCAGATCTCAAACAGATTTAATGTCTGTGTATAACTTAAAGGTCTTAAATCTTAAAGGCAATGTGGTAGGTTTGTGTTGTGCAATGTGAAGCATCCCCGTGACAAACTTAAGCATGCGATAAGAGACTGAACACAGTGATCTTTAAAAAAAAAAGGGGGGGATCTAAATCCTAGCATAAGGCTTGCAAATAGGTTAGCATAGGCACATCATGAGAAAATCCTACAAAAACTGATGGATAGAAATGGAGCACAGAATTACACAGGACTATAGAAAGCAGAGCAAGGCTATCGAAAGTTTGTGATTGAGTTTTAAAGCAACCTGTAGTTCGTTGACATGATTTATTTAACAACTTCAACTCGTCTCAACTGCCTCTTGAGAGTAATAGATAGAAACTCATTGCTCTTTTCTTGTATCCACAGCCAGAACAGTCAGTGATGGACGATTGTCTAAGGACAGCCGCTTCTCTGCTTCTCCGGAGGGTAACTGTTAGACCGGGGGCAAAATGGACATTTCAGAGGCACATCCTGAGGTAAAAAAAACATTTAATTTCTCATCAGCAGGCAAAAAAACCTCTCACAACTGCAATTTTCATTTCTTATTTCCGAAATTAGATGATGAGGAGAATGAGACGTTAGAAGACACACCCAATCTACTGCCCATGCACAAGGCTAAATGCGCTTTTTGACGAAATAAGGATTAAGATTAGATTATTACAGCTAGTTTTCAAACAAACATTGTGTTATTATTACTTACATTAATGCTAAAAAAAGGCATAATTGCTTTCGACCTGGTCAGAGCAGAAAATATTGTCGGACACTCAACATCAAGAGGAAACACCTTGTGCAGCCACTCCGTATGATAATTTCCATCCAAACATGGTGATGTGAAATTTTCAAATTTTGAGCCACACTCCATTACTGAAAGCAATTACCTTCCACAGTAACTAGGATGGATGATAATACCACTTTTAGACTGTTGCACAAAATGTAGAGCAGGAGAGATGATGTTTTTTTTTTTGGACCAAGGTGCAGAAACAAGCAGAATGCAATTATCTGCAAATTTGGTGAAGCAAATTCTTTGATCAGAAAAGAAAGAGGAGAAAAATATCTGACTGAAAGTGAAACATTCTATTATTTTATGAAAAACATTATTACCCCTTGAATGTGATACAGGCCATATGAGCTAAAAAAATGATAAATGGTGGGATGTTTAAAAAAAAGCTAAACTAAACAAAGTGAGGGTCAATTTTTGAATTGTGAAAATAATTTTTATCCCAGCTTTGATTAGTTAGATGTATAGATTTAACTTTCTGTTCTTTTCAGTTGTATATTTCTTTTATATGTGTCTTAGTTATCACTGAATTATATTCTTTGCATTTTCATATTTTTATATGTCTCAGTCATTTTTGTCAATATACTTCTAACTTAAATAACTTTATTTATTTCCCATTATCTTCCCCCCATTACCATTTTCCCCACAACACATTTCAGTAGTTGATATCTATGTAGAGGATGTGCAGAGTTGTCTATTTTGCTGAGCAGTTTGTGCCCAATACCTCTTTGCATAATCAGCTCCAGGGGATCCAGAGCCATCCCCAGCACAAAGAAGCCTAACTTATCAGTTTATTCAGTCCGTTTGAGAAACTGCCTCTGATGCTTAAGCCCAATAGAAGGCTGCACTTTGATCACACGAGAAAATTTTTTATTTATTTAATTATGTTAACACATATGTATACAAATAATGGCCAGAGGATTAAACCAGGGTATAGCGACGATGAACTAAGGGTATATGGATTAGTGAGGTGTGACCAGTTCTGAATGAGGGCTGGTTGACATCGAATGGAAATTTTCTGAGTTATAGGTCTCTACGGAACCCTTTAAGATATGGGACGAACAATCTTCTCAGTTCATTCCAGAGTGGTGCAGTCCTGATCTTTGATCTGACTCTGGCAAACAGTTTGTCTTAGGTAGCAGCACACCTTGAAATAAAAGTAGGGATCTTAAAGGGACCTCGTTAGATTTTCCACATCAAAATCCATTAAGGGAACTAAGGGAGCATTTTTCATAATCTGTAAAAAGTTTTTCTTTGAGCTTGTAATGAAACGCTGCATTGGAAGTCGAAGTTAACAGACATGTAAGTGCTTTCCTAATCAGGTAAATTCCAGTGTGGGTTTGGAGGACTGGTGGTATCAGTTTAGTCATTTATAGTATACTTTGTATCACTTGGACATTTTATCATCACACGGCCTTTCATTCGTTCTTGATGTGAACATGTTTTCCAACTCCACAAATTTAACTAATTCTAACCATGAGAACCCATGTTTTCACTGGTTTCATCTAATTTTTGATAATATAAAAGACAAATTCAAAAAGTTTGTCGGAGATTGTAGTCACAACTTCCAACGATTCAGAAGATTAAGGTTGTCGTTCCCTCAAACCAACAGTCCATGTCATGCTGCACTTTGGATGTCTTGCAAACCCTCCTGTTGCTGTTTAAAGAAGCACCAAATAGACACAAATAGGTTCTAACAATTGATTGTCACTGGAAGTAGTCTTTACTGATTGTTGTGTCTCAGTTAAATACTTTTTTTTGGAAGCAACGTCCTATGATCGTTTCCCTGTGCTCTCTTTAGTGTCTCCCCTTAGGCGACTCTTACTATGCAAGACCATGTTGCTTTACATTTTGACGCCACTTAACAGAGCAAACGACAACCTGCCACAAAGAAATTGGGGATGATTCTGAGTATGAGTGGCTTCATGTGGTTACTGTACAAAATGCTGGCAGGTATGTGCTGCAGAAAATTAGCAAACAGTCACACAACTTCAAGCTATCCTTGCACATCCAATACTAATGTTGCCATGCCGGGGTATTTCCAATCGGTGAAGACATTTTTCAGACTCTGAAACTCTGCACGACCCCAAAACAAGAGCAAATGTTGCAGTTTTTGCGCATGCTAAAATGACAGCCTATACCATCGCTGAACGCACACCAACAGCTGCAGTGCACTTACCACAAGTAAACATCAAATCTATTTTCTGCACAGGTGACAGGTTACTCTGTGAAGCTCCAACATGCTCCAGTGAGCCTTTTGCCTAATCTACCATGATCACATGCTACCTTAAGTTTTCACTGTTGAGATCTTAACAGCGGGCACTTCAACAGGTGTGGCTGACTGACACACAACTGAGGAATCATCTATGTGCACCGAACTGTTTTTCTCTTAAAGCTGCCAATAACAAGAGACAAGGAAATTACCTTAAAAAAAAAAAAAAGCTCAGATGTCTGAGAGCTACCATTTTCCAAACAAGATTTGTTGTTGTGGTTCCATGGGGAGTGTTGAAAGGACTGAATGGTTTCAGTTGGGTCAGGCGGGTCGTACATTTTGAGCCCCAGAGTACATTAGGAAGAGCTGAAATAGCACCCTTAGATAAACCCAGAAGCTGACTGGAGTGCCGTGGCGATCCAGCAGTGCTTTTAAAATGCCCTGTGGATCATGCAGGTTCATTAAGCAGTTTGGGGTTTGTGTCTTCTCCAAAATGCGCAGTGACATGGGGAAATGCCGTAGACCAGCAAAACAAACAAGAAAAAAAACAAACTCAGATGTAATTCTAGGCGGAAATTCTACAGGATTTTGTTCTGGCTTCCATTTCGAAGTAAGAATACAGGGACAAGCTGAGTGATACATTCACACCAATTCATTTTTAGATTCTACAAAGCTTTTCTGTGAGGTTGATGTTTTTTTTAAGGTGAATTGAGAATGATCTGGACCGCCATAATTTGATATATTTCTTCTTCAGAAAAGTTGTAAAAAGTTCTACTTATAAAGTTGACCATATTGTACCGTATTATTAGGTTTTAGTAGTATTCTACATAGTTTTGTGCGATATGTGTGATTTAATATTTCACATTTTTTAATTATCTAAATATATTAATCTGAAAGAATATTTGAAAAGAATTGCTTAATTTATCAATTTTGTCAGTGTTGTAACTTTTTTATCGACACAATCTAAAAATGGATAACCTTTACATTCATAGTCATCATTTCTTACTACATTGTAATACATAGCTGTATATGTTCATAGCTGTCTGTCTGTCTAAAAAAAAGTATTTGAAATTAATTATTAACAATAAAACTTGTATTTTCCTGTTTGGAAAGAAGATTCTCATGTTGTTCTCATATCCCTGAGTTGCAGGGCTGACAGAGAGAAAAAAGCGAACGGTTTTGGGTAATAACATGCAGAGGTGTCATTCTCATCTTCGACGGTTGCTGCACTGCGGTAAGAAACTGCTCCCTTTGGCAGTGGAGCACGTGTTGCTCCATAACTGCTTCCAACTTGGGATTCACCAGGGATAGATGGTGTCTGCTGCAGTTACTCAGAACCTTGCTGACTTAAGGCAGCCAGGTTCTTAATATCTGAATAACTGCAGCAACTGGTGAAATGGGACTTCTGTGAAACTATTCATGAATGTCTAAAGAGAGCCAAACCGAACAGAATTTATCATTATATTTGAAAAAGGCTTTATATGTGTTGCTTTCAGCATTTTGCGATTTTGAAATTAAAGGGCTAGAAAGCCAGTCTAACATTATCCACAGCTCAGAAACATCCTGTTTCCCTCTTGATGAATTCTGCTAAAAAGTGAAAATGATTGGCCTGTGTATTCATACTTTAGAGCTCACAAAAATGTAATGAAAACTGCTCTGGAAATCTAATAATGGGAACAGGTGATGTAATTTCCAAACTCTTATCTAGCAAGACGTGATCTTATTTAAAAAAGGGAAAACCTTATCTGTCTTTTGTATTATTCAGCATTTTTGTATAAAACTGACAACATATCTAACTAAACTGATTATCTGATGAAATGTAACTAACCCGCAGTCTTTGCTTTTGTAATTAAAAGTTGTGTTCAGCACCTTAAATCTGACACGCAGACTAAGATTTTGGCTTTCTGATCATCTATTTTTAAACATCATCTCTGCTATTGACTATGAGGTGATATTGCTTCTGTGAGTCTCATGGAATCTGATTCATAATCTGTCCACATTATTTGAAATGGTGCACAGTCAGATACAATAACCACACGTACAGCTGCACATTACCAACAATACCAACAATACCGATACTCTTCACTGAAAGAGGTGGAGTCTGTGAGGTGCATCATTTTCCCAATAAACACAGTTCGGATTAATCATATGGATTTTTCTGGGCCTTCATGAACAGATCAAATCAAATTTCCAATCAGAAAGACTAAAGGAGACAAACAAAGAGCATTAAGCCAAGACTCTGAATCAAGTAATATTTTAATCATTACAAAGCTGTGCTCTTTTTTGCATAGATAGCAGATGGCTGTTTTTTCTTATTCTGCTCAAACAGTGGTTGTGTAATTAGAGCTTATATTTGCTACAAATGACTACGGAAAAAATGCAGGAATGGGTAGAACCCCCCCTTCCCCACAAGGTGAAATCAATATCCAACATTCATTTTGAGCCTGTCCCCTCCTGAACTGTTGCAAGCCTGCAGTTGGCAGATGCTTGCAGATAGTGTTGTCAAATATATGACTGTTGGACAAGTGAGGCCACAACTCATTACCTTGCACTTCTCTAGAAGAGGCAGGTCATCCCGTGGTCCTGACACACACATGAATCCTCTTAACCCTAAATAAAGCTGTCCCAAAGCACGCCACCCAGTCTGCAGGCAGAGACCACAGCTTCAAGCCTCTAATGCCATTTATTTTCCCTTCCAAGAAAGGAAATCCGCAGGAAAATGTCTGGAGTTTAAAAAGAAAAAAAGGAGACAGAGCCATGCGGCAAGAAAAATGAAGAATGGAACAATGTGACCACACTCACACCGTAGAGTCAGACGGATTTGGATTAGTCTGCATTTTTCAAGATTACCCTGAGCTGTCTGTCTGTCTGAGCCCTCACAGATAATGGCAAATAGAGGGTAAAATGAGCCGTCTACGGTTTACCCATCTTCTCGGTTTCGTGCTCTTTTTTTCCCACACCCTGATCCTGAAGTGTTCAGCCGGGGGATCGACTGCCTGTACGTGGTGCCGTGCCTGTCAATTGATCAGGGCCTGACTCCATCCTAGAAACCTCAAATGAGGCACAGCACAAATGCATTCATCTTCATGAGAAGCCCGAGATAAAGTTTCACAGAGTCTTTCTACTTGCAGAGACGGTTGCAAGTAAACCAGACACCCCCCAACTTGTGCTGTATCAAGTACGACCAAATAACATTTGTGTCCATTGTGAAACTATTATGGTTTTTGGCAGCCACATCATTCGCAATAACTGTCTTATAAATGCCTTTTTGGCTCTGAATATCACAACAGAATGAACACGCACTGTCCTCAATACTTCCGCGAGTTGGATCTTTTTCTTCTGAGCTTTTTCGGTTTGATTAATCACTCCTCTACCACGTGAGAACATGGTGGACCTTTGAGGGACTGACCCCTGTGAAATTGGAGACATTTCTATGGTGCACACCGGTCAATACCCAAGAATAAACCGGCCCACTCCG
This sequence comes from Menidia menidia, assembly GCA_907169785.1. Taxonomy (NCBI): domain Eukaryota; kingdom Metazoa; phylum Chordata; class Actinopteri; order Atheriniformes; family Atherinopsidae; genus Menidia; species Menidia menidia. The sequence continues at coordinate 8,535,335 of CAJRST010000001.1, forward strand.
AGGAGGAATCCTGGACTTATTCTGGCCAGAGTAATTCATTAAACTGTTTCTCATGCTCATTTATCAAAATCAATCAAAGGGCAGCCGGGCCAAAAGAGCAATTTAAAGCACTGCAGAGGTATGACATTGCTGAGTCGGTAATACGTTTGTGGACGATTATGTAAACCCGTATTGAACTTTCGGGTACAGATTGTTTGAGAATGGCACGGAATGAATGAAAAATGTATTAGTTAAGATCTATAGCTTACAAATGTGTATCAGATGAAAACTGAATTAAGTCTGAAAGCGTAAGATTAAAACAAAACCGTGTATCAGGCCTAGATGTTCAAGACTGATTTGTAAACGAAGAAAACAGGCTGGAATAATACTGCAATTGTCAAACCATACGTTTTTAGAACGAATAATAAGAATAGCAATGTGAAACTTTTAGTTTAAAAAAGTTAAAACGCACATTGACCTGACAATAGCAATATTTGGTGGGTGCTATATCAGAGACGCTGTTTGCTCTGGGCAGACTTTGGATCCCAGGACTATTGATTATGAGTAACACCAGGAGCCAGAGATAGATGAGCGATGAGCAGTGAGGGGATTGAACGGATGGGAGTGCCATGAGGTGGTTGTTTGTCTTTTCAGCAGGGAATTGTGTCAAAACCCACAACCTTCAGGATCCATCAGATTCTAGACATCCAAAAGAATACATGTTCATTAAAGCGCAATGGACATGCTGACACCTCCATCCTCAGCTGCTCTGAAACGATGTCCCCTTTTTGAGCATTTGTCCCGTGATTGGTGTCGTCTAAACCTAAAAAAAACATTCTGTTTGCCAGTTACTGACAGAATTCTGCAATTCCTAATCACTTCTTTGAACAGAGCAGGAAAATAAATGATCTTTATTTACTGATCAGTGTACAGATCTGTGTAGTTTAGTGTACTGTGGTGCATTATGAGGTAATCGGATCTTACGATGTCCTATTTTTGAAAAAAATCCAATTGGTGAATAATGCCTTTTAATGCCTTTCCACCCTCAGAGGGGCAAAACAACCACCACTGATCATTTTCAGCAATCATCAGTCCGCAGATACCACACACACACTGCAAAGCACACAGTCCCAGCAGAGACGTTCCACCACCGCCGCTGTGCTGATGCTTCTTAGATCTTTGGGACTTGGGCAATGTTTTGGCCCACTTACACGCAGCAGCTTTGTGAATTTAAAAAAAAAAAAAAGAGAAAAGAAAAGAAAAGACTGCACAATAAACCCCTGCTCGTGCTCCAGTGAATAGCAAAGCCCTTCCTGTGGGTCTGAATTAGTGTTCTTGGACTTGGATCCTGAGTCCCCCCTTGCAGCCAAATCAAGCCGCGAGGAGGGATTTCTTTTCAGCGTAACACCAGCAGAGGGGGGTGTGCTCCAGTCCTGGAGAGTGAGAGAGTGAGCCAGCTGCGACTGCTGAAGCCTCAGATGTTTCCTGTGCAGCCACACCCTGATACACGATTGCACACAGACAAAACCACAGCGACGCGCAGTATCTTTTTTAAACGCACAAATTGCCCCACCGCCTAAAACATTTCCTGTCTTAAGCACTCTCAATCGATGGCCCCAATATTGTTTACAAATTAAATGTCCCCCACTTGCAAAATAATGTCAATTAGATCTACTAATAACCCTGATATGCTTCAGCAGCTCCTGTTGGATAACACGATGAGCGTGCCTGCTATACTTTCAGATTTTTAATTACTGCTTAACAGCAAAAGGGGGGGGTTTAAATTACAGCTTTTAGTTTTATCAGCTGCCATTTAGGAGACAAAGGTGGAAAACATACAGCCTCAGAGCACTCTTCCTCTTTTTGTGGGCGAGGTTCTAATGTTTAGAGTTTCTTCATTAAGGAAAAAGGTCAAAGAAAGCCCTTCTGCAAGACTTTGTGAAATATTTTGAGATGAATCATGCACATTCACTTGCTTTTGATACCCATTCCTCAGGGCCTTTTTGTGTTTTCATTAATGCTCTGTTTTTCCACCCAAAAATGTAGGCTGTTCTTTTCTTTTTTAGTTTTTTTTTTCAGATTAAACGAATGAGCCAAAAATATTTCACGTCAGATCAGTGCAAGATTAAATAGGCTATTGTGCGGGCTTTATCCGGGGCTGATGGATGTGCTGTGGCTCAGGGCTGTAATATTTCATTCGGGTGTAATTTTATAAGCCAACATGTTGAGGTGGCACTTTGATCTCATCACGGGGAGATGACTGACAGGACCTCAAACCACTACCGTCACGCTGAAATCAATTGTGGAGTCTACAGCAGTGCACACAGTCAGACCCACCAAGAGTAGGCTATTTAGGTATATCTGAAGCACACAACTGAATCCACTCAGTTGTGGGCATGCATTATTTCTACCTGCAAAAAGCAGAGTAAAAAAATCAGATGTGGCAGGAAAAAATGTGATTTTTTTCCCCATATCTGTAAAGTCCTGCTCTGACATCCTGACCCCAAACACATATTTAATTGGGAATCAAGGGTGGAGCTGTACCTTGAATAATCCTCATAACGTATCTGACCAAAGTCCTAGTTTTTGTCTGAAAGAATTTCTAAAGCAATCTATACACTTAGGCACTTTTTGGGGGGGCACGATCGTGCATCGTAATTAATAAGCAGCTACTTCATAACTAATCAGTGACGTTGGACTTCAGTGAGCATATCTCTGTCCTTCCTGACAAAAGGATCCGGGTAGGTTTTATGAGCGCACCGCACTCTCGCATCGAACCGTCATTCCCACTTTTTTTTTTTTATTTCGGTCAGGAAAAAGATATCATAGTTTGCCCTAATCCTAAAAACGCCGCGATCCTCGGTATCAGCTAAGTCTTTTATGAACTCAGATTTGCAGAAGACACTCCTCTCGCTCCCGCGCTGCTCCACACTCCCGAAGCCAGTCGGTGTGCGCGGGAGGGGGAATTCGGCAGCCCCATCTTTATCGGTGGCTCCATCGAAGACAAAGAGAGCCTGCAAATCAAGACGTGCTGCAGATTCGAGGAGGAGAAGCCTATCCCACAGTCATTTTTTTTTTACCAGAGCCGTGCGTCTGCCAGCGGGAGAGCCGAGCACCGGTCCCTGGAGACGCTCTCTTCTTTTTTTTTTTTTTGGGAGGGGAGGGATGCGCAAAGATGTGAGAGTAAAGAGCGAGGAGGACTGTGATTGGCCGCACTCTCTCTAAAAAGCATCAGACGCGGCGAGGCATGTTTGTTTCAATCGGAGTATCAACGGGGAGCCATCAAACTTAAAGGGAGACGCGCTGGCGGATGCGTTCACTGACCAGAGGAGGAGTCGCTGTCCGTGGTGCTGAAACCGGGAAAAAAAAAAGACTCGGGGCCCGATCAACTTGTGAGGAGGAAGAGGAGGGCACGCTCACTTCACTTCGTCACCTGTTTCTGAGCTTCATGGTAGATTCGGCAGCCTCGGTGAGTTGAAGTAAGTGAGATTGATGTGAGTTTTTTTTGCCAGTCGTGTCTGTGTGAGAGGTGTCGCACTCCGGTCTCCACTCCTCTCATCCGTTTTATTTTGGTAAACTTGGAGCTGGTGGATGGATGGAAGACACAAAGTTGAACTATATCAGCCCCCGCTGACTTGTTCGACCTCTACGCGTGGCAACACTGTTTTTTTTGTTGTTGCCATGGATGGACAGACTACCGGTTGAAACCCCTCTTAATGATAGCCATCATGGTGTAGTTTCATTACGCGTCCACCCTCTTACAAAAAACAACTTTCAAACCTCTAAGCGCTTTTATCAACGGCTCCGGTGGCTTAACTTGCCTGCAATTCGAACTTAAGTTGGGAATTGCTGCGTCTCCTGAGTTTGTTTTCCGTGCTGTCAGATATTTTCGAGCAGCACGGACTCCCTTGAAGCACGAATGGCTGGAGTCGGAACTCACACCATGTGTTTGAGGACAGTTTGGTGCGTCGACGCTGCGCGGGGGGCCATTACATCCAGTTAAGACTCCGGGAGGCGGTTATTGGGGAAGCAAGCATGGTGTGCTGGCGTCTCACTTCTGCACCTGATAACTCAATGCTGCTCACATCCACCAGCCTCCTGTTTTTATCCAGCTCCGCTCTCACACTCTGTCCCGGTTCTTCCTAAACCACCAAAACTTTGTGACTGATGGCGAGGTTAAGCGATTGGTGCCACAGCTGCTAACAGCTGTTAGTTCTTTCTGTCCTGCTGTTGCTCCAGTGTGTCACAGTAGATTCAACTGAGCTGTATAGATAAAATAAAGAAAAGTATATATATATATATGTGAATCAGGTCTGAAACATGTTTATGTTTCGAATTCCATGGAAGAATAAAGCTGTGATTTAGTCCACTAATGGGTTGAACCTCAGAATATATAAGCCAGCGATATGATACCTTTTGTTTGCTATCTACTGATTTACATTTGTCACGTTATTGTCAGTCACTCAAAGACAAGTTATCTCACTGATATCACACAGTGTTGTAATTGCAAGAAGCTATTTCATCATTTACCCTGTTGGCTGCAGATAGAGAGTGGGCGTCATCAAAGCAGCATAAGTACATTTTCCATGGCACATATTTTTAACGGTGCACACCTGAATTTTCATGCAGTCTCTTCCAGATTTTGTATATTGAAAAGGATGTAGCGGTTTGCATCTCTATTTTTGCAGTAATCCAAGGGGGGGGGGATCTATCTGGTAGCTTGATGGACAGTCTTTACTTTCTCTTTTTAACCTGTGGCACATCCATCCAGACTGATTTTACACATGGCAATCTTCTTAACCTCCAGGTGCTGATCTTCAGACGGTGGTTCATATTCCTGTGTGCATTTTCTCTCGATCAGATTTTTATGTACAGTCTTAATCTATGCAGAATTTAAATAGATAGATGCTTGCTTATTTATTTATTTATTTATTTATTTATTTATTTATTTATTTATTTATTTATTTATTTATTTATTTATTCATTCATTCAGTCATTTATTTAATTATTTATTTATTTATTTACCTGACAAGTTCATTTGACTCTCACGCCGGATTTTGGATTTCATGCTAAGGCAGACAGTTCCTAAGATTACAAACAGAACAGTAATTGCCAACATGGTAGCCCAGCAGCTCTAATCAATGGCTGTGCCATCCTCCTCCCAGTTAGACGCGGGGGAAGCGCAGGTGTTATCAAAGCAGAACGAGGCTCTCCTTTGAGGTGGGGAACGCGAGACTCAATGGCTTCAGTCAGCTGGGTCAGTGGACACACAGCGGAGCTTTGACGCGTACAAATTGTGCTTGAAGACGCTGCGTTCACCCAGGAGGCTCGGAGGCTGGCGGGGGACCAGCAGAGCGGGGACATTGCACTCCAGATGGCCCAGAAAGGCCAGAGGAAGAGGGCTGTCCAGGCCCAGCTGGGAGTATAGGAAGCTGGACTGCCGGTAGTGAGCCCGCTCGTGTGTGTGTGCGTGCTTGTGGGAGGCGGAGGGGGTGTGAGGAGAAGTCGGAAAATATGGTGAGATAGAAGAATGTGTGCGTGTAACAGTGTGCACGCTTATTGGAGGAATCGTTGGGTAGAGAGGGAATAGAAGAGAGAACGACACAGGCACCTCTGTGTGCGCTCACATGCATGGAAGCAGTGTTAGGAAAAGTGTGGGAGGGAGAAGAAATGAAAGAGAAGATGAAGGAGTTGCATGTCTGCATTCTTTTCCGAGAGCGTGTGCACAAATGTGTATTCTGTGTGTGTGTGTGTGTGTGTGTGTTCTGAAGGAGTGACAGGGGTATAGAAAGAGTTGGAGATACAGAAAATGAAAGAGAGAGAGAGTAACACACACACACACACACGAGTGTGTGGGAGGGAGAGAAAATGAAACTGGGAGAAGCAGTTGTGTGCGTGGCCGCGTGCTGGTATGTGATTGAAAAGAAGGCGCTTCTGGGAGAAGAAAAACTGGAGGAAAATGGGAATATGTGTGCATCCGTGGGAAAATGATTGTCCAAGGGGTGTGAGAAAAAGCGGAAAAGGATAAAGCGATAGCTCGCCCTGACAGGGTTTCGATAGTAACTGTGATAATGAATGATTTTCATGTGTGGCAAATCAACATGTCTTGAGCACCCATGTGGGCAGAATGGGGTCTCACCTTTTCGACCAGCGAGCCCTGACCTCTGAGGCTCTCACGGGCTTTGGCGGGAGCCACATGACGCGGGCCTGAACTTGAGTTTTTGCTTCACAGCGCTATGCTTCAGGCACGCGACCTCCTGTTTCGAGGCCACGATCCGAAATTCAGTTCTCGCTCTGATTTTCGAAAACATGTTGCATGTGGGAGGCTTTTTTCTTTTCAGTCATACATTTTACAGCCTGCTCCCCGAAGCCTTGCACTCTCCTTCTAAAGTAAAGCCACCTGAGAACGAGCTCAGAAGGCACGATGACCGACGCACAGCGGCTTCACAGAGATAACTCGGCCCGACCGTTTTCCATTTGGGAAGCCACTTGAGAGCAGGCGAGGGGAAAGCGTGCTCTTCTCATTCTGCCACATCTGCTCTGTGATGGAACGGAGCATGATCTGCACTTTGATCACAATGAATTATTCCTATCCCGGGCTATAAATATGGTCTGTCTACAGCACCTAGACGCTGCCCCGCTCTTTAAACCGGGAATCTGTGCTTGCCTCTGCTCAGCCCATGAGTGTGTCACTGTGGGTGTGCTGCAGCTCTCACTCTGGGAAAACCAACAAAATAATGGCACTATTGTGGCAAAAACAAAATCAATTCAGAAGTTCTGTTGATTCCCTTTTTTCCATTTTAGAATAAATACATTTAAAAAATGAACAAAGCGTTGGAAAAACATTTGGGAACCCTCCATGTGTGTTTGCATGTGCTGCAACCTTAATAATGTTCAAATCGGTCGGAGAATTTGTTGTTGAATTTTGAAAGAAATTAAAGAGGCAATGCATCTTATGCCCCATTTTGGACACCATTATGGCTTATAGTAGTCAAGAAAGCCTCTTTAAATGTTCATTGTGTCTACATTCACTCATATGTGGCTTTTCAAGTCAATGTTAGTCATACATTTACATCTTTAACATATAAAAATTTACATTAGAGGTGAAAAGTAGTCCAATCTTGGGGGTTTTAGTTCAGTGCGACATTTTGAGTTGTCATGCTGCACTCAAACTGACCATTTTTGGCAAACTGGATTTGCAAACTGTAAAGTAAACAGTACATTATGTGTACTGTTAGATTTGATTTTCGTGGTGGTGAAAGCAGCCAATGGTTTCTTATTTTTATTGATTAAGTCACTACAGATTCACTTGCAGGATGTGAGGTATGTAAATAAAACTGAGAAGCTATAACATTATGACCAGCGACAGGTTCTCCTGAGAAATCTGCATTCTGAGAATCACGTGGATTTCACTCTGACAACCACCCAAATTTGAATGCAGACCAATACCTGCTAACAACTAAGTGCTATGGCAAAGCCTCTCCCCGGACAAGAAACTTTCCGCCAAGGCACGACACGGCACCGAGCTTTGCAAAAAGAGCTCAGCAAGTGCTACAAAGCATTTAAAAAAGCCTTAGGTGTTCCCCTGTCTCTAAACTCTCCAGATATCAATCTGATGGGACCTGATAGAATATATGCAGAGCAAGCACAATGCACAAAGAACATCTCCATAACCACAAGGCCCAGAGGAACCTTGACTCTATTACACTACAGTCAGTACACTGCATTGTAGTGCAGTACACTGTAGTTTAGTATAGTATAGAATATTAGATTATAGTAATAGATATCATTGTTGCTCTGTTTTACATATTGGAAATGATCATTTTTTGTTGTAGTTTGTTTGAGATCCTTGAGTTAGACCCACTTTGAAATGCTGAAGTAAGATTGGGAAATAGACTGTCAGGCATTGATATGTGACCTTGGTAGCTGAGCTGGAATTGATATTGTGTAAACTGTGACGATCTGGCTCCGCCCACCGGCTCACTCACTTCCTCAATCAGCGACATTGGTCGCACCTGTCCGGGTCAGTACTTAAACCCCACTCACCCATGCACCTGGGCCAGAACGTCTCTAAACAAACCGTGTGAGTACTTCCAGCAATATTATTCTGCCTGCCTGCCTGTTACGACCTGACTGACCCTGTTTCCCGAGCCTGCCTGTCCCACGTCTGATTCTTCTGCCTCGCCTGAGTTCTGCCTGGTCGGCCTCAGTGCTCTGCCTGCCTGCCCGTGTCCCCGACCCGGCCTGCCTGACTCCGCGCTCCCGCCTGATCCTCTGGACTGCTTCCCCGGCCTTGACCCCCGCTCGTTCTGGACCACGTTTTGGATTACCCTCCTGATTGCTGCTGGACTGACCACACGGTGCCGACCTCGCCTGCCTGACCACGCCCATAGGATATTCCTTAGAATAAACCTGTTTGAACTGACCGTTGCCTCAGGGTGTTTTTGGGTCCAAAGAACGATCATTACA
>CAJRST010000001.1:8554725-8762432 GCA_907169785.1 Menidia menidia
ATAGATAGATAGATAGATAGATAGATAGATAGATAGATAGATAGATAAATAATATCTTCTCTATACATAGATATAACACTGTACTATAAATGGTCTTTTTCCTTGTTGCATGTTTACACCGTATCTCATTAAATAATCTATTTCTGTGATGCTGTGTCTTAAAATGCTACCGTGGTATTTCATTCTGAAAAGGCCGTCTAGAATGAAAAGGGCAAGGCTGTCTTCCATCTGAGCACTGTTTAAGCATACATATGTGTTGGTACATCCTACTGTCTCATTATAGTAAGTGCTCTGCCTTATTTTGAGTGTTGTTGCAATTATCTTTTAAAGTGTAAGATGTATGTGTTGTTGCTTCTTACTTACTTACTTCTTAATAGGTAAAGGTAGAGTGTGTAAGAAAAGAGCTACTGTGACTGCCACAGCAAATCCAAAAGCTTTTCAGTCTGAACCTCTTTGAGGTCAACAACAAAACATATTGCATATATTCTCAGTCACAGACTGTGGATTCACATGAAACAAACCGTTGAATAACATTTGTAAGTATATGACAGGGAAAGAAATGATTATCTACCATCTAATGAAAAACTAAATCCAATACCAATAAGGAAAAGTTTTATCCGGTTTACTAAACCAAAAGTGTAGAAGTAAGTGATTATTTCAAACGTATGCACTGCTACTGCCACCGCTCAACAATGAGGGGAAAAACTTTGGACATAATCAGCACAGTAGCAGGTGGTGTGCTTTGCTGAGAAAGCAACTGAAAATAAGAAAAATTCTATCAGAAAACCCTTCCTGGGAAAAAAAGAGGCAGAGCAGTAATGACAACTAATAATTACAGCTGAACTGAGAACCAAGCAAACTCAAGAATGTTCGAAATTAATTAAAGTGGCTATCTGCAGAGGAGGACAAGGAGAAAAACAAACAAACCCTAAAGCACATTTAGCATGTTTTCAGTCATAGTAAAACTATAATACTTCACAGTAATAAGGTGAAATTACGGTTTTCATAACAACTTGTATGCAGACATGCAGCGATTTGGATGGGGGTGGTTTATCTTCTCTCCCACAGCACACAATTTGTTTACGACTCATAGTTAAAATACACTTTCTCAATGTTTTTCTTTTCCCGTAGACGAACTGGCTTCACTTTAATGGCAGTGGGTTGCTGCCTGAAAGGACCTGCACAGTGTGACATAAAGCAGCATATGTGAACAGTTTTATTTGTCTTTGTTGCCCCATGAGTCACTCAGGACAGTGATTTCACACAACAACCCAGACTGACTGATGCTTTTACCGAGTCTTTCTTTCTATTCAAAGACGGCCACCCATCACCCCAAGCATGCTCAGAACTGGGGAATGGATTGGACCGAAAATTTGGTTTTGATTGATTAATTTCATTAGTCATGCTCCTTCTTTTGACTTTACTGTGGGGGGATGCATGCAGAGAATGTTATCAGAAAGTATAATATATATGTATATATATATATATATATCTGTATGTGATACCTGTTTATGTCGTTCTCTTTGATAAATTCCCTGTAAGGCGAGGCCAGCACAATTCATATCCAAGGCAATTCAAAGTGCTTTGCATCACAAAAGACAAATGAACATATACAAAAAGCATTAGTTAATTAGTTTTAAAAGTGAAGAATGAAGATTTAGTACTTTCAGTTGTCATGCGCACAGCTAAATAAGCAATTTTCACCCTGGATTTAAACATTGTTAGAGTTGTCTCACTTCTTCAGGAAGACTAGTTCCAGATTATAGGAGCATGAGCGGGAAATGCAGCCTGTCCTCGTTTGGTTCTGACTCTGGGCACCAGCAGGAGAACCTCACTACCTGATGTTCTCACAGTCCGAGCTCGTTCATACGTTTCTAAAATGCCAGAGATGGGGTAGCATAACCCACCGGAGACGTGCATTGATTAGTTTTTCTTGGCTTGGTTAAGACGCTATTTCTCTGAATCTGGTAATGTCTTGTTTGAAACTGCCTGTGTCTGTGGCAGATACACAACTTTTCCTGGGACTTTTTCTTAAGGTTTGATATAGGCCAGTGGTTGTTAAGTACTTTGGCATCATGCTCTTCTTTAGAAGTAGCTTAATTATTTAAAAGCTCTTGGAAATGTTCCAGTCGGAAATGAGATGTTGACTCCATGAGTGAGTTGTGTTAACAAAGGACTCAGCACAGGGTTTGGAAATCTAGTTGTTAACTCATCGAGAAAACATGCAGATGATAGACTGGAGATAATAACGTATGGAAAATTGTTTAATTTCCATCTTGAATTACATGCTCAAATTAAGGAAAAAAAACTTTTTGTGGGTGAGTATATTGTTCCTGAATATGGCACAAATACACACTCATCTTTGATTTTACCATGTCTGGTGTGAGGGGAGAGGTCCACAAATGGTCATTGGTATTTACACTTTGTCAAGACTCTAAAAATAGTTCATTGAAGTGTGTGTGTGTGTGTGTGATGTCAAAGACAGTGGCACTTGGATAGCTGCAAGTAACTCTGTTTATGTTTATATTAAGGGGCTCTATATCCAAGCACAAGAGGACCTTTGACCTTTGGAATGCGACACAGTTTGTCCATCTGCTGCTTCGTATTGTCTCTCTGTTGGTTATTCTTAGTCACATGCCTATCCTCCACTGGTCCTGGCAGTTTGACTTTGCTTAAGCTCAGCACCAAGTCTTCTACAAGTGTCCTTTCAGAGTTTTGGCTTTAAGTCTTTAAGTTGAAGGTAGGATTTTTTTCTCACCCTTTTCTTTGGATGTAGATGCGAACTCCTTACCACTGGATTCCATGGAGAGCATGGCATGAATTCCTTTTTTTTTTCTAAGACAGCAATCCTTTCGTGTTGTGCAAGCATTCCTTGTTGATATGTCCGATAGCTTTCACAGGGAGAGATTGTTTGGATCACTTGACAGGATTATGATCACTGGCTAATCAGATCAACTGTAAAAAGATTAAAACAAGTCTTTTGATATTTAAAAGAAAAAGAATAAAACCATATCCAAGACTTTTTGAAAAAAAAAGGATCGGAGGCTGAGAAAGTGAGTCCGACTATTGAGACGTCCACCGCATTACTTGCATTATTTCAATATAGATAGAATGAATTGGATTCACTGTACTGAACTGAAGTAATTTAGTTTCTCTGTAGAGTGAAGAAATTTGGCTTGTTTCTTCATCAGTTTGGAGAAAGACATTCTTAGATTTACACACATTCGATCCTTTTTTCTTCTTTTTATCCACAGTAGAAACCTATTTCATTAACAAAAATAGAGCAGTCAGATGACCACTTTTGGGAACATAGACTGAGATTGCTAATAGGAATATATCCAATGCTATCAGATAAATAAAGCTCCCTTTACTCTGAGCTCAAGTTATGTCAAAGGCATTTTCTATCAGTTTTTCTTTATTCATAGATTCATGTATTTGATATGTCATGCAGACTAGCAAAGGGAACAGATGTTTTACGTTTTGACAAAAAAGATCCTGCATTCAGGATTCTGTCACGAAACAAACCTATTTTTAAACATAAAAAAACTGTCTGTTTACATATTTAAACTGTGTTTTACTGATTCTGATTTAACATAGTTTCACAAATACTTCTAAACTTAAAACAGAATGGATCATAGTCGCTGCATAATCCGCTCGTTGATCAGACTTTACACAGCTCCATCAGAAGTCTCTGAAGAAGAGGAGAAAAGAATAGTTTATTATGCTTTTATTATTCCTCAAAGGGGGGAATTCTGTTTTTTGCATTTAATCACTGAAAAAGAAAAAGGTTGAGTTCAAACAACAGACAGGTATGTATTTGGTTAAGAGAGAACTGTGCTCTACCAGCACAGTCACAAGAAAACGTAATCGCGGTAGGCACAAACAACCCGATCTAACTGTCCCAACAATCGTGTTAACAGTGTAACTCTCCAACAAATCCACTTTGATGGTGGTTTTCCTTGTAAATTATTAGATGACTTATTAAAGCTATTTTACTCTCTACTGTGCGTGGTTCTCTTCCATGCAACTGTTAGATTGTGTCTTCTATAAATCAAAAGACCTAACGTTTTGTTTATACTGAGTTAATCTTTTTTTTTAAAGTCTTGGCTACATGCTTATGTGGAGGGTATACTCAAGCTTCCTTCCACTGTCCAAAACCATGCATGTTCGGTTAATTGGTGACTGTTTCAGATGATTGCAGGCTCTTTGTTATTCTGTGGATTGAAACATAAAACCCTGAATGCTCTTAAGGATTGTGTTGCAGCAAGAGCGAATGCACACAAAGGCAGAATAGTGGATGAACACAAAGATGCATTGAATCCTCTCATCTTTATCTAATCATTTTTGTCAAACTGTTTTGGAAAATTAGTGGGAGTGCAATTTATTAGATACATGTGTATCTTTCCATTGATTCTTCATAGTTTAAGTATTACTCAGTTTTGTATTGTGTGCAGGATATTCAGTTGTAGCCCTAGTCCCAAAACAAAAGCTGAATTTCAAATTGACTAATTGACTGCCACTGTTATGGAAAGTAATTTATATGTCAATATGTCAATATGTCAGATAGTATATCTTGCCTTTTCTATGTAGCTCCTGCTGATTATTTACTGTAATATAGTCGCTTCAGTGTATATAAAGTTTAATGTTGTGAATGTTCTAATGCTCTGACTATATAAGTCAAGTGCACAGGGAATTGCAAAGACTGAACACTAAAGAACTCCAACGAGTTATGTTTCACAGAAAACAAATAGCTACATGACAGCAATCCTGTTACTCTGCTGTGATCGGCATAGTTACTTTTAAGAGCAATCCTACTCAACTCTGCACATTTTGAAAATGCTGCACTGCTTGTTCATTTTCTGAAATGACTGTTGTCTAATGTACATTGTCCACGCTCCTGTGTGCAGGTATAAGTGCGATCAGATCTGTCAGCTCCAATAGGCTGCAATGAAATTGAATACAGTGGTATATTTATTAGATGGCAGGTGGAATTAAGTTCAAACTAATGAGCGTCTCTGAAACAGGCTAGAATCCCCCACTTTTCTAACTAGGCTGGCAAGGCAAATGGCTGAAAGTGCTTCTTAAATTACTGTCAGTAACTTTTAAGAATTCCTTCCTTGTTAGTACATTTTCTTTTAGAAAAATCAATCAACCACTCTGCTATTTTCTCTGTATTCTTTGTGAATATTTATCTAGTAACCATCTTGTGAGTTAAGAGTTACCGTCAATGGCTCAGTATGCTTTGCTGTAGAAGTCTGGTTTGTGAGGCAGGTACACCCAGAACACTGAAACAATGTAGAGGCTACTGCTTAAATTTGTGCTAAAGTGCTGCACTACTTCGAACAAAGAAAATAAAACTAATTAGTTTATCTGACATTCTAAAGGAATATAATGTAATCATATTCTTAATGAATGCCTGAAGAGACAAGTATATGATAGAATTCTAGGCAGCTTTTCCAATTGATGACATAACATTATAGATATGAAGTTACATATTTACATTTACAGACAAACTATATGTATATACATACTATGAAATATCTCTGCAGTTACAGAGTAGCTGCATAATTTAGAGTTAGTGTGAAAAGTTTCCTTCATTGAACTCTGATGTTTGAATTTCTGCCGGGTGGATCCACAGGCCAGTGCTTTCAGTACCGCGAATGCATCACCCACCTCCTTTTGTGACCCAGAGGCTGAGATTAGCCGTGTCCTTCACACAGCGGTAAAGGTGCGTGTTGACAGTGTACGTGTGCGTCAATATCTTTCAACACATGCCTAGTTCCTAAGGGAGACCCAGTTTACCAGTCCCATCGCATGGCTGCAGTCCCTCAAGCCACCAGGTTTATCACATGTTTTCAACAGAAAAAAACATGAGGAGGCTTTAAAAATCCTGCACTGGCACATCTTTCAAATGCTGTCAGATGTGATACATAACTGTTTAAGCATGGACATGAATAGAGGAGACAGTAAAATGGTCAGGGGATCTGTGTAAAAATGGTTGTACAATTAAAACTCTTCAACATGCCTTTATATATCTAAAAAACCTGAAGAGCTGAGAGTCCTTAGCCGTTTTGTTGTAAGCTGATTCCTTCTGTCCACCTTAAGTCCATCTATATTTCAATAAAGACATTTAAGATGCCATATATTTAACATACCTATAACAAGAGCCTTAAGAGCCCATACACAGATCAAGATGAATTAAAAACCAGCAAACTGTATCATCTTAAACCCTCTTTCTCCTCTGCTTGCCTCCCTCTTTCCGGGGCAACAACATGGTAATGGCTTGTGAAATAACAAGATGGCGGATTTGGAGGCTCCGACTCCCGCAGGTCGCAGTGAGAGGCAACTGTTTGGTTCAATAACCACTCTGCTACTGAAAGGTCAACGCGAGATATCCTGGCAAACACAAGCTTGATTAGAAGAAAAATCATAAAATAAAATATAGGGGTATCTCACAAAATCTACAAAATGCATTGATTCATGACTATATTTTGTACATAGACACATACAGAATTAATCCAATAAATGACCATTTAGAACAGCACTTTAACACAGTACAACATACAGTTTTGTACAATATGCAGGAATGTTCTTTAGAAATGCAAGTGATACTAAATATTTCAGATGTAACTGAAGTCCAACACCGACCCCCCTGATCAACGCAGTTTAGCTTAGGATATATTTTCTAAGCCAAATTCATATCTGATTTACTTAAACTTGCATGAGTAATGGGTGAGCTGGGAAGGCATATACTTTTTCATCCAATTTTAATTTTGTGTACTATCGGAAAGCTAGTTAACCCAAAGGCTTCATCTGGGTTTGAATAAGCTAAAATCTCATATTTTTAGACTCTCATATGTAACCTCATCTAAGAGGTGGGTAGTGAAGTACACCACTGGCCCCGGGCCGGTATTAGGCTGACACTATATGACGAGATTGTGCTGTCATCACCTGCCCTGCTGCACTCTTACATTCATGCGCAAAGTCATTTTCGAAACAATGTTCCATCACTTGGTAGGACAGGTAGAGAGTAGTAAGGGTCTGAATTATAGGTGACAGAAGTTCACACAGACAGGTCTGGGCATCGCAGACATATAGTTGTTTCTTATTATCCTGCTTGCTTGTTAAACTTTCTTTCTGCACATGCACGGTATAATTGGCCTCTGCAGAAAGGTGTGTGTTTTTTGTTTGTTTGGCTTGTACGTAATGTCTTAAAAGGATTCAACACTTAAATGACAACCAAAGTTTGTTTTATTCACGTGATTTTTTAGATCTTTTTTTTTTTTTTTTTGCTAAAACGCTCATTTCCAACCGCTACTCTTCTTGTGACGCATCTTTCCTCTTTCACACGGACACTATCTCACTGGGCTGGCGTTGGCGGTCAACACCTCTTCCTGTGCTGCACCACACTTACCGCCCCTAGCAGGTGGGAGCAATGTCACCCTGTCTTCCGTGGCAAGGCATCGGTATGCACGTTGCATATTGTGCCAAAGTGTAACAGCCGAACAGCTTGTCAACTTCATTCTTTTTTTCCGGTTTTGACAAGGAGTGCGTTTATTGTTAGACGGAAGCGGCCGAGCTGGTCTGACGTCTTCATTCTGCTTGCGTAACAGTAAAATGTTGTGCTTTTGAATTGGCCATTAGTGAGTTTCAGTGTATCACTTCCCATGAAGAGAGGCTTCCACAGCACTTTTACATTATTTTCAGATGGTAACAAAGAATGTTTGTAAAGTGTTTGTAAAATTGGTAATTTTACAGATGAATCGTTATTGTTAGCATTTCAAATAAATAAATGTACATCTAGTTGAGATTGCGATTCAAGGAATGTGTGAGCCAACTAATAGACCTGCATGAAGTTTACTTCTCCTCTGTTGCTGGTGGCTGAGCTCTTGTTGGACTCTAAATATAAATAGAAACTAATCTGTAACCATATCCAAGGTCGGTAATGGAGCACAGCAGTGCCCCTTGGCAGGTATTGGCCTGACATGATATGACAAGAACGTGTTGTATTTGAGCATGTCCGATTGTGCTGGAGCTCTCATCACCTGCCTCGCCTGAGTTTGAAGCTGTCTTGAGGCCAGTGTAGGGAGTTAGGGGATGTTTACCAAGAATACATAATGTAGATATACAGTATATGTACATTTTAAAGTTGATTTTAATTTGGTTACAGTCAGACAGGTAGCTTGTTCCATTTTCACATATGTTATGAGAAAAATGTGACAAAATACTTCAGCGAATTGAAAATGGAATATTCAATTGAATACTGAATATTTTCAGATCAACGTCTCAAAATTCAATCGAATGATCCCGTTCTTCTATTTTGTGCACAGTAACCAGCTCGGTAGTTTGGATACAATTAATAACACAGACAATGTATCAATTCAAGATTGCACAGCTTTCTTTCAATGAAATGCCAGTGGAAGAGCTAGATGTGTTGATGGCTGCAAGTGAGGGCTCATTACAACGGTGTGACAAATGCACTTATTCATCCCAGAGATCATTGGCTGTCATGAATAGAGACAATTAGCAGTGCTTTGAACACAATCCTACCAGCTCCCATTATACACCCATCAAATTCCTCTGAAAATAATCATTAATTTATGAAACAGCACTGCCAATGCCCTTCATTTCTTTTTGTGTGCAAGCCAACAATGCATGCGTTCACTGACACACAATCGAGATCCGTGAATAGTGTGAAGAATATCTCTCAGAACATTTTCCTAAGATATCTGAATTGGTGAAGAGAATGATCATTCGATATTTTCCAAGATTCTGAAAATGGATTGCTTTCTTTGCAATGAGGCATGTCGTGAGGTTTTTGGCTCCCATTGATTCCCTATTAATAGTTAACAAAAAAAAAGGAAAGAAACTGAGTCGTTGACCCTTGAGGAATATTGGTGCTCTGTTGGGCACATTCGATCTGTTATGCTGCATTAACAGAGTAATCTTGGGCCAGATGTCCTCTGTCATTGTGTTTTTTTGTCTCAGTTTTTCTTTTTTTGCTACTGCTGCTGCTTCTTATTTGAAAAAGTTTAGTCTATGAATCAAGTCATTATTGACAAACGGATGAGCTTCTTGTTAAAAAATTGTGCTAAAGGAAAGGAAAGGAAAAAGCCGATAAGGAGTGGTAGTATGTGTTTACATATTCTTGACTTGACCACACATGGTGGTAACAATTCCTGCATCTGCTCCTCTTCCTCTGTTCAGATGTAATTATTGTATTTCAAGATGTTTGAATTTCTCAATAATAAAAGCAAAACAAATCATTCTGCCTCCCATTACAAATATTAGTCTGGAATAGTTTTAACTAACGGTGACTATGAAATGATTTTCAATCTTATTGATTTGATGGGATTTATTCAAACTGAAGGGGCCCTGAACAACCTTTCCATAACCTTGTCAGTTCACATTCAAGTCTCTGTTTGTTTGGTCTTTCAGCCGTTTAGATGTTGACTCAAATCATGTGTTGGTGAAAGAGCTCACTCTAATTAGCTGCTCAGGACAGCAAATGATCTACAGTAGAGGGGGAGTGGTGAGAGCCAGCAGTGGGCTTCACATCCCCGATGGCTCTTCTCAGCTCTTTGTTCTACAGGAGACCTCAAAGATTAGAAAACAATCAGGAGTGGCAATGTGAAGCATCGGGAACTGAGTGAATACATTTGGCTTGTGCTCCGGAAAGACGGCAGAGAAAGGGAGATAAATAAAAATGGGTCTTGCGGATGAGAAAGAGAAAAATAGGCTAGCGCTAGCCAGCTGAATTACATAATGATCCCAGTGTCTGAGGGAATCTGCCTAAAAAACAATAGAAGTGGAATCCCTCATTGCACTCTGCTCCCTTTATTGGATGAAAATGACAAATACAAGAATTAAATCCCGTGCGAGGATCCAGAAGCCAAGTGCAAGACAACAACTCTATGTGAGAGAAACACACGGAAATGTTTTGTTTGTGCGTATGTTGTTTTACTTGACTTGATTTGAAGATGATTTAAAATTCTTGTTCACAACACTAGAACTGAGATTGAGGTGTGAACGAGGACAATTTGGAATTGCCCGGGTGAAAATTGTTGGGCTATCTGCAAATCCTGATCACAGAGAAGTTCAAATTCCACACCGTTCACAGAGTTTTCCCACGGTTTGTTAACGATGCCGTCATATCATCTACATCCACTTCACTTGTTGGTCAGTGGTAGACCTTGATAGAATGGAAACTCTTTTTCCATCTCCTTCTAGACGTGCCTAACCACCCCGTGAGGGCTTACAACAGTTGCTTCCCGTAGTTTCTGTGTTATGTTTCTTAATGCAGTAGTTTGAGGACCTACTTCAACAGGCTATTAATTCCTTTTTGTCTCAATAGAGTGAGTAGAGAGAGAGAAATTGGAAAATTAGATGCATTTCCTAGTCCTCCTTCAATTGAAAAGTTTTGTAATGACCACAGTAAGTCACAGAAGTACATTTTTCACTTCTGTGCTGTTACTAGCTTTTTCCAGTCTGTGTCTTTGCCCACATGCTTTCACAATATTTTGACTCCAAGGCCATTCATATGGAAATGGGACATCATAGATAACTAACAAAAGTCTATGATGAGTTTAAGGCTGGCCTAATGATTTGACAGCTAAATGACTAGTTTTATTTAAACAAAAGTAAAAACTGTCATGTTGTTTCCTGTGATATGAGTTTCCCTGCAAGGTCTAGCCAAGTGAAAAGTGTGGCTTTCACAGTGACATTATTGTTCACTGGCAGCCACTGACAGGCGACTTTTGAATAATTTGTATTTACACTGCAGCAGGATTGAGGAAGAAGTTGGCTGATAGTGATGGCAAAAAAATAAATGAATAAGAACTTTTATCAGTTTGATAAATTATCGCACTGTTCACTGCCTGAGAAACGATCAGATCTTCAAGATTATTCTTGCCTTTCAAGAGAAAAGGGTGGAAATTCACGCCCATTCCTGTTTAGAATAACACATATATGATTAAGAAACTATAATGCAAATCACTGACAAGACTTACTGACAAATGACAGATTTAATGTCAAAACCACCTACTACCTTCTTTTTCATTACTCTGTTAGGTCATAATGCAAATGGAATTATTTGTCTACTTTATCATTGGTACAACTTATCTGGAATATTGAGAGAAATCATTGCGTTATGGCAGCAAAGATTCTCTTAATACTATTACTGTTTTAGGTGTTTTTTAAGCACCTAAAATTCTACTTGTTGACATTTCTGAAACAGAGGCAATTCTGTTTTTTCCAGTGGCTACACATGCTTGAATAGAAACGGAGGCTCATTTGCATATTAATTTGAAGACATTTGCAATGCAGTCTTTCCACTGTGTGAACAGACCTCAGAGCTGGTCTGCATCCGTGCCAGTGCAATTGGAATTGTGTTTACCAAACTGTATCCGCAAAAACACAGCACAGATTTCTTTATTCGGGTGAATTAGGCTTGTTGCCATGAAACAATTTCTATACATCGTTAATTTATAAGACTTCATGTTTTGTTTTGTTTTGTTTCTTAACTTACTCTTTAAACTTCAGGAGGTCTGGATCAAGTTTTTTTCTTCTTTTCCTGCCAGTTTGTAGCTCATGCTTTCGATGTGTTTATTAAAGCATTTCATAGAAAGAAAACTTAACTGTCAAGTACACATTTGGCAGATTTGTGCTGACATATCACCCGATACTATCCAATTTGTAGATTTGTAAGATTTGTATTTAGGTATACGCAGAGGAGCGAAAAACTCTCCTTTTACTATTTTTCTGTGATTTTACCTCATAGTTTCTTATCTGTAACTAACAGTTTTGCATCACCGCAGGGATGAAGCTGAAGATGGTGATGGATTCTTTATGTGGACGGAGACGGAGGCTGCCTTGTTCCTTTTGGTTCGTATCGCTGTTCGGCGCCGGAGGTCTGGTTCTCTTCATCCATCAGCAGGATCTGTCAGAGATGGTTAAGCAACAAGGCCCCGGTGAGTCACTGAACGCTGAAACAGGTTTAAAGTCCAACTAACAAGGTTTTTTGAACACCGATGCTTACATTCCTTTCTCAACTTGGACAGATGTATATTTTCCATTGCTGTTTGATATCCCAAAAAAAGCTTTCAAATAAGCCCTCATTTTTTTCTTTTTTTTTCTTTTATATGTAACACAAAAGACATTTTAGAAAAAAGAAAAGAAAAAAAAGGTGCAATAAGTCATTTAAAGTACACCAAAAAGACAAAGCCAGAGCTTTAAGCACCACCTCCAGGAGCAGTGCCAGCTGTAGTAATAACTAATAGGCTTGATTTGTCAGAGTTTATTAAAAAAAAAAAGCCAGTAATGAGCCTCGGCAGCAAGTAGTAAATAAAGTCTTTGTTATCTAGAGTGATGTCAGTTTTTTTTTCTGAAACTGGAGGTTCGCTTATCTGTAGTACATGAACAAAGTAAATGTCAGGATGGTTGTTGAGTAGAGTCATTACTATTGCAAGGTAGCATAAATGTATTTCCCAGACAAACACTAAAGAAAATCCATAAAAAAATGATAAAAAGTGGAAATTCTTTATTTTAGTCAGGTATTTTATATCGGGTGGTGTGGCGTTTTGCACCGGGGGCTGAAGACAAGAGGATTCCTGGTTTGAATACCAGTGGCCGGCTGGTTTGCTGGTTCTCCTCACGTACATGTGGATTCTCTCTGGGTTATCCGGCATCCTCCCACTGTCTGGCACTACTTGAAATAGGCCACTACGGCACAGCCGTATGTTTGAAATGAATGGGAAATTTGAACCTTTTCACGAAAAGACTCACTGTTAGTTATTTGAACTAACTTAAGAAGAATAACTGCTTACCCCTTCCACAAACACAAACTGCAATGATGTAAAGAAGAGTGAGAGCAGAGCAAAGATATGATATGATATGGAAATGAAAGCAAGCATACAGCCAGTGTAAACAAAATTGACTATGTACTCAGACATACATAAATTACATCACTGTGCTATTATCTAATGTGATGTTTTGAGATTAATTAGTGGGGTGTGATGTTGAAAACATTTCTTCCCCAAAAGCTGCCCCTTTTCCTTTCAAATAAAGCAAGGGGTCAGAATTAATTTCCAAGGTTTAATTTCCAAATAAGTGGAACTCTCTGATAAAGTGACCCCGTGTGCTTCTGCTTGGAAGTCAACATTAATGAGATGTGGGTTTAAGCAGCTGTGATGGACGTGCAAAAGGAAGCTGCTCCGTGTCTCCGAAACCAGAGATGGGATAAGAGCTTTTCTGCAGGTCTTCGGCTCGAACTGCACAAAGCTTTGTGTTTTGAAATGTTTTAATTACAAGTAATTAGTCAAGAGGAATTAACCTTTGTTTGTGTTTATGTGGCGAGGAAAATGCTGATTAACTCGATTTGCGGTGAAATCAGCAGAGAATCAGCAATCCACTGGATATCTGCACTATCGTGTGAGTCAAGAGCGCTGCGGATCATTACGAATATGAGCAGTGTCACACTCCACAGCAATAAGAGCCACTCACTCGGAGTGGAATCTCTCCAACCCACTAATATTCCCTGATCGTCAGATGCTCTCAGGCAAAGTGTTGGGGTGGGGAGATGGGAGACGGGGGGAGTATTCACAATGGCAGAAAAACAAAGGCCTCAAAACACACACACATGCAAGACACACATGGACATTTTGTGCAAACGCAGAACATATGACAACCTGCTCTGGATCCTCGTGGCAAATATCAGAGCTAGAGACTTGTGCGAGCTTGTAAGAAGTCGTGCTATTTTTATTCCGTACAAGCACCAGGAGAGGCTTTTTTACTTAGGCTTAAAGCCTTATGTTATGTTTCTTTCTTTTAGAAAGTTAGGGCAGGTTTGAATCATGGCAATAGTCCCCTCCTTCTCTTGTTGAATTCCCACCAGGTGTAGCTCTGATTGGAGGGCGTGGCCCTGTGTGTGTGTATATATAGCTGGGTGTGAGCAGGTGCTTCTGTTTGTCCCTGTGCCTGAGTACCTGCTGAGAGCCTGAGCAACAGGTGCTGCCGTGGTGAGTCGCAGCATGAAATGCATACATCTTGTGCGTCTTGTATTGGCCACTCTGGCCACTTGAAACTGGCAGAAATGTAGCTTGTTGCTTCATTTTTTCTCCCCAAGCTGGGAAAACTGTACCTCAGCTCCGGGCCTATTGTAGCCCTGCCGCTGCCTTGTCTCTGCATAATTTTCCCTGTTTTGTTTTGTGATTATTTAAACCTGCACTAGACCTGAAGTTGCCCTTATGCAGTCTTGAAATGGAGATTTAGATGCTATCTTGAATCCATGTCTAACACGGAACCATGTGCTGTGAACAGAATCTAGGGAGATTTTTTTTTTTTTTACTGGTTGGACTGAAGTCATGACCTGGTTTCTTTGTATGTAGATTAATTTGGTTTATTTTCTTTGAAATTTGAAAGTTGAATGTTTTATTTCTTTGGAAGGACTTTCACAACCTTAAATCGTTAACTAAATTAGCTTGTTTGTTTTTTTTCTTCTGGTCTTCTTTTTTATGTTTTTAAATCTTTGAATAATGTAACGTAGTGGCAGAATGTAGACTTGTCAATAAGCATATATATATATATATATATATATATATATATACACAGTTTTATATATACAGTTTTTGACTGACATACTATATTTTTTTTCACGTGGATTGACATTAAAATCTGGAAAGGCTTCTCAAATATAGTGTTTGTCTTATGTCGGGTTTAAGATTAAGCGCAGCCTTTTATTTATTTATTCATTTGGTTTTCTATTCTAGTAGGAATTTCACTTTCCTAAATCATGCATGAGCGTCTGTGTGCTGTATACAGAACACAGTGGCAGCGCAGTATTCCCAGCCCCCTCGCTGAAGTACAATGAGCAAGCAATATCTTTGCCTTAAGCTATGGTGCTTCATCCTAGCAGAAGCTCATATCTAATAGAGCTGAGTTATAATACATTGGGTGTCAGCTTTTATCTTCCTCCCCCTTCTTCTCCGCCTCTTTATTTGGTTTGCTCTGTATTTTAGAGCTTTGTATCCTATAGTTTAGATGGCCAGCACAATGGTAGCTCAGAAAACTGCTGTTGTGGGGGAAAAAGAAGAAGCATCAGCCCCCCCCGATCTCTCCCAAGTAAGTGTTTAAGGACAATTGTGAAACAGAAGCCTTACTCTTAAGGAGTAGACACCTTAAGAGCTAGTAGTTCAGATAAAGTGTCTGCACAAATTTCCACCTATAGCCATTTTTCAAAAGGTTAGGTTGGTGATGGCTTGCTTCAGGGAACAGAGAGTCGGCTTGTGTGAGATCACGCAAGTCCCATCACTGAACAATTTTTAAGGGGGAGAAAAAAGTGGAGGGAAGCAGTGCCAGGGTGATGCACCATCATGTCAATGAAAGCATTTTCTTTGAGTCTTTTGATAAGGTACTAGTTTTACTGCTTTGTGTAAAAGTATTAATACTAATATTAGCATATTAGTTCATATATTTTAACACTTGTTTGTGGATACCACACACGCTCATTTTACTTATTTAAAGTGAGAATGACGAATGGCATTCCATGCTGCATGAGCAACAAATATAATAAAGAATATTAAGTTCAATCTGCACAGGAAGCATAACAAACAAAGACAACGATTAAACCCACAAAGTGGAGGAATTTTTCCTTTAACTTTCCAAGCTGACTAGACTAGTTTATTATTTTACACTGGACTAATGACATCATCCCCCACAGCGCGGGACTTGGTGTGAACTGCTCGCTGTCTTGAAGCGAGGTACAGTCCTTCAACGAGCTTACTTTTTGTCCTTGAGTTCATGCCGTCTTTGCATGAGCTCCATATGTTACAGACGGTCAGCATTTGTGTTTGTTCAGAAAATGTGAGCTGTCCCCACTGCTGTGTCCTTCAGATGACATGCTCAGTGAAATTCTGAGGGTTGGTTTCTGATCAGTGCTCGACTGTAGCTGGGCCCAGTAAATACCTGGATCAACTGTAATCATTTGAAGGAGGAGTAAATGAGAATTAAACATTATCCCATTGTGTTTGAACGCTAGGTTGAGAGTGATAGCAGCCCAAGCGATCCAGGGAAATACTTTAAGTGACTAAGACAGGATTGCAACAGTAGTCAAACTCATGAAATCAGTTTGTCAAATCAATAAATGCCAGTCTACTGTTGCTGCATCATTAAAACTTTGGTTGACTGTAGTTATTTATCTTCTTTTAATATTGACAGTAAAATCATTTAAGAATGGAGACTCTTTAACTTTCAATAGAACCCTTGCCTGAGCTAATAGGAGAAAGTACATCGTGTACGTGGAGGGAACAGCAGTTGTCAATGTATATTCTATCAGGAAGTGTGACTCGACATTAAGAACGAATCACATCATGTGTAGCCGTCCAGATTTTTCATTGTATTAGAACCAGAGGACATTGTTAAATTTGAATTATTTTTTATATTAACGGTAAGAAATAGCCCTTTAATAACATGAGCGCACAAGACATGACTCATGAGTCTAAACATAACTCTAGAGAAAGTTTTACTGCCATTGTTTAATTCCTGACATGTCAGAACCTGGTTTGAAGTAACCTGACCCTTGCTGAGAAGTAATATCTCGTCTTTAGGTTGGCTCTCATCTCTTATTTAAATATATTTAACCTGAGACCTTTTGAGATAAGGGGTGTGCTTCTTTCTCGAAAAGGCCTAACAAGTTGTTCATCATTTATCGAAAGGCTGGTTCATTTAATGCAAACATAATTTGTCAAATGTTTTTATTCATGTCCAATTATGGCACGATGTCAGTGACGCGGCCCTCTGGAAAACCAATCATGTTGTAGGTGACCCTTAAATAAGTTGGACACCCTAATCTGAATAATGAACTGCTGAATCATCCAACATGGGACCAACTGCCGGTGTTCCAAGTTTTTTGACAACACACAAATGAAGCTCTTTTATAAAACGGTTCAGAGTAAAGGTTGTAGAACACATCTTTGCGTGCATGTTAACATGAAGACAAACAAAAGAACCACCTGTTAAAGGTTTCACACACTCTGTGAGGGACGGCAAATGCTTTTGTAAGTTGGCAAACGTTAAAAAAAACACACAACAAAGATCTAGTATTGCATTGGTCTACATTTCAAATAGAATAAATAATATAACACTATTCCCCTCATCATAAACACACTGATGCCATTCATGCTGCATATGGTTTGATAGACTTACCAAAAACAGGAAAACTAAAGATTTTGCCTCGCAAAGCAAGCATTTTGTTTAATCAGATGATTTGTGATTACATTGTCCTGTCCTTTTGATTCGAACTGATGAAAATGTCCTCTGTTTTGAGTGGTTGGTTTGGATAGATTTTAATTGACATGGGGGGTCCTGAGGTGGTGGCAACAACAGTTTGCCCCCAAGCTTTAAACCTACCTACGGTATTCATGTTATAGCCGTCTAAATTGATCTATTTAATGCTTACGGTGAATAGAACTGTACCCTCATCTATTTATCATCAGCTAAATAGCAGGACATGAACAGATCATGAAATCATGCTTGTTCCTGTGCGTTTTTTAACATCTGAGTCAAGCATAAATAAATGACAGATAAAGATACACTACTCATAAAGTCTCCAAAATTGGGGCTTGGATTTGTAAGAACACTCTTACAAATGCAGATACAGGTGGCGTGCCTGCTGAGGACCACTCTTTAGCAGACTGGGATCAGCCCAAATTTAACCACAATGTGTCATGAGCTGTGAATTGTGGTAAGGTAATTGGTTTATCAGCTTTTCTTCTATTTGCGTTGGTGTAGTCATCAGGTTGCTCTCATGTCTTGTCGGTGTTGTTTTTGCTTGGGGTCAGAGGCCCTGTCTAGTTCTGC
The DNA here is from genome assembly GCA_907169785.1 of Menidia menidia. Classification (NCBI taxonomy): domain Eukaryota; kingdom Metazoa; phylum Chordata; class Actinopteri; order Atheriniformes; family Atherinopsidae; genus Menidia; species Menidia menidia. Next base: position 8,572,579 of record CAJRST010000001.1, read on the forward strand.
TTTTGTTCTTGTTTAAAATGTTTTCCAGCAGCTATCCTCACTTTCTCTGCCCATGTCATTAGCTCTACTCACTCACCTGTGTTTTCTCAGCTACACTTATTCACCAACAAGTTCCCCCAAAGTATATAGTTCTCTCTGTAATTCCCAGAGAATTAATTTTAATTGAGCCAAAATGCTTGGATATTAAAAATAGATGTGCACTGCAGATGTTTGAGATTGACATAAATTGCTAACCTTAGGTGGTTTCTGAGGATCTAGCCTTGATATTGGCATAGCTTGAGCCTGCCAACAGGGCGAGGTGAAGGAAATATCCAAGCTGTTTTAGGTAAAAGTTCTCACAAAATCAATCCATAATCTATCGTCCAGTTTTCACTTGCCCTTCAGTCCACCAAGCATACATCTCATTTTCTGAGCTGGTGTGTTGCAAGGCATGCTGCAGTGCTGTATTTCAGATTCTCAGTTAACAAACATATTCCAGCTTTTCTTGTTCTTGGCGTTCAATGTCAGTTTTGAAAGGCAGCCCAAATTCTGGCATCCAATGAAACATTTTTGCACTGAAAGCAAACTAACTAGCTTAACACCAGTCAGAGGGTAATGCATTTTTGCTCACCTTGTAACAAGTTTAATTTATTTTTTAATCTCTATTTCAATCCCCAAAAATGAGAAAATTTAAAATCTGGTATTCTAACTCCATAATTTAGCGTGTTTTAAGCAGGCACTGTTTGATATGCATATTATAATTGAATGCTTTTTATTAGAATTTAACATTGTTTTCAAAAGTCCCCATCCCCATGTTATGTTAAGAATACCCATACGTCTCACTTTGTGACAGAGTGGCAGGAGTTTATGATATAAATGTGACATGAGCACATGTCATTGCACGTTCAGCAGATTAAGGAACTACATCTTTAGATTCACACAGACTTGCTATCATTGTGACATTCATGTCTCAAAATACTATTCCGTGCATGCTGGTAATTTTAGATACAGCAAAATGGAAAAAATAATAATAATAATGGACAGAGAATTAATTTTGATGTGCTTCTCCTTGCTCTCCACCCCTCATCTCTGTCCAGTTGGCACTCGTCAGGCATATTGTTTCATGCTTAAGGAAAAATTTGATCTCTCTGCCAGAGGTCCAGTAATCCCTTAAGCCTCATCTGTTTGCATAGTCCAATTTAGCTGTCTCTTACCATAATTAAATTGTGTTGATGACCCCCACAGCCAGAGAGGACTATTGTAATTGTAAGGCAAATCCGCTACTGGATGTATCTGGAAATCCTTCAATATTAGTTTACCTTGTTCCATTCATTCATCTATGTGTGCAAAGCTCTTTTAACAAAGCCTGCTTTGTGTTGTGCTGTCTCCTCCGTTTCTCCCAAAGCACGGAGATTGGAAAGCAATACTTGGCAAAAGGAACTATCGCATTACTTTTAAACAACCTTAAGAACTATTTTCCCTTTTGAAAAAAAAACAGGTTTGCCTGTGTAAAAGTTCAACCATTCAATCTTGGACTTCTGAATCAGTTACAAGCAAGCTTTACCATCAATACTGAAACGGTGTAGCATCTAGCAAGGAGCATGTTGTCCGGCTACAATTACGGGCCGTTACACAGTCGGTTCTACTTTTTCATGTTCACCTAAGGTAGCAGAGGAAACCTTTCTGGGAGCTCTCGGGGAAAAGAAGAAAAAAAATAGAAAAAGCACACAATTCATGCATGGGTATCAGGTGCCTGCTGTCTCTGGAGCTTCCTCCAGACCTGGGTCATGCCAATTGGATTTAAAATGGAGCTGCTCAGAGGCAACAGCAAGGTTGCGCGTTTTTTCCATTAACATTAATGCCCGGGGTTATGCCACGGGAGCCTTGCAACATAATCTGTTTACCCCGCCATCTGATCCTGCTCACCAATAGCTTCTGTATTCCAAATAGATTCTATTTTTCACATTTCCACTCTAACAGAGGTCAGAGTGAAAGAAAAAAAAAAAACACACTCTGAGATAGCAGCCGATTGCAGACGATTTTTAGTCTTAAGTTGTTTTGTTTTAAATTTTTTAAAATTTTTTACAGTAAATTGAGTGTTAAAACCTAACACTTAAGTGTTAGGTCAGTAAAATCTGACTTTGTTCTAAGTATTTATACATTTTTTTGTAAGAGTAAATTTTCTTTGTTGGAATTAATTTCATTAATGATTTATACCAGAGAAAACACTCTCAAGAGGGCTTATCATTTGTGGTCTAAAAAAGACCTTGAAAGACAAAACCTACATGTAGAGGAAATGGCAGTAGGAGAGGTGAAAGAGGTGGAGAATTTCTAAACCAAAATTGTACACTGTGATGTTTCTTTTTACTCAACGTAGCTGAAGATGCATCTTTTAAGCCTCTGACAAGCAGACAGCGTAATGTCCCCTACTGGGCAGCGGAGCAGTTTGTCTGTCCTGCTGTTGATGCTGGAACTTTCAGTTTGCCCTTTTCCATAATAGCATGCTGAGCAACATTCGAAACTCCAAAGGAAATAAAGCATAATGAGGCCATAGCACCAGGTGGATGCCACAGTGTGGGGGACTTTTTTTTCTTTTCTTTTTAAATGCCTTTGAAGGCTGTAATCACAGATGTTGCCTCTTGATGCTGTCAGTCTTTTCCAGGCCATGTCACGTTATGAGGCGCATTCACTGACACTGGCACCTGTTATTTCACAGATATATCCACACACTTTACAGCTTAATCCTAGACACAGACCGTGCACATTTTCACAATAATGTAAGTTTCACAGAATTGCAAAATGTCAACTTTGATCTAAATTTTCTGCTCACTGATTGTGAATTCAGAACTAAGGTTAGTGTAAGGTTTAACTGAAGCCTCTTTAAAAGAATAACTCTAACCAAACAGTTTGATCTCTGACTCTGAGTAAGAGACTCAGATGTGCAAACCAAACCAGAAGCAAGCTCAGGTATAAGTTCATTACCTGAACATGACTCAGAAATTAAATGTATTTTTCATATGCCCAACTGCTTGTTGGCAGGAGCACAAGGAGAGTTTATGCGTCATTTCAGGGTATAAACAAACAGTGCAACCCCAAATCCAAAACAGTTGCAATATCACATGAATATAAATGAATTTCCAAATTCAATTAAATGCAAATCTGAAGCCAATATTTCATTCATAAGAGTATGAAGAAACCATGTAGGGTTGTGGGTGATGGCTGTGAAGGATTTTTAATGTCTTCACTGAAAAAGATGTCTTTGAGCAATGTTTCTCCAGTGTTTGTTTTTTTAATACCCCATACTTTTCCAGTCTTTTTTCTTCTTTTCCATCCTAACCTTTCTGAGACCCCTTACTGCTATCAAACTAAAGAATTGAATATGTAAAGTGAGCATGTTTTTAAAAAAAATGCATTCAATTGAGATGTCCTGTCCACACAGTTAACAAAGCACTTTTATGGTTGTGTGTTTTTACCCCAAGGGGCTTCATTCCAAGGAGCTTAAAGATGTGTTCAAAGAGCCACTGTTCATGTCTGTGCTGGAGTTTAGATGACAGTTTTACGTCAGATCGAATAGATGTTGGTTTGATAAGTTTGTTCAAAGTCACTGACTAAAAGCGTTGTGCCAACAGATGGCTCCAGTACATTGTATTCTGCACAACAGACACAGAAAAAGATATCCAGCATCTTGTTGCAAACATAGGTATTGAGTTTTTGTTTTTGTATTATTACTTTCCCTTCTGGTGGAAAGAGTTGTAATATCAGCCTTATGTGTTTTCCAAATGAACACCTGTTGTCCTGGATCTACTTCACCTCATTGGCTAAGGTGGAAATGGATGTTTGGCTTACTATTGTCCTCTCAAAATCCACGGTATAACCTTTGTTTTGGTCACTCATTTAATTATGAGCCACTTTCTCACATTTCTTGTTGTCACATGCTAATGTTGAGGATGCCACTGTAAGTGGAGATGCTTCACCTAAAGGAGAATCGTCCTGCAACTGTTAAAAATCCAACATTTTTACCTTTTCTCTTGAAGCTGTGTAAAAGTAATAAGCGTTACAGAGACCATGGTGGGTTTTTATTTCCAGAGGTTACCCACGTTAAGTATGGTTAATGACAACCACTGAACTGGTGACATACAAACCGTAGCTAAAACTGAACTCTTTAGAAAGATATAAGCGAAACTCACAACTTATGGGGTCAACATGTCCTGAATTACACTAAAATCTTTTTTTAAAATTGAATATCAAATCTCAAAAATACTGTTTTGCCATAAAGTGCTCTTTCTGGGAAGGTTTAGCATAATAAATTCTGCTTTTCTCTCATATATGGAAACTGTTTGGCTAGAGTTATACATTCTTAGAAGGATGAATAGTTTGTGTCGGCATGAATTCAGACGTAATACCTGGCTAAATTAGGTTGAAAGTAACTGGAATGACTCAAGAGGAATGAGCATAGAAAGCAATCATTTCTAGAGGCTTGAGTTTTGCAACACTATCCTTAAATTTGATGGAGATAAACAGACGGCACTAATGTGTTATGTAAGCAGTATGATTTCTCTACCATTACTTTCTCAAACCTTGTCGAGAGGCTTGTCTTCTCCGCAAACAGATCGGAGCAGAAAAGCAGAAAGCTAGTTTCCAGTTAAAGAAAATAAATAAATAGAAATGTAAAAAACCTATAAGTTTGAGCTTTGCAGCAATCACCCAGCTCTGAATACTACAGACAAGAACAGACGTACAAAGAGAGAGTGGGAGGAGAGACAGAGGTTACATAAGCACAACTCTCACCAAGGAGACATCTAGCAGCCTCAGTAACAGAGCAGTGATAATAAATGCCAGTGTTCAAGGTTGCTCAAGTCATCATCCGCTCTGAGAGGGATTTTTTTCTTTTATAGCAAAGATTATTGTTGCAAAGCAAAACTACCACAAAAATTTTATTTTAACGAGGTAAATTAGCATGTTAGAATATATGTGACATTTAAAATAATACAATCAGAATTCATGTTTGGTTATATAGCCTAAGAAAAGATGATTTTGCATCTGGGAAACCTTGGCCTCGGCAATCTAATGCTCCAGATTAGATCATGCATACATTCATTTGCCTAAAGGGTTTCACTTGCACATAAGTTTCACACAAAACTTTTGAAAGTCTCCCAATCAATTCAAGTTCAAACTCTTTGGACTATGATATTTCATAGGAATCTCGCCATTCTCCACCCTTATCGCGGTCATGGATATGAGAGGGATTCGAACCGATTGTTCCTGAAGGAGTCCTGGTTTAGGAGCAGCGATCCGTCCCTTGCGGAATGAAGCCAACGAGCCCATTATCAAATCAAACTTGAACCCATTCCCCTGTCTGCCAGTGAGACATGTTGAATGAATATCATTGTGCACTGCTAAGGCTTCCATCACTGTAATCCCTCTACAAAAGTGTGAGCACTCTTAGAGGAAGATGAAAAGAGGGGAGAAGAGAGTGGCTTATGCACTATGTGTGTCAGTGCAGAGGGCAGAGGGAGCAGAGTGGGTTGAATTGGTGGCCTGAGCTGGTGATTCCTCAGCCCTACCCCCATCAGAAAAGGAACAAAAGATTAAGCCCTCCCACTATCCAAGGTGATAACAAGCTGTCAACTTTTAAAAAACGTAATCTGCTGACTCCGGGAGGAAGTGGTGGTGTCACTGGAGTGGGCTGCCAGCTGATGCTTATCTCCTGAATGGCGTGCCATTGATGGAGAGAGCCGTGGCCCTGCTGGCAGACACATAAAAGCCCACCTCCGTCTGCCACCAAACAAAGAGGGTCTGCATCGGCAAAGAAATCCATACCGAGCCAATTTTCAGCATATTTATATACATATATCCCCTCTAGACCCCTGCTCAGTCTCTGATGTGGGTCCCAAAGAAAAAGGCGATGGGCATGATAAATGACGTGAATAGCCACCAATAGACTGGGGATAATAAAGGAATTTGCCCCTGACAATGCTGACAAGTGATGGGAGGCTCTCCTCTGTCAACTCGTCTCTGGAGTCCCTCCACTCTGTGTGGGTACAGATTGTTAAATGTAAAAGCCATACCGAAGCCAACACAAAGTCCTAATGCACACTCCAGTGGGCAGGGAGGCTGCGATATGGGAGCTTTCACCCAGCCGCAGCCAGTAAATCAATCCAAACCGGGCATTATCCAACCTCTTAACAAGGGGATTGCCATACAGCTAATTGCCCTCACGTAGTGCATGTTTCTGTCTCTCATCAGCCTTACCTCCTAGCACCCCCCACTGTTTGTTCCTTCCAAATTGTCACTTCCAAATGATACATTGCCAAAATTGCTTCAAAATTACCCCATAGAGCTGCCAGACATTCTTTTTAAATGCCATCTTTGATCATATTAGCTATTAATATTGACAAGCCATGTTTTCTTTATGTCAGATCTGCGTGGGGGCTGTGTTTCAAAAAGGGGGAAAGAATCTAATTTTCTGGTCCATACAAAAAGCGATTATGATCCCAGTAGTTATGGCAGAAAGAAGGAATTTGACACACAGGAGCTATTTCAGGCTGTTTACAATTTGGTTTTAGAACCGTGCGAGAGGAAGGGGAAGCTCCCATGTTGATTTGGGACTATCGATCTTCAACCACAAGTCATATGATAAGACAAAGATACTTTTAGTTGTTTTTTTCCGCAGCCGCATGAGGGAAGAATGACTTTGACAGTGTGCTATTTTGGCCAAAGATTATTGTGTGCATATTAGTTTGACAGTGTTTGTTACTGAGAGAAAAATAAATCAATTAAAAGAAAAAAGATTATATATATACATATATATATATATATATATATATATATATATTTATTAAGATCATAAGCATGATTATGTAATTATATTGTGTACATTCATTAATCTGTCAGTTTCTAGACATTCAAACATGAGCCCTTTAAGTAGCAGACTTAAATCAATGCATGACAAAATGGATTTGTGTATACTAACTTGTGAAATGTATTGATTTTCTAGCTCTTTGTTGAGACTTCAGCGTAGCTAGACGCTAACTTAACATGTTTGAGATTAACAGACTGAGTGTTCACTACATTTGCATGCACTGTAAAGCTTAGCAAGGCATTCAAGCACTGTAGGATAATTGATTTACTGTCTAAAGGATGTTTAATACTGCTACATCACATGGTGGCCTGCTCCTTTCAATATTTTTTTTAATTACCTACTCTTGCCATGTTTTTCTTACCATCTTATTTTGTGTGTGTGTGTGTGTGTTTATGTTGCTTCGAAACTGTAAAGGCAGAGAATGCAAAACAGTTACATGTTAATATACAAAAAGCATTTGTCTGATTAAAAGTAGACCAAAGTGTTTTTTTTAAAGGTTCATCTTTGGTATGTTGAGTAAAACGGTAACATCTTACTTTGTGTAAGCACTGAATGTTAAATCACCTTCTGAGGGTCATATCCCAGCATAGTGAGAGCACAGGTTTGGTTTATGCTCATTGTTCCCTCCTTCACAAGTGGTACTGTGTGCCAAAACTGCCATCACATTAGCAGGTGTTGCAGACACTTTTGGTGTTCTGTCAGCAGGTTGGACACCTCATGATTTTTCTTATGTGGCGGTAGACCTAACACTATAAATATCACACCAAGAACTGCTTAAAAGTAAAACAAAAAAAGTTCAAGCTGTGTATTTCTGTTCGTCTGTTCTTCCCGTATGACTTCCCGATTCTTGTAAACTGTTCTGCCACGAGACGGTAAGGACCAAAAAGCACCAAAACGATAAGCTGAGAAGATAAATTGACAAGAACCCACACCAGGAAATAATCTCAAAGGACAAAGTGGTGATCATATAGATCTGGGAATGACCGGGAGAAACATAAGTCAATGTTAACTGATGGGGAACGGGTTGTGAATGATCACAGCGAGGAAACGATACACAAGTGAATCAATTTCCGGGCAGCAAACCGAGAAAAACAATGACGGAGCAGGTGAAGAAACATAACAAACTCATCCAAAGTAAACCCCGTAACGCATGAGCAATCTCACCACCAAAGACCTGATTTAAACACATGACCAGAATCAGTAATGACTGAGATCATGATAAAACAGTAAGATGCAAGAAACTCAAAGCACAGGGACAAAACGGAACACAAAAACTTCACGTCCAGTTGCCAAAACTCAAACTTTCAAGCTTGAACATTCCCTGAATGAAAGACAATATTCCCAGAAATACAGATCATGACAAATACCTGTAGTGCTGCGGTGCCTATATCTCTGTAGAGGCGCCCACTATTTGGGAAGAAAGCTGCTGGGAGTCCAGTTTGCATGAAACACCGATTTAACCGTTTTAAAGCTGTGTTTGTGTCACAATTTGTTTTCCCGTTGACCAATGAGGCCAGCAGAACCAAAGCTAAATCCCCAGTCGTCTGCTTTGTTTGGACACACTGATTAGGAAGTCCTCCTACATCATCTAACGAAGAAGCTTGTCATCACAGTGTTTTTTTTTCTCCCCCACACGTCTGTAATAACAGCCATCATGATCATTGCATAAAAGTAGAACCACTTGCTGAGAAGTACATACATGGAGGCAGTAAGTCCATCCCCTGTGGACCTCCTAAAATTGGAGGTACGGATATAAAAAGAGGCCCCATTCTGCCAGGTAATATATTTTTGGGAATTCATGCTTTTTCTCCTGGAGCCCCCTCTCATTCTTCTCCGAGAAGAGAAAACTAACATGCACAAATTATAAAACATTATTCCCCTAGCATGGCTAGTTTAGTCTTGATTGGAGTAAGTCTACATATTTTGTTGAATATGGTCCACAAAGTGCATCCAGGATAAACTCACAGTGACTATTTGACTTCCATTACATCTGCAGGTGTTTGGATATGGCCCCACTCATTTCACTTTTAGAACAGTATATTGGACATAATGAATAGGAGAAGTCTGGTAATTGATCTATCCAATTATCTTTAAGAGACTGAAATGAAAATCTCAGATGTTAACATTATCGTTGCCTGAAGAGAAACCTCAGGGGACTTGCTAAAGTCATTATTATTCATTATTAGTTTAGGGACCAGACAGATTCTCACAAGATCTTATTCCCAAAGAAATGTAGAGATTTATTTATTTATTTATTTTTTAATTTTATATCTTTCCCAGCATGGTACTGGTGAAAAATGCAGCCAGCTGCCAGAGTCAGTCGACTGTGGGGACCATCAGGTTTTCTTATAAAATGCCATGGTAATTTATGTATTAGTTTTGAGCTACTGCGGTCGACATATTAAATACTGGCATCGCCATAGTCGGTAAGATTTAAATATACATGTGCTACACAGACATTATATAACCAGAAATTACACTGGTTTAGTGTCACTGTTTGTTATGGGTGAAATGAGTTATGGTAGAGGATCTTTTCTACGTAGCCATAACACTTGAACAACTTGTTTGTCGTTACAGTCATGTCACGGCAATGATGGATCAAATGCCTACAGTAGTTTTAAAGTATCCGAAAATACGAGCTTTGCCTTGTGCAAAAAAGACTTACTTAAAAGACTTTGCTGCTTTTCAGCTGCCGGTCAGGTGATAAATACATCAGTGTATCAGTGGATCATTTAAGTGAAATTAATGGAAAGAAAAAAGTTAATTATGTTTGCTCAAAAGCCGATTATTCATTTTGTTTGGCTGCATAAGAATGTACATATCTTGAGGCGAAGATTGTTATTCTTATAATCAGGCTTCTGTCTTGGACTCATGGATGAGCATCAGTACATCCCTACTTATTTACATTAAATATCAGCCAGTTCAATTACTTGCAGCATTACACACTGACAAAAGATGGCTATTGCTTTTTTATTATTTAACATTTTTATGTGTAACTTTGGAGCTTGTCCAGATGATATAATTTAGTATGATTCAATGATCATGTCATACGTCTAGCAGATCAAGAAAAATGGGTTCAGCCTGTGACTCTGAGGCAATGTCTTTTATGTATTCTGTTTAGATTTAGCTGGTTTTTGGGTAAGCCAAAGCTGGCATAATGATACTCCCATCTGTGTTGATGTGTGTCTCAATTATTTTAATGTCATGGTCATTCTCAGTTTTACAAAAGCATTTAATAACATCATTGATCAGAGTATTTTTATTTTATTTTTATTTACTGAAATCTGCACATCAAAAGAGAAAAGTCCAAGAAACAATTTAAGCACAAGATAAATGTACCGAGCTGTCTAAAAGGTTCCTGTTCATCAATTTCAGAGTCTGAGTCATACTGATTCAATGAATTTTGTATAGCTAAACTTTCCATATGTGTCTGATATGACTGCCCAAAACCACGCTGTGGAAATGCAAGAATATGAATAAAAATGCTGAAGTTTCCGTATCAGAGGGTAATGCATGAATAACAAAGTACTCTGCTGGAAGCTTGACACAAAGGCACACAGAATTGTCCCACGGTGCTATGCCAGCTTGTTCAAATTCAGAACAGTCTTTCTGAAACTCTTTTTTTGTATTTTTCTCTTTCACATTTGATAAACACAAAAATAAAAGCTCCAAAGCAGAAGCAACTAAGCAAAATAATATTTGACATGAGGTAAAAGTGTTCCCAGTGCCTTGTGCAGAAAGTTTATTCATGAGTAAAATCCACAAATAATTAAGAAAACGTGGACATACAGTATCTTTTCACACATCTCGGGATGTGTTTAGAAATTAACCTTTCCAGATCTCAAAAAGATTGTAAAACAACATCCCAGGGTGCTAATTTTATGAGAAACCAAAAACAATAATCATTAAAAAATCATGAAACACTTCTGTTCCAAATATGTATACCACATACTGTACATTGACTGATAGGTTAAAGTTAGTTGCATTCTGTCCTCTCATTATCATTGGGGTGTCCCATTAGCAGAGGTGTTAAGGTATTAATATCTCATGGTTCAATTTTACTGGCAGGTGATTTGTTTGCTTGAGCTGTATTTCTCCAGCAAAATGTACCATAGAGCAATGCATTTCAACTCCAAGTCTTTGGTGCGATACATCCACCCATCTTATCTCAGCTCCGTAAGTTGTCTTTTTTCCCACTCATGGCCTTCAGCAACTTAATGACAAGACATTCATGTTATTTTGTTGGATGAAGAACAACAATCTAAGCCTGGTTTCTAATGACGACCGCAATCATTTGATGCTCATATCAGAGACATAATATTGCTTTTGTTAAGAAATCAGGCTTTAATTTTTCTCTTGACACATAACTGAGCTTTATTAATTGCAGCATTTAGAAGTGTTGTTGTCTGTTTACACTCTTTCTTTTTGTGTATGCCACATATCAGTAACAGTAGCCCTATATCAGAAAAACTGAAAAGCTCTCAGGTCCCTGGCAGGCACTTTGCAGCCAGTTTCACGGAGCAAGTACCATTTTTACTCATTGTGTTTTACTGCATTAGACTGAGCCCATAACAGGTACAGGCCATTATATTACATCAAGACAAATTGAGCTGTTTGCTAGCCATTTCCAATTTTCTCAGAGGCTGGTGCAAAGGAGAATTAGAAACGGATCCCCCTTATACTTATTTCCTGATATATCTGGGAGCGTTTGAAGAGTTTAGTCCTTCTCTCACTTTGACACAATACTGCGTGTTTTATGAGAGCTGACTTAGGTTAAACTGAGACCGAAGGACTTAACCTCCAAATATTCCAAATATATGACTGCCTTTCACTTCCACTTGCTGCCCTGTCATATGAGGGATTTTTTTTTTCACCTACAGCGTAATTGATACACTTACCCTACTTTGCTGTACTGTATGTCTCTCTGTTTGCTCGTCTTATTGACGCAGAAAATTAGACTCCACCCCTCACACCCTCTTTCATTGATTATGAATCGGAGCGTATGTCTTGACAGAACATTTCCTCCTTCTTCTTTTTCTTTTATTCTTATTTTTACCAACTTCATTGTGGGTGTTTACGCGCAAAGAGGATTCCGGAGGATCCATACAAAATTGTAGAAGCACTGTTAAGAAATAAGCCCACTTCAATGGAGGGATTTGCAAAGCCCACTCAGAGGTAGGAGGGAGCCTTTCAAAGCCACCCTTTTTCCAAGGCTGTTTACTGCGCTGTACTCGTAACAAAGAGCGACTCTGTTCAGCCTTTCACGCAGCCACCAGCCACACAGAACAAAAAAAGGCACCACCCAAAAACTGTTAACTGTGGCACTTTGTCAGTGATCATTGATATAACTGATACTTGATCTAACAATTAGAAAGAAACTTTATGAACTCCCTTTAAAACTCCCCCATTAGGGATGAATCAAGTATTTTCTATTGTATTTGCATTATTGATTATATTTCATTATTTTCTTTTTATTGCGATCGTTTGAAAACTTGTTGTTGTTCTAAACCTGACAAAGATGCCCCACAACAACGTTTGTTCCGTCATGACCGATGCCTGGATGGAATCCATCAATTCATTGTCAGCTCTCCTGTCTTGTGGAGGCACATAGGGAAGTGAGGTAGCATTAATTATGAGCCTTCAAGTTCCAGGGAACAGTTAATCTTTGTCATTTTGCTCCCGGAGACATTTGGATCTGTCACAAAGATTGGAGCCAGGTCACTGCTCCTGACCCTTCACAAAGAATACGAATTCTGCTCACGTTTGTGGAACCTTTTCTGCTTTAAGTTTTCACACACACGCGCACACACAAAACACACACACACATGCGCGCACACACACACACACACCTTTCGGGCTGATTTAAGTTAATTCTGTAATGTCCTCTAAGAAATTAAAAGGATCCATGATAAATATAGAATACGTTAAGTTTAATATTCTGACATTAAGCCTCATAAGGTCTTAAATGCTTAATTTTGCTTTCCGAAAACCAAGCTTATATTTCTAATTTCTGCCACGTGAGTTTTTTTCCCCTCCATTTATATTATGATCGTTATCGCAGCATCTTATCAACTTCTCTGTAATTGAATTTTTTTTTTTTGACTCAGGAATAAAGTTGTCAAATACCTGGATAAAAGAGAAAGTCGTGTGCTAACAATGCCGCTGTAACTCTCAGCTGCCAGTGGCGGCCATCATACCCCAGGTGTAAAGTCCTGATTGATTCTTGCAGGCGAGCCAGGCAACAAAGCGCCACAGAAAAAAAAAGCAAGGAGGACTCAGCGAAGCAACATTTTGACAGAACTGGGGCATCGCCTCGATTATACCTTCTCAGTGCTCCATTGTGTGTGCTTATATCTGTGGAGTAAGGCTCATTTTACTGCAGGAAAAAACAATGATACGGGAGGGGGAAAAAATAGCTCATTTTAAGTCCAGTTAGTCACATGAGGCAGATGGTCATGTGTGTAAGCATACATTATCTCCGTGTGCTGACAGCAGGTTGAGGACACAAACTCTGTGTTAACAGCCTAAGCTGCACTGCGGTATGCAAGGTCATGGACACAGGTGTAGGAAATCTAAAGGGGAGATTTCAGACCTGCTTAAGCTGTTAATTCTGTACATGTCTGCGCACAGGTTACATTCAAATGTGAGCTCTGTTTGCCTTTCATTTCCCCCACCACGTGTGTGGAATCTGTTGTGTGTGGAATGTTCCTGCAACTGGAAGATTCTGAACAATGCTCTCGAGAGAATATGCCATCTATCAGGCGGGCAAAGAGGAAAAGGAAACTGACTCGAGCTGTTATAAAGATTAATGAGTCTCCTGTTGTCAGTGTCAGTTTTAGGGCATCTCTGCATGGAGACGAGTGCGGGATGTTTGAAGGAAGAGACCCGCTGTGCGGCGTCTACTGGTTCAGGCTATGTCCTTCTTATCTAGAAAACGGGACAATGGGGCTTGGGAGAAAAAGCAGATCCTGATGTTGGCGGTGAGTGTAAACCACATACGGGGTGAGTTGATGGAGTAGCACTGTGTGGCGCTGGAAAGGGAGAGGCATGTGTGGAATGTTTAAAGTTCAGAGGCTTTATCAACTTCATCAGTATAATCAGCCCTGCGCAACTCGGGGAAAACCACGCAGCTGCGCCATCTGGACAGCTAGCTTCTGCCGTGATGGTCTCCACAGGAACAACCTGGAACGGATGGTCTGTAAGCCATCAGCCACCCCGACAAATATGAATGACTGATGACGAAACAACTGGGTAGAAAGTACCGTAAAAATATCCAACTTTTTCCATTGGTATTTGACATGTGTTTGGCTGTTTCTTTGACCATATTCAACATTGAAGAGTTTAGGTATTGGTAAATCATGAGCATGTACTCAATGAACATTTCAGGTGGAAAGAGGTTGTTGAGTAAAAGCATAGAGGACATCTATTTTGTCCCAAAAATACGGAGGGGAAACAAAAGAGTGTTATTTCAAATTGCAATCACAACTGTTGCATTTGATCATTTGCTCATAGAAACTTGGCATGATGCATGCACAATAGTAAGAAGAAAAGGGGACTTCAATGCATTGTCAGTGTGTCAGTACATAGTGGATGAGAATCTAAATTCTATTAAAACGGTGTCCTCTTTCAGAGATTACTCATGCACTTGGATACTGATGTTTTACTTAACCTGGCATTTTGGACAGGGCAGTGTTCGACTGACATTTTGGCACACCTGTAAGCATAAAGTTATTTATAGGGGACCTTGTGTGTTTTGATCTCCGGCTCTAATGAAACAAAGCAAGGTTGTAAAACTAAAACTGTGTCAGATGGGACTCAAACTTACAGAGGTGTGGCACCGCCTGCCTTTGTCTCCTTTTCTGGAAGACACATCAAGGTGGAACTGCTACATACTGAACAGCACACTGTTTTACATTCTGCCATGAGACTCTTTTGTTATTTCCATGAACCTTAATAGCTTTACATGTTCTCCTTCTTCAATACTTTCATATTTCAGCTTTCAGTATTTTTTTCTTTTGTTCTTAATATTTGCCTCAACATCTTATATACATTTTTTAAATCAATTTAATTTAGTTGAGATGACCTTGTGTTGAGATTAGATACACTTCTGATGAATTTAGCTTTTATTTGGTTGTACATTGTTAGTTGTTTTTTTATTGGATTGTTTGTTCAGTGGTTCATGGAGTATAGCAACAAGGCAATTACTTCTCACCACCTCAGGTGTCTCAATGTAAAGAAAAATATTGTCTGACATAATAACTTTAAATCCCAGCCTATACCTGCATGTGCGCCCCTGGTGTGGATTATCCATCTGTAGCAAAAACGGTTTGAGTGTGGGTGAGAGAAATTGCATGTTGATTTCCTTGACAGCGCAGAGGTGTTAAAGTAATTTTTCTTCCAACTAATAACTGATGGATTCATACAGTTTGGTGCGGTGTGGGTGTTGCAGCAGCCAATTTCGGAATTACTTTGTTATTTAGAGATTGACTTGGCTTTAAGGAAATATGAGAAGCTTATAATATGTCATATATGAGGAGGGAGGTTTCTGTGCCCAGACAAATGTGCAAAAA
Organism: Menidia menidia; assembly: GCA_907169785.1. Taxonomy (NCBI): domain Eukaryota; kingdom Metazoa; phylum Chordata; class Actinopteri; order Atheriniformes; family Atherinopsidae; genus Menidia; species Menidia menidia. The sequence goes on from CAJRST010000001.1 coordinate 8,587,990, forward strand.
TACACATAGATTGACACTGCAGATAATAAGAGAGCATTACAGATTCCATTATTGGAATTATCTTAAATTTGTAGTGTATGCCACTAAAAATATTTTCTATTTGGAAAGAAATTTGCCATTACTGCTGCAGCCCCATATCATGTTTGGGGTGACTTTGTGCCAATCAGTCCATCAGATGGATTATTAGCAACTCCAAATTTGAACAGGTGATTGGGTAACGTGGACTGTTTACTCTCTAGAGGACAATGCTGCTCTTTAATCCAAGTAATGACCTGGGAATAAGATATGCAAAGGCATCTCTGTCCTGGTACCTCTGACTAGAATCCCTGAAGGAGGTTGAGTACCTGAAGAAATTGAGTCATAAAAGTTATTCTCTGGATAATTTTACAGACATGATGCCAGTTTGCTGACTAAATTGCATTGGATACATTTATTTTGCCTGAAACCACATCACATATATTGCATCAAGGAAGGGAGCAGGAAGCAGTAATTCAAAAAATCTCACACTCTTTACATTGTGCCATAATTCCAAAGTTGACATATGTGTATCTTAAAACAATAGCTCAGAGATAATGAAGGTAAAGCATACAAAATAGATTTCATTGCCTCAATTGAGTGCCATTTAAACAATAAGCCGCTTTATATTTTTGAGTTTTACCTAATTTTTTACTGTCCAAAGCAACGCAAAGGCATCTGCTGCACAGGTTTCATCTATCAGTCGACTGTGTTATCCACCACAGTGGATTGCCAGAAACTAAGCAGGAAGTATTTACAGAGACACTTTTCAAGTGCTCTGGTTTGGTTTGTACACATTGGCCCATGTGTGATTTACTCAAAAAGTCACACCCTTTGTCACAGCCGGATTATTCCTAACACATGGCTTTGCTGCTTTTCCTCCTCTAAAAGGGACTTTAAAGTGAGTTATGGGTTGATTTCAATAATCATATAAATCTAGTAATACGTTTTGATGCATGAAACATGTAATCAAAAAAAATAAATCCTTACTTAACCATACATGACTTAGTTTTTTTTATAATATGACTTTAGTCTAGTAATGAGAGGTAAAATAGTACCAAGACAATTCTTACATGAAATAAAACATATAGAACAGGGGAAAAACAAAAGGTTGAAAAAAAACTTTAACTCAATTGTGCATATTTCCAAGGATCTTTTGTCCCTTTCACTGACACACTTACACGCACAAACCCAGGTCTTATCTCGAACATTTTTCTCCTTGATAGATCATGCAGGTGCTTCCTTTACTTTTGTTCCTCCTCCCCAGCATCACTTTCCCCTATGTCTCATCTGTCTTCTTAAGGCACACTATTTTTCTTACACAGCACTTTTTGCACACTAATCCATCTGAATCAATTGTCCAATTTCTGACTTTGAAGCCCTTCTGTTTAAAAAAAAAAAAAAGAAAAGCAAAATTGTAAGTGTCTCAATCACGGGGGGTCTGTGAAAGATGTGAGGTAGAATGAGAATGCGGCGGGGGGGGGGGGGGGATGGGCGAGGCACTCCTGTGTAGCCAAGCTCGTCTAATGAGTGGTCTTAGCAAAGCGTGGCCTCACGGTCCATCTCTCTCTGCTCATCAGGGCCAAAAGGGTCAGCAGGCTCAATATCCCCCTCTTTAATTACTCACCTCATTAACACTTGGCTCCTCTGACTGTGCCGCGGCCCGGTGGACGCTCAGCTGCAACAAGCCTTTCATAATGCAGACTGATCGATTTGGCCCGCTCTTGTTACCGCCGTTACACTATCGGAACAATACGAAAAATAAAAGAAAGTTTAAAAGCAGTCCGGGAAGGGAGCCCAGCATGTGTGCAACCTTTTGTGTTTTTTATTCAGTCAGCTACACTCACAGTTTAGTGGTCACTGTTATTACTTTTGTAACCAAATTTTTTCTAGAATAAAAATATTATTGGTAAATAATAAGCTTCAATTCATCGATAATTAGGAGTTTGTTTTCTCTCTGGTGTTATAACACTGGCATTTTTATACCGAGCCTTTGCCAAAAAGAACTGAGTATGTTTTTTTTCTCGTAATCCAGGGGCAGCAGATCAGGAAAAAAGAGAGAAGTTTTGAATAATGCATAAATGCAAACCTCTTTCAGAGATCAGTAGCCTCTCTGCTGACCACTGATAAATCCCATCATTCCTGCTGAAGTTGAAAGGGCGATAAGCAAAGTGCCAGAGAAACAATGAAAAACGCACCTCCTTTGTGTGGGAGATGGAGGGGTTTTCTGGATCTGCTCTGGTCTGTTTTGACATTTGTGCTATTGATTCCCTTTGTGCTGCTGTGGCTATGGTATCTAATTGGATCTCTTCAACGTCTAAATTGTGCCTTAAGTTGTCCTTTCAGGGAATGCAGAAAAGCTCAAAATCTCTGTCCAAAGAGGTTCAAGATTTTGATTCTAAATTAGTTTAAACTCAATAATTGTGTTTGGTCTTTAAATTTAATCAGGGCTTTTTAAAAGGGTGGAAATTCTGTTCAGAGGCAACAATGTGAGAGCAAATCCTCTGGCTTGGTCGTGACCCCACTTTGCAGGTTTAATGAAAAGAATTCAGCACATAAAAAGAAATGCTACTTTACACATTCTCCCCGGGAGATTGGATAAAGGAACAACACCTGCCTATGCAGCTGCTTAGGTGGGAGATAAAAAAAATGCTTTTTAAAAAAGGACAACACAAAAAAAGTATAAAGAATGAAGCATACTGTGACAGTGGTGTATAAATAGCAATAGGAGCAGCTACTAAGTTTCCACAGCAGAGGGAGCATAAAAATAGCTGCTATGGCATAATTTAAACTTATCCTGTTGAGGAATTGTACACACATGTACCTTTAATAATATTACCGTAGCACTCGAGTTATATTTTAACCAATTTCCTGAACCAAGAAAAGAGAGGCTGCAATCTATTTGGCTTATATTAGGAGACAATCTTTCTATATGACATATAGGCACAGTGAGTCCCAGCACTGTCTCAGCCACAGGCCACAATGGATATAGTAGCACCAAATATTGGCACAGGCGCATCTAATATGGTGACTTATCACTTCCAGTCAGTTTGTTCCATTTATTTGATTCCTCTCTCTGAGAAGGCATTATTGTGTTTAAGGCCTCAAGTTATTGCGGCTGTTTGTTTGCAGGAGAGCGGCTCCACTGAAGAGAAGTCACGCTAGAATGTTTCCTGAATGAGACGTGCTGCTCAGTCCTCTCCTCCGCTCAATTGGAAGGTTTTGTGCGATTAATATTGTCACAGACCGTATTGATTAAAGCCTATTTTTAAACCCCCAGACAGAATTAGCACCGTTTCCTGCGCAAGAAATAGATGGAGAGTTTCATCTTTGTTGGATCAAATAAAACGCGAGGAGGTTTTATGACTTCATAACATGCTTTACTATACGTTTATTTTTAAATCTTGGCTACGCACAGCCTGTGTGCCACTGTATTATTTGCTCTGATTCCATTGTGCGTGTGCATCATCATTTTTCAGTCATGCCGCTACTTATTGAGCTACTGAGAACTATGTTTATTGTGATCTTTCTTTACTGGAAATTCCCAGCAGTTGTTTTGAAAGATGCTATCATTATTTTAAATTTTCAAACAACATTTATATCCATTTGAAACAATTTAGTTCCTCTAAGTTGGTAGATTTGGGACTGAAGACTCAGGCATCTCATGTTTCATATTTAGTGATCTTTCAGTGATATCTCAAGTTGAACCTACACTCTAATAAGATGTATTTAGAAGTTTTACATATTCACTGGGTCCTTAAGTGAAGTCAGTGTGGAAATGTTTGGTAAAATTGAGTTACACAAGACACATGCTGTTCTGTTCAGTTTCTGGTCTCAAAGACGAGCCACACGGATAAGCACCGTATTTTTTTCCACATGTACGAGGCACAATGGATAAATGGATCAATGTAAGAACTCCTAAACATGATGCCAACCAGTAGTTAATAATTTATTTTCTTTCTTTTTTTTAAATCCCTTATATCTACATGTAACCACAAGCATAAGATTCATTATGGCCGACCAAGCTATTGATTGCAAGATGGAAAAGTCAGTGTAAATTTAGTAATATTGGCTTTCTTGGGGAAAGAACTGACAGTATAAAGTTTACGGGGAGTATAAAGGAACTGGAAGTTCCTTTTATGCTTCTTTTACTTCTTTTTTATAGGTATTATTAACGTTACAACTGTGCTGTATCCATTTTATGACGATGTCATTCAGAGCAGAATATTAACATTTTACAGTTTATGTTTCTTGGTTTCTTGGGATCTTTATTGCACTTCTACAATTGACACTGTGGATGAAAATCAATCTTACTCATTCCTTCGTGGACGCTACTTTTATCAATTATTTTCTTTACCAAAGTAGGACTTCTGAAATGTTCAGTACTGCCCTGTTTTTGTGTGGCAGTCTCACTATGTTTAGATTAAGTTTTAAATTAGATTCATTACAGTTTCAGAAGACCAACATGATAAACACTATTGAAACACTGAACTTAAATAGCTATCCATCTGTTTAGTTGTTAAGTAGTTGTTAAGAACTGTTAAGTTGTAACCTTTTTTGTGTTTTTTACAGTAATTTGGATTTCTGCATTTTGGTATTCTATGTTGGATCTATAAAAAAGTTATAATAATTTAAAGGTTTAAGCATTTCCTATTTCTGAAAGTACACTTGGGAACAGAAGGTTTCTGAAGGTTTTTATGTATTTCATACAGCACTTTGGCCCTTCCTGGTATGTGAAATACTTTACAGATAAAACTGGATTGGATTGGGTAATGTAAGAAAAAAATGTGTATGCTATCTTTTAGTTCAAAACTTAAAATGTAAATTTAGAATCGTTTGGTGAATTGTTACTCTTTTTTTAAATTTGCCTAAGCAGCTGATAGGCTAAGTTGGCTTTTTCATCAGAAAAAGTCACATATTGTTCCCATCAGTCTGCTGTCAGCTTTATGCATCATCGTGTTTTTCACTGCATCATCAGTTGTCATGATGCGCTAACATGCTTGATGGTGTCAGAAGACATCTCTGAATTGTCTAATAACGATAATATCCTTTACATCTATCATTTCAATCTACAAACGCACCAATGCATTAACCTCGTCCAGAGAGGAGAACATCCCATTCTGACTCTCCGTTCATTACTCTCCACTGAACTGTGGGCGTATGTGAATATTTTTAGTCCATATAGCCGTGTCCACACCAGTCAATGAAAGCCTTGCTCCGGCTTGTGATGCCAGCATGGTTGGTTTGCTCTGCAGTCGCTCATCCATGTGTGCTTTTACACGCCCTGTTTACTGGCAATGCTTGGTCAAAATAACGCTGCATTATCACAATGTGCTTCCGTATCCATCAGCTATGGTCTTTTTTGGTCATTTAGAGTGATACTTAGCAGGCTAAAGCACTTCAGGGTATCTGTGTGTAAAATATGGATGCCGTCGCACGCAGGGTCACTAAAAATGTAAAGTGTAGGAGACTGTATATCATTACTATAGTGCATGGAATTGCTTGGAAAGGGTCACTTTCTTGGATAATGTTTAACTTAAAGTCGGCCTGCAGATTGCAAAGTAGACCAGAAACACAATATCCATTGTTCTCTTAAGATCTTTTCAACCACTGCCTTTATTCTGAGCTCGTATTTGTCACAGTAAAACTGAGTAAAACTGAATAAACATACTAATGTCCTGATGCGGATTAGCAGGGAACATCTCTTCCCTAAAAACTAATAAGTAAACTAATAATTTCTCAAAAGTGCTCTTACCAACAAACTTTTAATAATGTTTTAAGCATGATCGGTTAAATTACTGAATTCTGTCATTAACTACTGTACGGAGAACCTTCTTTTCATTTCATGATTGTTCATTCCTCATCTCACCTCCCATCCAAACAGACAGACAGATCTTTAACACTTAATAATGTCTCAGGTTACACCTTCTCAGCCAACATCATCAACCCACGATATGTAGCGTATAAGTTTAGATGGAGTAAAGGGAAATAGCTATTTTAAAAGTCACATTTGGTTAATGAGCCCTGCGTCTGCACAGCGGCGCCGCAGAGCACATTGGAATAAATGAATATCGGCTCTTGTGGAGTACTTCTGTTTGCAAGGAAAGTTCCCTGTTTTTGTCCCATGGCACTTCCTGTTATGGAGGTCTTATGAGGGTGCACGAGAGCGAGTGGGAGAGTCATTATGAGGAGTCCTCCTCAGCAGCAGGGTGGGTCAGCGGTTTAGATTACCATTTTAATGAGAGGAGCTCAGGGAAAGCACAGCAGGATGACCTATCAGGTGGCACTCAGAGTATTTTAATGATTAATTATACTATCTAAAACGCACCGGGATCTTTCACTTACGAGAATGAAGAGGCTGTCAGAAAGCAATTCTTGTATTGATACTATCCACCTGTTTCACAGCATTCCAACAGAAATCACCCACATGGAATGGGATGATAATGAACTTAGAAATAATTGTACATTTCCCAGTAATAATAACTATATAATAATAACTACTGTTCAGTGAAAGATGCTTTTAAACCAAACTACTGTGCCGAAGGAAGCTCATTTGTACAGATCAATATTTGTCAGTGTTTTTTGGCTTTTCAATGAAATCTTCTTCTTAAAGTTTTTTTTGTGGTAAACAATCATATCAGATATGAAAATATTACTATAAAATTCACAAAACAATATGAAACATGAATTACATTGTAACATAGATATCTCCCAATTTATCATTATTTTTCTCTCTTCCTTTTCTTCTTCCTCTAAAGCAGTAAAGCAAACATAAAAATGATCTTCCAGTGTGAAGATGTTAAACACAATGAATATAACATTTTTCTTTTTTTGCTTTTAATACATAATTTAATTGAGCCTAATTGGAAATTAGTGTAATTTGCAGAGTCCCTTTTCTATTCACTTAAGAATTAAAATTCCAATCGGAAAAAAGAAAAAAATAGCTGTGTTTGTTGCTTAGTACTTTCCCATTTGATGGTATTTAACTATTGGGTGATTGTGCATGTGAAGCTGTTGTTCTCTGTAGGGTAGTACATGACATGAAGGGATTACTAAAACATGTTAAGAAAACTGTAAACTGCCTAGCCGCGAAAGCTTTTGTAATTTCTAAAATCATGTAATTTAGTGCATGTAAACCATTTATGTTCCTCACCATTCAGTGGTGAGCCACCAGTAGTGATAACAGTCCCAAGAGGAATAGAACAATAGGAAAGTACAATGACTGTTAAAACGACAAACATCTAAACTTAAGTGTTTTGCATATTGCATCAACATTGCCATCTTACTCTTCATCATGGAAATAGTTTAGATTTTTTTAAAGACACTTTGTATGGAGCAAAACAAAAATTTTATAAGCAATATTCATTTTGCCAGCTGGACAAGTACAATGTCCCTCAGTAAAAAAAGAAAAAGAGGAAAACATCCTTTGTTCAATAGCCCGAGAACAGTTTCTATTCAAAATGTGATATTGCAGTCTCTATTTTCTGCAGCATTGAAAGCCAGTCAGCTGCCAGTGTTCAGAAACTTCAAACCAAAGCTGACTTTTAAACCCTTTTCCATCAAAGAGGTTTTTAATGTATCATAGAAATGGTTTGTAATATTTCATTTCTACCATCATTGGCATTACCTTTGTGAGAGCGGCCCTTAAATTTTGACGTGTGTCACAGGTTTGATTTGCGGGGCGAGAATGAATCATTCCTTTTTCCAAAATGTGAATTAAGATGGCTCTTTGGAGTTAATCTGTGAGTGAGGCAGACTGGGTCCGGCAGAATGTAAATGATTTTGTAGTGTGTCTGTGTGTCTGGGTGCACCAGTGGGGCAGGAGTATTATCAGTATTATGTCTTATCAGTATCCCACCAAATCTGCTCCCAAGTGTACCCCTGATAATAAGGAAAGAAACATGCAGATTTCTCCAGAGAAATGTTTTCGTGGTACCACAGTAATGTAGAGAAAACAAGCACAGCTTATATAGCAATACAGCGAAGCCATTTTCATAAGATCTATTCAATACAATTGAATGTGAAGCCCAAAATATCTCCCGCTTGAGATAGAAAGATGTGGCCATTCACTATTTACGCTGCAACAGAGCAAGACATTCACTTTTGAAACATCTGTGGATAGCTATATACACAAATATGTCTATTGTGTAAAAACACAGTAAAAACTTGTTTCAGATGGTTAATCTGGACTTGGAAACTCATACCTGGTTATTCCCCAGGTTACTTAATTACTAAAATATCTCAGTTCGAAATCGTGTCTTTCTCTCTACAGCCAATTATGTCTTCCTGCACGCACAGGCTGCTCTTCTACAATTCAAGGCTAGTCTAGCAAAACCTTGAACAAAGCTCAGGCTGGTAGTGTATACATGTAATTACCACCCTGGGACTGTGCTTAGTGATTCATGGCATCCAAAATACTGCCTTCTCAATGGTTTTTTAATTAATCTAATTAGACTGCAGTTTCTCTTTTGCCTCTGATTACTTCCTGAGAAAAAGCCGGCAGGGAACAAAATATTCGACACAAGATTTAAGGAAAGCCATGGAGGCAGAGTTTTAAAAGGCCTCACTGTAACCAAGTGGCTATTATAGACCAAATGCTGATTTGAACCATGCATCTGCTAAGTATTGTGTGGCGTGCCTGTGCCTTTGAGGCTTACATCCATTTTAAAGGCTTTGAATAAATTATATGCAGTAAGGTGCCCTTAAGTAATATTACTATGATTCATGGATTGACTGGTTATTTAACCCATCAACGGTTGGTTTTGAAGTTTGTAGTGTGTTGAATTGATTAGGTAAGGCTACAAATGCAGTAATTTTTCGGCTTTGTATAATCTTTCTTAAAACTCAACAGCAAGCAGCAACAAATTTTGCATTAAAGAGCAGTGAAAAAGATGAGGAGTTTCAAAAGTTGTTAACCTGAGTTGGTAAATATCAAGGGAGGAAAAAACGTCAACCACCGACAAGCAAAAGATCGAATTTATGAAAATCGCAAGCCAGCCATCGCATCTTTGAATTCTGCAGCAAAGAATCAAGACTTTTTCATTTTAAATTGGTCTGTAGCGGTAGTTCTCTGGACTAACTGGAGTTTTTTTTTACAGTTCTAACCCTAAACATAGAAGCTTTATCTCAACAGTACAACTACAAACAGTTACACAATCCTCATCAGTCTCTCTGTGTTAATTTTCAATCATATACTGCATGAGATATTTCCGTTCAATATTAACACCGGCCTTTGATCTATTTTACCACAAACAACTGCTTGTAAAACATCTATTCATGTAAATTATTAGATGTATGTGAGTATTGACTCTGTGCTAAATAAAGTGAATGCAGTGCCAGATCCAGTGGTCGTGCCCTGCGGTTGATCCCAGGCGTTGACATCACCGGCATTTTAAGAAGTAGTAGTTGTCATATGTTAGGAAATATTTCACCTGCACACCAGTGTTTCGACATTCCTCCCATATCATGAATGTCATTCGCTGAGAACAACAGAGGATCTGCAGGAATGAATATCCTGGTGTGCTGCGCAGGATAATAAAGTCATAGCTCTGTATTATGGGACATCTGGCAAAGTGGGGACTTATATTGTGCATTAGTGCTACAATAGAGCCCATCTCTCACTGGGGAACCATGACTTGTGGATGCCAGATCCTCTACTTAATGCAGAAATTCCTGTCAAAATGACTGCTCTCTGTGTTGTCGATCAGCAGATTGGGATATGCACAACACAGAAAATGACTTTTTTAAGGATTATGCAAAACTTGATCAAAATTCTCTCGAGGGCTGATTTCAACAGATGATACGTTGTGCGCTTGTGTCGGTTCTTTTATTTCCTCTGGCTTTGTTTGCTGTTTAGCACTCGGTGCTACACAAATCCCCCGATAAGCAGCTATGGTAGCCGCTTATTCCTCAGAAGAGATTTATTCACTTAGTCATTTGGAAAATTAAGTAAATGTGTGCAAGGTCTGAGGGGGAGGGGGCATTGGTGGGACTGTTTTGTTTGTTATGAAGCTGAAGGCATTCCATGAAGGGAGGATTTCCGCTCTGCAGAAAATGGCTTCTTCCTCGGAGATAACGCATAACTTTATGCCAAACCTTGCTCAGTAAATGAAGAGTTTCATACAGGGAAGTGTTATCCTTCTGTAATAGAAAAAGAGCCTCCCTACCAGTCAATAATGAATTAAACTGATAATAATGTAACCGAGTGCATTATTCAAATGATCCCATTAGCAGTCAAAGCTGTGTGTAATGATGCTTTCTGTTTGACAGTCTATGAAACTGAAACCATTAATTTACAATGCACAAAAAAAATCCATAAGACATGGCATGATTACACATCCTTCTCACGTCACATGGAATGTACAGGGCTCACGGTTTCTGTTTTATGGACATGAATCTTAATTCAAAATCCTAATAACTTCCTTCACACTGTACTGTCCTTATATCAGCTTATATAGTCATTTCTCATACTAACTCAAGAGGAGATAAGTTTATGCAGTTTTACAGCTTGACATTTTGAAATATTACACACCCTCTCACTGCATAACTTGTCAACCTGTTTGCATAATTTATGTTTTTTCAGTCAAAGTTTCTATGATGAGGCCTTGCAAATGGTTTGGATAGATATAATGTTTATAATGTGGCCCACAAACCAAATTTCATATCAGTATTTTATTTACCAGAGATAACATATTAAAGCAAATTAAATGATTTCTTATAGCAACAGTATGTCCAATACTTTTAAATAGAATTTGGAATATAAATTATTCTACAACCGAAGATTACTACTTTAATGTGTTTTTGACCACAAAATGCAGCTATCTTTTTGGATTGTGAGCCACTTCTACACAGAGATATCTCCATATTCTCTGAAATTTTTCATGATGGCATCCTTTTAAGCTTTTGTAATTTCATAGTAAGCAAAATTTACAATGTACATACTCAAACAACGGCTATCTTTACTTTTAAGACTCCCTAAGAGTCTAATTTTTTAAAATCCCAATCACATTACCAATTAACCTCATTAGTTGCTACATATTTGTACTCCATCCTTCCCAGGCTTTCGTTGTTCCCGCTCCAGCATGTTTTCTTTAAGATGTGCTGCTGACAGACATTTGTGAACTAACTAATATTTTCCATGAAACAGTAAGATTTCTCTATTCTACCACTCCACATGTTTTCTTTGTTCTATTTTGGATTAAAACAATTTTCAAGTTTTTTTCAAACCATTGCATCCTTTATTTTCTTTCAATCTAATATTTCATTTTTACTCAGGCTCACATGGTTTTGGACATAGCTTTGAATAAAAGTGAATTTGGCTCCTTGATTTAACTCAGGATTAATTCTGTTGCATTAGATCGCAGAGAGAACACTGTCAATTCAGTATGCCTAAATATTTGAATAGTAGGGGTATTGCATTCTCCACCTCCCTAATAAGCATTTTCTAACTGGCCTAGAAATATAACTGTTTAAATAGAGTGTATACCTCCACCATAATATAAGTGATAGATTTCATATAACTAAGTAATATATCAGCAAACCGACTCCAATTAAAGATGACTGTGAGGTCTAGATGTTGCAAATAATATGGTTTTGGCTCAGGTGTGTGGGCTGCTTGGAGGTAAGACAGATGGCAAACTAGAAGCCTGTCTGCATGTCACAAACCGACTGCAGTGTCCTGTAAGCCCACACACTTGTAGAGAAAAGTATGGAAACCAGCAGGGCAGATGGGAGCAGAATTTGACTCATTTAAATTGGCCTTGGACCAGCCGGTTGGCATTTAGCCTGTGAACTGAGGCAGAAAATAACACCTTCTAAATAATGAAATAAGGCTTCATTTAATGAAAGATTCAGGCTTTGTGTCCTTCCACTAAATCTGGAGGCCTTGGCGGAGGATTAGGTTACTATGGCAGAGGTCCCCCACATGCTGATGAGTGATGTTGTTGTGTACTATGAATTTTACTCACTTCCTCCTCTCATCCTCCCACTCGCTGTCCATATCTTTCCACAAATCTTTGGCTTCACTTCACCTCCTACAGATCCTGGGCTTTCATGTCACTTTTAATTTTTTGAAAAACTTGACGCTGACAACGGTCAGTAAAGGATTGACAATCTCTCTTTTTTTATTTTTAAACAGCCTATACAAACCATAACATGTGGGGGGTATTTTATTGACGTAGCGTTAACATACGGTGGCCATGACGGGCATTTCTTCAAAGCCAAAGATATGCATGCACGTGGAGATGACTGGTAAATAAGAATTACACTCTGAGCACTGTGGGGGCTGAAAACCCATCAAACCATAACTTATCATGTTTTTCTAATTATCCGTCTACACAATGTAATTCAGTGTCCTCGCCAGCACTCAGAAATTATACCTCATTAATATTCCTCCATTACTTATACTACTTGCATCATTTTTCATAAGCATAATGTGACTTAAATACAAAAGTCAGTTCAATAGCATGCAGCCTGTAAGTTATCCTGATAAACGGTTAATTTAATAAAGTTTCACATGTATAATATGATGTCATCTCTAAGGTTCCGAGTAGACATTTTTTGTTTGCCCAAATTTATTTTCAAGCAGATATTAAGATCTAATGTTTAACTGAAAATTTATTTCAAAGCTTCTTAGCAACTAAATTGCTACTGTTGTTTTTTATGTTTTTGGCGTAATCTCATACACAGTGATTACTGTTTTATTTCTTCTTGTTTTAAATTTGGACATGGAGAAATGTTGATATAGTTTGATTGAAGATTGAAGATTAAAAACCCACAGTTTTAATTGAGATCTAAAACCTTAAACAAACTTTCACTATCTCTTTTAGATACTTTTTGTATTCATTAACCAAACTTTTGGACTTGAACATTTAAAAAAAAAGTTGTTTTGTTTCCATGTTGAACTTAGTGGGTGCTTCACCAAAGATGAAAAGAACCATTCCAACTAGTTTGAGCATTAAGTCAAAAAGCCAAGTTTCATAATGTTAAACATTACTGTAAGTGGTATTGACAAAGCTGAGTTTCACTTCTGCAATAGCAGTATTAATACAAAGAATAGTTAAATGTCTTAAATATGCTTCCTTAAGGCAAAACCTTTTCCCGTAACATCAAAATGTTCTTGAACAAAACTATGCAAAATCACATTCTGCATATGCAGAGGACATGGCTAAGAAAATGATATAGGGACTGTACTGAGAGCGAAAAGATTACTATTTTCATGAAATTTGGCGCTTAAAAAACACTTGAATGCTTTACTAGTTGGTATCTTCTATGCCATAAAAATAACCCAAACCAAACCAAAGGTGTTGTGGATAATGATAATTGGCACTGAATGATCTTAGACTAGTTATTGGTTCCCGTCATTTCGTATATGTTTTTGGCAAGTCGGTGTAGTTATTTGGCTTTAACGGATTACTCGCTCCTTGTTAGCTGGCGCAGAGGGGCTGACATTCCTCTTGTGTGGACAGGTTATGTGATTGGCTTCACAGCAGAAGATTGTGGATGAGGGCAGAACGGCAAACAGTGGTCGACAGCTATTGGATAATCTGTCAAGAGACTCCGTGTACTTGCCAAGGCTGAAAGTTCCTCGAGATTACATCTCGGAGCTTGAAGTCTTCGTGTGATGTAAAACAGAGAGAGCTGTCTGCAACGGTGGTATTACTATGAACTTTGGACTTTAAGTAAATGATCTCAGCATTTTCTTTGTAAAGAGGTGGAGTCGTGACAAGATAATGTGGTGGTCCAATAACCTTCTCTGTTGAATCTGGTAGATGTCTAAGGGCTGCTTATTTATGATTCCGCCTTAGAAGATGCCTTACTCCTTTAGAAAGTTATTTCATATTTTTATCTAGTTCAACAACAATATATTTGAACCGGTTTTGTTGTACAGTGCTTTTTTTCTTCTTTTCATTACAAGATAAATACGATGACTTCTGCAATAAATTCTGTGCTGAGAACTTAAAACAACTGACAATAGAAAATAACTGAGATTTACATTTAAATGTAATTATCTTTTTTTCAATTGATAACTCAAAGATCATCCTGTAACTTATTAATATTTAGATGAACAAATTAAATGAATAAATCAGTTCAACTTAAACCAGTTGCCTGTGCTACAACGTGGGCTCAATAAATCTTAAGTATCTCTTTATTGGAGATGGACAATGGAGATCTTGTCAAGTGCTACAACAATGATGGGAGGGGGAGTCGATAAATCAATCCCCCTCTATTTTTGTATACTGGAAGCGGAGATGTCCAATTAAATGGCCGATGTGAGTCACAACCGTAGCCTGATTTAACCGTTGTTGAAAACATACTGAATGAGAGTGACACATGGAATGAACCACACACACAGATGCAGACACACACACACAGCGTACGCATTCTCAATTTGTTGGTCCTCACTGTTATCAAATGCCTTTCTCAATGAATATTTTTAGGACATTTTCATAATGTCCAACAGATTAGAGTACTGAGTAGAAATGAGGCTCGACAAACGAAGCAGTGTATTATTTTCTGAAATGAGATGTTCTTTGACAAGACCCCCTTCCACAGCAGAGGTCAAATGTCTTGGGTCTGAAGCGGGCTTCGCTGATTGGATTATTCTGCTATTCAAGCAGAAGCACTGCTTGGCACACAAATCAAAAAGTGAGAAAATTCAATGTGTTAGGCTAGATGGGATGCTAATAGAAAAGAGTTGCCCTCAGACCAAATTCAAAGGGGGAAGTAATGCATTTGAGATATTTCGAGACCGAGGGCATGGCTGATGTCTAACGTCATCTCAGCAATACTTGGAGGAGGATGAGACTCTGAGGGAGATTAGCACCGAGCATGATCACTCCTTACATAGGCAATCATAACGGGAATAATCTCTTTCAAGCCAAACAATTCCAGTGTTGGCACACTAGTGACTGGGCAGCTTGCCTGGAGCAGCTACAAACGAATGCCTCTGGAAAGCCTTTGACCGGGTAGTGGCTATTCTACCTTTTCTGTCCCACTCACTCTGATACACTAACCTGATCCTACCACAAAAACGTAATCCCACCCAAACTGATCCTACTGCCAAAGCCTGCAAAAGAGTGGCCACCTTTAATTAGTCCATGTAAGCAGAGCCATATTCACAGAGAGACAAGCTGTTCCTCTCACTAAATTAGCTTGTCAATCAAAGCCCATTCCCAAGACTCTCGCATTTCCCTCCGCCGCTGATTAATGGCATGAAGCAAGTTTATCAATGTACCATATGCCGAACACAATTCATTACGTTCATGTCCACGATTCAGCAAAAAGCATTTCCCCTCTCACTCTTGTTGACTCTCTAGAAGAAAAAAAAAAAACACCGTAATAGTGCTTGTTAGTATGCTAATGCAAATATCAGTTTAGTGCACACCCACAATTTCTGGGCAGCATGTTACGAGACAAGAGCAAATCCCCTCCAGGTTGACGTGCGTCGTGAGAGAAGAAGACCGGAAAAGGTGGTCATTAATCAAATCATCCACAACTAACAGGAAAACTTCCTCACACTCCTCGATTTGCATCCATGAGCCAGAGGACACGCGGCTGGCATATATGCGGTCGCCTTGATGTCTCGTTATGCAAAACCGCCATGAAAACATTGATCGGGCTGCTTTCATAAATCTGCCAACTTATCAACAGCTCCAAGTGTCATTGACTGAGCCCATGTCAAATTTGTGGGGTGTATTCATCTTTTGCTGTGGTTAGGGGGGATTTTTCAAAATTATTCAAGCCGTTGAGGATTAATCTTAGTTTTTACAAATGGGAAAACCCCACATTGCTGGACTTATAACTATGCCATTCATTATCCAATCCCACCTAATCAAAGCTTTCCATTAATTTAGCAGCGAGCGTACATTTTTTCAATCAGTTCACTACCGAGACTGCTGATTGATAAGTCGAGTGTAAAGTGTTTTGATTTTTTTTTTTTTTTCCCCCCTCCTATCAAATCAACTTGTCATGTCAATTTTGGAATTCAGTGCTGCTTCATTCACTTAGCTTTATTACGTGGAAATTAAATGGAGCTCGGCAGCTGTGCATTCCACATAAATAAAACACGAGTGGTAAGAACACAAGAGTGCCCTCGCACTGCCTTGCTACAGGTAATCTGTTGAACCGAGGCCTCACCGACCGCTGATAGCTTGTTTCTGCCTTTTATCCTCGTGTCACTACCTTTATCTTGGCAGCTGTACGATGTTGCATGGGGAGAGGTCCCCGGCGAGTCCCCGAGATAGCGTGAACACAGAGGAGCGCCAGGGCAGAGAGATTCGACAAGCCCAAAGAAAAAAAAAAACAAATATTCAGAGTGGGAGTGAAGTGCCGACCTTAAGACGCTGATATTTGTCGCACATACGTATTGCATCTAAATGTTAATTTCGGTTGTATAAAACAAGCACAACACACCGTTGTTACTTAATCCACTGGCTATAGTGCCTTCCGTGTCCTTAGTCAAAAGATGTAACACCTTTGTGGAGAAGCGGTGCTTTTTGATTATTTACCACACACACACGACGCAAAGCAGGCACCCCTTAATGTATTAAACGTGTATTTTATGAAAAAATCATCTATCCTTTATTTTTTCATGAATCTGTAATTCGTAATACGCTCTGCAAATATCAGGCCCTACACCTCTTTCCTTCACATGTCTTCTCCCCTGTCGGCGTTTCTATGGTTACGGGGACTCTCTTATTACCACGTGTGTACCTGAATCTCTGTCTTGGCTTGAAACCAAAGGTGTGAACATAAGACACTTTTTATGAGCTGAGGTCAGTTCAGTATAAGATTAGGATATTCCTATTTACCAAAGCCAGGTGTGATGGTACCTGACCTACAGTGACAGGAAGTAACTTTGTAGTCTAAACATTCCAGTCTTTGAAAATGTAAGCATTTTTGGACTGGTATTTTCTTTTCTTGCTTCTTTTTCACAGCGGGCCGTGTATTGTTCCAATAAAACTTGAGAAACTGTTGATGCATGCTTTATGAGTGGTATAAATATTAAATAACCACAAAACAGAATGAATTTTAAGTTGGTTGTCATATTTGCATGCATTAAATAGGGAGGGGGGGTGCATCTGAGATGAATAACATCAAATCCCAAATCGCAAAGGAGAGGCGGGAGCTTACTTCTTCTTTTTGCAAACTATAATTGTGCAAGCGGAATAACGTTCTGACACGTGTCTTCTTCAGGGTCAGGATGGGCACAGCAACTCTCTGCGTGCCAGGGAGGCTTATATCATCCATACTTTGAATGCAATGGAGCCTTTTAGTATAAACGAAGAAAGAAATATTCTTTATTTGTGACACACACCACATAATCATGCTCTTATCGTGGAGAGTTTGAACTTGTTGTCCACCCTCCAGCATTAATAAATGGAACGGTCCAAGCTGTCCTTGTGATAGTTCACAATGACAAAATGTTTGCATGAATCATCTTTTTTATCTCTGTCACTTTTTTGTTTGAAGGTTGTTTGTTTCTTTGTTGTTTTCTGACTAATGGACTAAGTAAATGCGCTGTGTGGACACTTATTAGTAAAAAACACACAGGCCTGATGAGGAGTTAGATTTTTACTTCTTTTCAAAAACAGTGGCCACAACTAAAATATTGATGAATTTAATTTAATGTCACTGCTTTTTTTAAACTTATTTTTTGTGTCAAATTACACTAATTAAATGAAATTATAGATCATCGCAGAGTCAAATTGAAACGGGACACATAATATAACAATCTTACGTAAGTGATATGCTGATCAGCTGTATAAGGTCCTGGAAGTTGAAACTTTAATGGTCCCTCATTATTTAATTTCAGAAATATGAACTCAGTCCAGGAACAGCTGCAGCTTCTTCACTGTAATTAACATTTACTCTCAGATTGCACAGATTTTAAGAGATATAAATGTTTACTCTTCTTTCACGATGTAATTTGTATCACATTTCATTCAATCACTCAATCAGGTCGGAAGACTTGTTTTTCAAATTAATCCACCTAATGTTTATGCATTGCAATAAACTCATGTCCTTCAACAACCGCTCAGACTTTTCTCTCTGTTCCCGCTCTTAAACGTATTTGTGATCTTGAGAGTGTCAGATTCCCTTGGTTTATGTCATCTGCTTGTTTACTATTTATACAAACTACTTTTGTGGATTCAACCGAGTCATATTTGAGATTTGTCCTGCAAAAAAATCCCTGAACCAAAAGGGGAAAACTCAACATCAAGTAGCCCCCACTAACTTCAGTAGCCTTATTTGTGAATCTGATTTACTTCCTTCAATGAGGTACAAGCAGGAGAATCGTGTGGGGATTCACATCAAATAATGCTTCATCTATAGACTAATAGCAATGTATGTTCGGATATTGGTTGTATCACATCACAGAATTGCAAACTGCAATCTCTTGTGAATTCAGAGTCAGGAGCTATTAGTTCTTATTTAATTTGCATGTCAAATGACTCAGGAGTGGAGCCTCCTCTCTATCGCTCATTTGGTATTCTGTTATTGTAACAGTCATTGAGTGGATTGACACACATCTTCACTCCCCTTGCCTGTGTGTAATCCATCTTGCTACAGAATAAAATAGAGAGAAAAAGCTGTCTGCATGCAGTAATTACAGCCCTGGTGTTTTTTAACTGTAATGTAGTGGATGATTTAATGGCAGTTGCGAGATGAGCCGTAGATTGTCTTTGAAAAAAAAAAAAAAAAATAGAAGCAGCCATCCTGCTTCACACGTTGTTTCCATTACTTTTTTTTTTTTCCCACTGTTTCAGAACATCAAAAGCGTACTCGGATGTGCTGGGCTGCATGTGTGTGGTCAGTTGTACTCTTTTGAGTGTTCTGTGGAGCAATTTACAGACACTTTTGCTGTGATAAAATGAGTTCTCTGAAAGAGGCAGTGCGAGAACATGATGTTGATAAATTTATCATCAAATGGGCTTTAGCACTGGGCGGAATAAACATGAAGCACATTATCTCTCAATGAAGATGTTGGGTCGACTGTCTGTGAATACTGAAAGCCTTTTTTTTTGTTTTTTTTTCCTGAGCGGAGGTTTGGAGAACTGGCTGGTGATTGCCTTTAAATTGAGAAGAGGCAGCGCCGGGGCAAACTGCTGGGAGGATAATAGCCCGTTGTTTCGTGGGGTCAAGGAAAACTAATTACACGAACTCTGCTTCTATATTACCACTCACTCGTTTTTCTGCTCCGCTATTGGACGGGGGGGGGGGGAAGAATTATGTTATGCCTTTTTTTTTTTTTTTTGTCTTTTACTCGATGATTTCTAAAATGCTGACCAGGGCGCCATCTGGAGAGGAACTATGCAGAGAGGGGAGTCGAGTACAATTCATCGCAATCTGTCGTGTGGCTGTGAAAGGAGGGCAAGAAAAGAGAGTTGATTCATGAATCTCTAACCGGTGTGCTTCTTCTTCATAGCGCAGCTACCATATACTTGCCTCAGTTTTGGAGAATGTGTTCTTTCCACCTCCAACTTATTGCTGCAATCTGTCTCTCTCTCTCTTATCTCTCTCTATGTCTCTATATATATATACAGTGGGGGAAATAAGTATTTGACCCCTTTCTGATTTTGCCGGTTTGCCCACTTACAAAGAATGCAACGATCTATAACTTTAATCATATGTACATTCTAACCGTGAAAGACAGAATCCCAAAGAAAATGCCAGAAAATCACATCATATGAATTTATAAAAATTGATAACCATCTGATGAGGAAAAATAGGCATTCTTTGTAAGTGGGCAAACCTGCAAAATCAGCAAGGGGTCAAATACTTATTTCCCCACTGTATATGTGTATATGTTTTATATTTTATCATTACAAGTTGCGTTGGTGGAGGTCATTGTCAATACGTTTAATTTAAATCCCCCACACACCACAGCACTTCTAGACGGTTTGTATCAAGGTATTCATGTAAGTGGTGTCTGCAGAGCCAACAAGCTGTCAAAGCTTTTTATATCCACACATCCCGTAGCCCCATAAAAATAACGCTTTGAACCCGGCTATAACTCAACCCACACCCCCTCCGGATCATCCCAGCGTTGACCCACTGCTGCTTTGATTGGACACTTCTGTCAAAAAGGTCTACGGTCACTGTTGGAGGGGTTTACGAGCCAGGAGCTGTGTTTATTTTATGACAGGCTTTTCCAAATCTAACAGAAAAAAAGAAGAAAACACAAACAGTATCATTAATTCCACCACATGGTCGTGAAATGCTGTCTTGTGCTTGCTGCGGCCCTTGTGCGTGTGTTTGTGTGTGTGTGTGTTTTGTTGGATCTCTCCTCTATAGTTCAGCGGCGTTTGTTCATTGCAGCTCATTTAATTCAGGAAAACATCCTCATGGTCTGTTGGACCGCTCTGCCCTATAGTCACTTATAGTTCCTCTGCTACAGCTCCCCACTACGCGGTTTTATCTGAATGTTGAATTCTTTCACCACGCAGCATCTCGTGATGTGTAGCCTGTCAGTCTGCAGGGAATGCTCTCTGAGATTTAGCTGAAAATCAAGTCAGACAGCGACTGGGGCTGTGAAGAACCAACCTGAAAAGACTAAATAGATTAGTTGAAACACAATATGACTTGAAATTCTGGCAATTTAGTTTTTCTGCTTCCTGTTTTGTTTTTTTCTGGTAAGATTTAGAGCTAATTTGATATGTTGTCTTCTGAGTGAGAACCTCAGTTGTCAATTTAGAAGATAAACTCTTGTCAATCCAAATAAAAAAAAAAATCTAATTTCTGTTCTTGCAATGAAATAGTATAAGAAAAAAAGAACAAAGGTTTTGTTGAAACTTAATTCCAATGCAGCCCAGGCCACAGTTACATAGCAACTCTTCCTCTCGTCCGGCTCTGCAAAGTGAGAAGCATATCAGCAATCAGTGTCCTAGACAACCCCTCCACCACCTGAGCCACAGCTCAGTCTGCTCAGCATCACTGAGGTGATGGCTGCACTCTGGTCCCTACAAAGACTTTATTTGTGGGATTTCATTTTCAAGGTTTCCATCACGAGTTGTCAGCTTCCTTTTTGAAGTGAGTACCGAACTTGAACATGCAAGGGCATCATCTTCATTAGTGGAGGGCTTTAAACCATGGTTTGCATGTGTTTTTATGCAATGTACATGGATCCCTTTGGCTAAACAGTCCACATTTTGAAGGTTGATCAAAAACAAATCAAGAATGGAAAATACTGTTATATAAGTTATATGGTTTTCCCTTGTATTAGATTGTATTCTTGGATTGCGGTTATAAATTGTGGATTTATTGTCTTGAAGTAAATTTGCAATCATACCACTCCGTAACAGAGGCATAGAGGCAAAGTGAGACATTAGAAATCTCGCAGTTGTATTAAAGTCCATTAGGCAGATTTATTGCTCCCTCTAAGAATACATATTTGAACCAAACATCCATTCCACATTTTCAGTGAGTCACGCTTGATTAAATTCAATGTGCAGAAGATAGAAGAGGGTTTTATTAAGCCGAGCAAGTATACAAGTTAATTAAAGTTCCACTTTTTAATTCAATATAAATGTCAGCGGCTTTGTGCGGCAGGATATTGAAGTCAGTCAGGTTTTCATAGGATGTGACGCTCTGTCTGGTGAATGGACCACTATGTATTTGTCACATATTGGCTGCTCTCACATGGAAGATGGTGGTGGTCTCAAACCCCAAACTGTCTCTGCTTTGATCTGGACCTGTGTTTTTACAAGTTATACACCGGAACATGGCGTTGAAGATTAGCTCGTAATTATTCTGAAGAGAAACCAATTACAACTGGAAAACTAGATTTGTCGAGGTAATGTAAGTCCTCTGTTGGCATTGTTGGCTGGAAAGTATTGCTTTCAGTATTTTGTCACATCTGACAGAAATGAATTAGCCTGAAAGTGACGACCTAGTCCCCATTTTATGTGTTCATTCATGGCAAATTAATATTAAGCAAGTCCATTGTCACAGGAAATCGGACTCGTGCAATCGTCGCCAAACCCTTTGTTTACTGGGAAGTGACTATAACCTGCATCCTCCTCTTACTGCCACTCACAAACTATTTCAGTTTCTCACTTCTGTCTGACTGACTTCAAATGTAAGTAGTAAACTAAGAAAAATGTGTATGTATATACAGTATATATGCATCCTTCACTAATGAAAGACAATATGCCTGTTATTGCTTCTCCGTTGGCTGTTTTGCAGTTTAACAAGCTCTTTGAATTCCTTGAGGTACAGTCGTACGAAAATCCATAATTAATATTTTCAAATCAAAGTACATTACCTCTGTCGTTCAAAGAAGTGCCAACACTGGGATGACAGAAATTCTGTTTACCATTTAGATCCCTGGGAATGCACTAAATAAAATTGGGGAGGGGGGGGACTATCATAGTTATTGAGTTGTATCAGTGCTTATAATGTGTCCATGACAATGACACACTGCTCTGTCCTTTAATCTTCACTCACTCTGACAGAATCATGATCTGTCTGACCAGTTACAAAGTTGCACGTAGTAATCATAAACCAATTTATATTGTAATGAGCTTGACATTAGCTCGTCGACGCTAAGCAGAGGGAAGTTTAGAGTCCTGTTAGAGGAGGTAGAAAACCAGCTGACTATGATTTGTGGTAATTTGCAAGGCGTTCTGCTTGAGTGTGCCTACACAGCCCATTCAGTCACACTGTGGGCTTTCAATTCAGAAAGAAGAAAAAGGCGTAATTATGTTTATCCCACCCCCCCACCCCCTCTCCGCAAACACACAGACACACTCAGAAAGTGAATGCAATAGATCCCAACTGGATGGCTTCAGTCACAAGATACGACACGGAGTAATATAACACCTAATTATTTTTTTCTGACTGATGCAGAGCGTGGCAGGATTTATATAATGAGCAGCACTTCTGCACTTTCCTGCTCAACTGTTGGGTTTCCACTCAGTTAGATTAGATTGGTAAAAAATGAGAGTTCAACTGAAAGTTATTCTTCACTGGCAAAAAAAAAAAAAAAAGCAACACTGGAGACACTGGAAACATGCTGATTCTAATTTGTGATTTTGATTAAAAATGTCAAAGAGGATGCATTTTTTTTCTCTTTGTAGTTCCTTGCTGGTATGTCTCCAGTTAAAGAAGCTAAATAAACTCCAAGCTCACTCTTTTCTTTTGTGAGCAGACCAGGTGTAAGTGATTCTGATGTTCAATTCAGCAGCCTTTGTCTCATTTAATAAACAACCTGCCAATGTGGTTTTCACACTCAATGACAAATGAATAATGGACCAAATTAGATACAACACTGACAACATGCCTGAAGAGTCGTGAGCCTTTTGTTTGTCCTTGTAATATTTGCTCTAAGGGGAGATAACCTGATAAAGATATAAACAAGCTAAGGTAAACTGGTATGTACAGAGAAATCCCGTCATAGGATCCACTCAATTCTGATATACCGAGTTTCAGCCTTCTGGTAGTGTGTATGATTGCTCACTAGCATGGTTTAATTAGGGTCATAGTTCATGTTTTTATGGCAAATCTGCCACTGCTGATGCCCGATGCCGTACAAGGTCTATTCTAGTCCATACTAGTCTAATTAACAAGCCTAAGCTAAAAACGCCTTGTGTTGCGGCTTCATTCTGCTTTGTTTTCTGGCAAAAATGTTTTTCTCTGTAGACCTTTGCAACCTGTTGGTCTCTGGCAACTCTAATGAATAAAACCGCAGGTGGCTCTATATATTAATAACTGGTTCTGTGTGCAATGTTTGTCAGCTGGGGCCACACACTCATCACACACATCTAAAAGTTCATTACAAGAGCCCACTTCCTCCCTCGGCTAATTTAACTTTTTGCACACAAAATGAGAGCCAGACTAATTGTGCTGAGCGTAAACTGCAAATATGTTGGCTAAAATTAACAGCCAGTGTTCCCTGTGAAAAACAACAGACTTTGACTCTCAGTTACTAAGAATCATGAGAGTTTGCTTGTGAGTCTGACAGTCAAACACTGCAGATGTAGTCATTAAGAAGAAGAAAGTGTGCCAACTTTAACATGACTGAGAGTGGGGGATTGGGATTTTTCTCTAGAAAATGGCACGTACATGTACACCCATTAGGTATAATATGCCGAGATACATGTTAGCAAGCGAAAGTCACTTACCTTTGGTTGTATATTTTATCCACTGGTCCTTTTTGTATTTACATATGTGTGTGTGTAGGTGTGTGTGGACACATAAATTAAACAAAAAGCCCTTCCATCAAGCTGCTATAACAATTATAAAGATATAAACACACACACATATGTATGTATATATGTGTTCTTATACCAATAGTGACATTTATTGGCACTGTGCAGAAGCATCAGTTAAAAAAGCCCCCTTACCTTAATGCATGTACCTTGTTAAAGCTGAATCCTACATTGCTTGTCAGCTCGTAGAGGCTTAACTGAACTTTGCCCAAAAAAATCGAAAGCCACTGGATGTTCTGCCGCTTGCATCTTGGGAATTACACATCATAATAAAACAGAATACATAAGTAGACCCTTACGGTAATATTCACCTAAACGTATAGTGAAGCTAGTTGTGCTCTGTAACATTTGATTGACAGCTTCATTCCAGATTCCTAACGGTAACACCGTGGCAGCGTGCATATCAATTTAATCCACAGCGCTGCAATTGACAGCTTTTCTGAAAACATCTGAACCGCATGCTGTGCTGCTCTCTGCAACTTATACTTTATGTAGTCTCAAATGTTAACTGTACAGTGTGTATATATATATATGATTGAACTAATTGATAAATTAGTCTTTTGAAGTGTATTGAATTGAATAAGAGTGATTCTCAAGAGCAGGAAGCAAAATTATTCAAGCCACGACTGTATATATATATATATAAAATCAATCATTTCGCTTCCTGCTCATGAGAACTCTTTTTTAATTTAATACACTAATTTATCAATTTCGTATTTTACCATCTGGCATGCAGATGTCAAGTGGTGAGCTGATGTATGAGGCCTAGACTCCAGTTAAAAACTCAGAGCAGTTTGTTTTGTTTTTCTTAAGCAACAGTAATGAGCTAAAAAAAACACAATTTTTCAACTTATAAATGAAAGTTTTTTTGCTTGAAAGCTTTTCATCCATTTTGAGTATTTTGACCCCATGTTCACTGCTATTTACAGTGTTTTAGAATGAAACGTGATATATATTGCATTGGTTTACACTACAGCGTTCATCGGAGATTATCATAATTTCAACAGGCCACACATGATTTTAAATGAAGATTGATTGCAGAGGTGAACACTTTATTCAATAAAGCATAATTTCCCTAATGTTTTATTCAATACAACTGTATGATTAATTAATACAGGCAATTTAACACCAAGCGGCAACACATGTTGTCAAGACCAAATAGGACGAGATGAAAAGCTGCTGTAAAACTTTTATTTGCTAAAAGTTTTCATTGACTATATTAATGAAAATGAATTGTAATTCCTCTCTCCCTGTGATGACGAAAAGCACCCGTTATTTTTTTTCACATTGATTTTGGTCTGTGATGCCTTGGGCAAGGCTTCAAAGCCCAGTAGTGTACTAGAAGAACCAAGGGCTGTCCAAGCCGGGGCCCCAGGGCTAATGGTTACGGGCAAAAGCAGGCGGATACATGCCTAGAAAAGACCACGGGGTATAGCTCTTCCATTAATAGAACAGTTTATGAATTATTTTTAGGAAGAGACAAGAATGTGCGAGGATTTTCATGAGAACTGACCCATGGAATTTTTCGTACAGGTTCAAATTCTCCTGACACTGAGAGCACTGTTCATATTGTTACCTTGCGTGTACATGATTTTGATGCATTTTTCTTGTTCTCTGTGACTTGTATGCAAGTACTGGCAGTGTCAGAGAGAATCAGACATAGAGAACTATACATCCTTGGGTATACACGTAGGTCTGTACAGATGAGAATTGAAATAGATGACAGTAGCATGTAGATGTGAAAATCTTTATGAAAAACAACTGAAAATGTACTTAATAGGTTTTTGTAAAAGATTTTATTGAAATTTGAAGAGAGGACTAAAGTATGGGGAAATTCTAACATTGTGGGGATTTATTAGCTATTAATTCCACTTTTGTCTTATGGTTTCTATAGTTAATGCAAAAAAAACATGAGTCTGAGAATTAAAGCTAAAAGTTTCCTTAGCTTTAATTGCTCATTTTGGCACTTTTGACAGTCTTTTAGAGATACGTTCTCAATTTTTTGGGGGCTTCCATGGAAAAGAACTGTACTAATTGACTAGCTTGTATTTACATCTATTAAGAAATGGTATTCACGGGGACCCTTCAGTTTCTGTGGTTCTGATTGAAAGTGCGTTTGCAATGAGTTGGACATAACTCACAAATTCATGACTAATTCCATTTTTTCTTCCCCTTTCTCTCTTTCTGCACTGCCATTTGATCATCTGCCTCTGGATGTCTGACAGGTAAGTACAAATGTTATTCCTACCATGAGGGTCAATACACTGCAGTTCAACTATTTTTGGAAAATGTTATTGTTGAACCGCTGGAGCATCAGAAAAACAGCGTGGTACCAGGTTGGTCATGAATACGCAGAGTAGAGCCTCTGCAGTTTCTCAGTGAGAAATAAGCAATGCAAAGATTTGTGAAGATTTTCCAGATATAAGCCTGGTGATGTGGCTGCCTGACAGCCATCTGTCTTTGGCAGACTTGGAGAGCGCAGCAAGCTGAATATTGATTTAGAAAGAAAAATAAAGCAGATTTCGGATGAGTTCCACAAGGTTGATTGTTCACAGAGAAAGCAAGTAATAGTTATGCAAAGTACATCCCTATGCACAGTGCAGCACAGCAGAAAACATTTCAGCAGAGCTTGCATACTTGAATTTGTTTGAAGATATGAAGGCTATTGTTTTTTTCCCTGGAGGAATTTGGCTTGGTTGACATTTTTGTGAATTGTTTTCCATTTGCAGAGGTTGCAAAAGAGGTGTAATGAATCTCTTTATGAGCTGCTACATAAAAGAAATATTAGAAAATGAGTATTAGCTGAAAGGAATTTAAGGACTTCTTACAATTGTATGAAAGGAAATCCACTCATGTTATAGTAAAAACCTGCCACCGATTTGCAGAATGTAATCTCTAAGAACAAAAAGGCGATCAAGCTGCTTTTTCAATATGACAGTAATTGTTTTGTTGTTGTTTTTTCGCTGATAGTAATCTGATTTACAGCCATTACCTGAAATCACTTGTGAGAGTACTGTCAGACTAGACATCACTCACTGGACTCTTTAAAGGCCTTGTGATGAGAAAACGCCAGAATTCTGTCAGAACACCACCCTATTTTCTATAACAATGAAGGTCAGAGAGCAGGTCACATCACATCTTTGTAAATAGTATGGTTTTCCCTAACCAATCATAGATGTTTAATTAATTTAGATATAAGACACCGCCACAGGGATTGACACTATGTTTTGAAATTCAACTACTGTTGAGCAGCCTAAAATATTCATTACAAATAGTCACATATGTATCGTACTTTATCCTTTACAGCAGACTTGTAAACAGGAGACAGCCGGTTATTAAAGAAACAAATGATGTATAGATATTACAATTCCAAGAACACTGCTCACCTGGGTGCGGATGCCTGATTTGTATTGTGATGTGTGTTACATCCTAGCCTACCTGTCCCAGATGAAAAATAACACATTCTTTTTAATAACAACAAAAACTGCATTGTAGAATCTGTATGTAAGCGATTCCTTGTATCCACCTACAAGAGGAATCCAGTGGGGGGGAAGAGTACTTCACACACCATCATTTTGAGGAAAGCGACAGTGTGCTGAAAAAGCTTCTTTTTTTACAGTTTGATTTACTTTAAGTCCAATAATAATCAGGAAACCGGCCCACGATTCTTTTGAATTCCCCTTTAACACACTTCTCCATGCCTCCTCCCATAACTTGCTTCTAGCATATAAGGTGCTGTATTTCTTTTTCTGTTCTTTCCTTGTCCTTTTCTTTTGCGGGGCAGCAACATGACACATCAGCTGCCATTGTATTGTCGGGATCACTCTGTCACAGGAGAGAGATCTGACTTGTTTGTTGCGGCGGCCATGCTGAGACAGGCTGCTAGCGTGGTCTGCCTGCTTGGCTCCCATCTCACACTCCGAACTGGAGCAGTCCTCCCACATAAATTGAACCCCTCTCAACGTGAGCCTGTCTCCACGAAATACGGCCGCACTGCCTCACAGCCTGTGATTTATCAGGGTCAGCCTCCCACGGCTTCGAGCCACGCAGAAAGACCTGAGCATAATCCTGCTCTTGCCCGTCCAACCTCATGCCAGATCCAAACTTGTGCGTGCTCTGCATCTGCCCGCACGGCAGACTCACACACAGGACTTGTGCATTCATTTCCATGGACGTTCGGGGTGGTGCACCATCTTTTGACATGGAGCTGGAGGAGCCCATGCCGTCTCCTTGTGCTAAGTGTCTGTGTTGAAGTCAAAAAGTTTTCTTGGATTAAAGCAAATTGACTGCTGTTAAACGATAAAGATACTTTGTACTGACTGTTGCATTGTTGGGATTTGGTGTGTCTCTTTTGCAGGGGACTACCTTTATACCAGATACTTTATGGGTCACAGGCCAGAAGCAAAAGTCCCTGGAAACTCAGTTAAGAAAAAGTCTTTCTTATCTGTTTCGCTGAGGCATTAGGGAAACGTTACAGTCCCTCTAGGAGTGGTCACCTTCAGGTTACATACGGGTATTTTTTGCTGGAACAACTGAAAGCGAAATAGCGGGTTAAAAACACTTTTCAATCCCCACAGTGAGCACACCTGCATTTCATGGCTGTGTACACAAAAACAACAATGCAGATTTATTTACTGGCCCTTTTGGCATTTCTTTCCACGATTCTCAGACATTCAGACATTTCTCGATCTGTGTAATTATGTGCTTGTTGCCTTGTAGTGTTGATTATTTCTCCTGTACGACATCAGCACGGTCCACCCACCGCGATCAAATATCCAAAGGATATACAAGCACACCGGCCTTACTCACCAACCCACTGGTCCATCATGATTTTCCACAAACCCAAGTATATGAAGCACAAACTGCCTGATTAGCACCTCACTGTGGGCTGCTGCCTCACAATACAGATGCCTTTGATGGAGCTGCTGGCTTTGGAATCACTTAAAATCCCACACTCTGTCAACCTTCTCAACGCCTATTTTCTAATCTTATTTTTCCTACATGTTTGTGCTCCTTTAGTTTGTTAAATAAGGGTTCCCAGACCCTTAGACTCCTTCAAAATGGAAGTCAAGCTCCTCTCTAATACAGAATGTTATCTTGTTTCAGCCAGATGCATAAAATTGACTTCACACTTGAGCTCATTAAAAAAAATCTTTTAATTAGATTTTTTTTTCCCATTGATTACTCTGATAATGGTTTTAATTCTAAAATGAAGGTTCGTGCACTTTGAGTTATGCCTTCTGCGGGCTGCTGCGTTAGAAGTTCAGAGAGGCACAAAGAAATGGCTGAGACCTTTAAGACCCGCAGCATCTGCGGGTTTCTGCTCATTCTTACACCTGATGACTGACTCTCACGGTCACCGTGTCACATCAAAGGCTGATAGCTTTAAGGAGAGAAATCCAATTCTGTGGTGCCGCCGTATCAAAGGAGCAGGAGAATACCGACCACTGCCAGTCATTTTTATTTTATTTTTCTAAACACAAGCCTTCATCTGCTGGCTGCAATTTCAGAAATACTACAGGATGTTTACCACACTGCTAAAACCTTTCCTTATACCAATTACTTTTTAACAACACACTAACCCTCTTAAGGTTTTATGTTCACTAATAAATTTTGCATAATGTGCATAAATCCCAGACAGCAGCCTTCCATCAATAGACAATGATTTGGGCAAGCAAGGACTTTGGCATCTGGAGCATCTAAAATTAAGCCCAGTGCTTTGACTGAATTACATTAGCATAGCCTATTGACAGCAAGGAAGCTGCCAGACGATACTGTATAGAGTGTGTCCCCTGATGACAGACATTTTGATGCTAAAACAGCAGGATCCATATTGGATTCAGAACACGCTGTCCTTGTTTTCATCTACTCAAATGGCCAGCACTATATTTATGACCGCATGTGGTGCTAAGCTATAAAGCACGCATTTTAAACAAACCAAAATGACCAAGACTGTTAAAAAAACACATCTTTTATCTGATGTTTTTTGTCAAAAACTGTCAAATAAAAGAGGTGAATTTTAACAATGAGAAAAAGTCCTCAATACCCCGTATTTTTTTAGTTTGAATAAAATCGAACAGATTTCCTGACATTAGGGCATTGATTGGCATTGCTATAGCTAGCTAGCATTGGTTGTTAGACACGTTTTGTGTTAACTTTGTAAGCAACATGTGATGCATTGATGATGATTTCTGATCTGAGAAAAGTGTCCACCTGAAAGATGAGCTTATGTGCGGTTCATATGGTGTAAAGACTTAACTAAATTTGAAAAGTGGAATGATGGTTGAAAAAGGCTATGAATGAGCAAGCTGTTGGGGGGGGATTGATTGAGGACTTGTTTTTGTAATTAATCAATTCATTATTAAGCTTCACGATAAAAGAACATTTTTAAAAATGTGTTTGTGCTAAAACTTGCCAATTTTGAACCTAGTTTAGTTATTCTGAACCTAGTTTTGTTGAGAGAAAGCTGGTCTCAAGCTAGTAGGGAGTAGTTCTGGGGCTGGAGCTGGCCACCACAATGTCAGGCGTTACAAGGTCACCTCCTTTCTGCACATTATTCCTGTTCAGAGAATAACATGCTTTACTCTCCCGGGCCTCTAAAAGAGCCGCCAATTAAGGTCTCAAAAGAAGTCCTGCTTTTTTTTGATGATGCCGACTTAATACTTTTGCTTCCCAAAAAACTTTTTCACTCATCTGTATTATTTTCGCTTCATAACGTCTAGGCAAATCTCCATTCGTATTCATTGCATTCAGAGAATTAATTCCATCAGCGGGTAATATTAATAAGCTGATTAATGAATTAAGAATGCTGATGCGAGGAGCTATAAATGGAGCACAAAAGATGGCTATGACAGGAAGTGCATAAAACCTCATGACTGATCATTTAAAACACTAGTTCTCACATGGAACCGAATACATGAATATGTTTTAAAAAAGGCCTTTTGGTTTGTTGAACATGAACCAAGATTAATCAAATGTGAAACCTTTAACATCCATTTATGGAAATGTTACAGGATGGCACATTCATTGCGAGCATGCGTTGTAAAATGTAAGCCACTGCTGTCTTATCCTGGTATGCTCCATGAAAGAGGGATTGTATTTTTATAGGAGACGGCAGCCCTGACATTTCCAGGTGGCTCTGCTGATGGAGGAACGACAGCAAAGCTAACTGGTTTGAAATCGTATTAGAACGACTTCTATTTATATGCAAAAGAAAGCTTAACTGGTCTAAAAAGGATACATTTGTTGTAAATAAATTCTTTGGATTATTGCGGACCTGGCCAACTTATCCATGCTATCTACAGAGAGGCCTTTCGAAACCACCAAAGCACCAGAGAGATGTAATGGGGGGGAGCATTAACTTTTTTTTTTAGCAGCATTAACTATTTATTGGAATTCTGTGCGGCTCCCTCAACTCCCCCTGTGCCATCCATTATCCTTGAGGAAGAACAATGGATGGATGTGAACACAAATTTCAGGAGAGGATGAATTTTAGTCCATTTTTCTAGCCCGGCGATTCATTTGTCATTCTCGCAGCCTGAGGAGTGGCTGCTACCTCCCAGGTCTCTGATTAAACGGAGAGAATTAATAACAGGTGTCTGAGGAAGGTGTTTGGAATAGGTTTCGCTAGAAGACGGGCCAAGCAATAAACTAGAATGTAAAATTAAAGTAAAAGAGCAGACCTTCCCCTAAGTCAGAGTATGTTTTCTACCCAACAGCTGGGAGGACCTGCAGTTTTTAGATACAGTAAACTACTATTCCAGTGAGCTAAGTTAAATCAGTAGGGGCTCACATTAATAGAAATGGTCCTTGACACCGTCGTAGTGATCGATCTCTGGTATAAACTGTCACATGGAAAGGTAGCTGTCTTTGGTAATAAATCAACATTAAATCCATGATTTATGCCTGCGCATAACTTGCCCTTTAGATGCATTACAGATGGAAGGGAAGGAAGACTTGAGGTGCAAGCAGGAAGCCAAGGAAACGAATTCAGGAGAATCTCTGATTACCTCTAATGTGGTTATAGGTAATGGT
Source organism: Menidia menidia (assembly GCA_907169785.1). Classification (NCBI taxonomy): domain Eukaryota; kingdom Metazoa; phylum Chordata; class Actinopteri; order Atheriniformes; family Atherinopsidae; genus Menidia; species Menidia menidia. The sequence goes on from CAJRST010000001.1 coordinate 8,620,251, forward strand.
GACCTGTCTCTAAGGAGCCAAGCCAGAGCTAAATTATATTTTGAATCCATTAAACCTTTCCTCAGATCCATGATTTGCTTCTAGCAAGCAGCTACCCAGGGCAGCGGGTAATTGAATTTCAAACCCGAAGCCAGATCGGTCCCTGAGCTAAGTCCTCTGCATGAGGTGCAACACTGTTATGCATAAAGTCTTGATTTATTTGTGCCTATCAAATCCTGTACTGGAGGGCCTCGCTGTCACGGAAAGAGATAACCCCATTTGTTGAAACAACACTTACGGTTTGTGGAAATATTAGATTAATGTGACCATCACACAAAGACGATGATTGAATTTGGGGATTTAACCCTAGGTTCAACGGCAGAACTTGGAGACGATAAGGTGGTGTACCCAGCACACCAACCGCAAAAAAAAAGATCAGAACAAGACCTTTTTACGCCATGCTTTGATAAATCTGTTTTATTTTTGCCTATCAGATAAGGATAATCAGACCTGGAGATGTTTTTTTAGATACTTCAAATGTGTAATATCTAAACATTACACACCGTATTATGATATGAATTATCCGGGATCTGCCATTGTGTGAAGTAATGTATCAAAAACAGAACAAACAGTCATAATTTAAAACTCTGCGATCCCATTCGGTGGATGTGTAAATAGAAAGATCTTCCTCACCAGGCTTTAGCTCAGCCTGGTGACAGCCAGTCTGGGCTGTAACCTTGATTTGTCTAATTGCTTATTGTGGCCTGAGCTCTCAGGGAGACTCTAGACAGTTAATCAGATGATCTGGCGCTCAGGGAAAAGTATTGGCTCCTCTTTCTCCTCGCTGTCAACCCTGCTATTTCAGGACATCCCTCACCATAGAGTCAAGACAGACAACACCAAACTCGATATTGAATCAATCATTTGACCAATTTACCAATTAGGCTCGTTGTACTCTATAAATAAACACATCACCGGCCTTACATGCTCTGTCCCTCCAGAGACAGTCTCATCACTGAGTCCGGCAGCTAGGGAGCTTGGGTAAACACACCAGTAAGGAGTTCTCTTCCATTTAGGCATTTAATTTTTCCTTTCTTTTGGAGGAAAATGTCCACTTCTTAAAGGATGCTCATAATTCAGATTGTGTACATATATCCACATCGGCAAATCATACAATACAGTACTCACTGATGCTAATCTGTAGCTGTAACACCCTCTTTTTCAAGATCATTCAAGAGTACAGGTTCCATTAATGATGTGAGAATTCTCTGGTTTTTCCTCTTAGCTTCGTTTTTGGAAACGAAAACATCGCCAGAAAATGTTCTTTTTTTTTTTTTCCAATATGAATTTGAAAGGACTGATACCCATTAAAATGGATGAGGTAGTTCGCTGAAGATGCGCCCATGTAGAGTCACCTGAGTTAAGTTTCAAGGACCCGTGTATAATTTATAGAGTAAAGAGAGCTTTGTAATGATACCACGGCTCTTGGCTTTGTCATCTCTCTTGGCAGGATGTCTCTAGCTCTCAGCCTCAGTGCTGGAGCTGCCACTGCCGCCGCTGGTGCACAGCCTGCCAGAGCCCCAGCATGCTCTACCCACCTGTCATCATGCGGAGAAAAACATTTCATTCACATCGACAATACGTGTCACAAGCTCACATGGAGAAGCACAAGCATTTACAATAACTGTCAAATGGCTGAGGTTTTGGGTAAGGAAAATATCTACAGCTTCTTTCCGGTATGCTACCTGCCGTTCCAGACCAGAGATGCACAGGCAGGGAATGTCAGAGACAGGATCATTTCATATAGCCAGTGACATTTTACATGGATCGTCCTGATAGTATAGGGGTGTACAAAGACGTCAGCAAGCGGGAGTGGATATATTCTGACAAACATGCTATGGAAGTCAGAGACACAGCTGAAATTGAAGAAGACAGCGCTGGACATTTAAGAAGACATGCAGCTGCAGTTTTATTGCCTGAGATGACTGACCCACTGTAGTAAATAATTTATTTCCGAGCTGATTCCTTTTAGTCCACAGCCAAAGCCAGTTATATATGTGTTCAAATAAACCACTGGTCTTGTAAATTGGCCAGGTAAACACGGACAAATTACTACAACAAACTAATCTAAAACTTTTCTGTATTTGCCTGACAGTAGGATTTGCTACCTTCCACCTTCTATATTTAATATTTTCTTGCCAAATGAGACCCAAATTTATTTACAATGTATTGCAAAAATCAGCAGCAAGGCAACGTGGAGTGCTTTACGGAAGATATAAATCTGTTTATGCAAAATCAGTCCATGCATCCATTTTCTACACACTTAAGCCCAACAGGGTCAGGGTGGGGGGGGTTGGTATACCCGACAATGAGCAGGGTACACCCCTGGACAGGTTGCCAGTCCATCTTAGGGCCACACAGAGACAAACAACCACACACACTCATATTCACTCCTACGGGCAAATCAGAGTTCCCGCAGGAACTTGAACCCTCTTGCTGTGAGGTGATGGTGCTAACTACCACACCCCACCCTAACACCCAGCAAAAGCCAGAATATGGAAAAAATATTAAATGCATGACCAATACAAGTAATTTATACAATATTAGAAAAGTTTAAGTTATTGTTATAATTTTTGGTTTGATACAATCGATGAAATGCAGAGGACAACAAGCAAAATTTAGGTTGTTTAATTTGAGCTATGAAAACAGCTTGCATTTATTTCTCTGGGACTTTGTTCCGTCGATAAAAGCTGAAAGCCCCTCCCTGGTGTTGTGCTCTTACTCTGCAAACCAACAGCAGACCTGAGAGGGATGACCTAAGATGCCTGGAATCTCATAATGTACCAGACAATCATAAACCATTTAAAGCTTTGTAAGCCAGGAGCAATATTTCAAAATGAGCACCATGACAGACAGAAAGCCTGTTTTGAGACATCAGAACTGTCATGCAGTTCAGCATTCTGAGCCACTATTACTCAATCCAAAGAACTTTGTACAATTTGTTTTGAGGTAAACATAAAAATGGATCTGCCAACATGTTCAGGGTGTGGCCTCTCTCCCAGAGTCAACTGGTATTGGACATTATTATTCCTTGAAGTTCCAGTCATTCAAACTCTTGCTGCTTGAGAACTGTTGAGGACCTGTATGCATTACGTCACATTTCCAAGCACAGATGAACACATATCAACTTCATTCATCTTTATTTGGGAATAAACACACAAGCACCTCTTTGTCAACACAGGCTGTGGATTGCTTTTTCAATCATACCCATTCACCACCGATGGAGGCTTTGTAGGCAATGAGGGTTTCTCTGTTTTGTCCAAAGGCACTTGTGACATGTGGTCTGGGATTAAACCACTGACCTTCAGATATTTTCTCCTGAGCCACAGACCACATTTACTGTTTTTACAGAAAGATTCAGAGAAAAAGAGATGAAGACATGCAGCAAGAACAGCACAGAGTACCTTGGCCCATTTCAGTTTAACCGTGTGTATGCAGGAACAATTCAGTCCTAAACCTCATTATCTCTCTGTGTCTGACAGGTTTGGAAAAACTCAATTTGATATAACTTAGACAGGTTTATGTGTCTTTTCAAAGTTGGATCAACACATACTTTCATGCAGGTTAAAACTTTGGCAAGATTGGACTAGCGAGGCATTGAAATAGACAGAGATGGACATCCATATTCTTGAAATAGAATATTGGCTTCATTTTGTCACGGTGAAACATCGTAACACTGAAACTCTGACACCATGGGCAGCAGGCTCTTTACCAAAAGTCAGTGTGTGAGGAGTGAGAACAAATTGGACTCACCAGACCATCCTGCGGATCTTCGTGGTTGTTTTGGCTTGGCTGTTGTTTGCACAACTGGCCATCATGGGGGATGTTTAGGTCACACGCGTCACCATTAGCAGCCTGATAAATGTTCTTCATTTTGGCAGCCCCACCTTAATTGATATGTTGATTCTGCAACTTATTCAGTTTCCAGAAATACCCGACAGCCAACAACGTTTCTTCAGTTGTATAAGGTCCACTTTAGAAATAAATACAAAAAATAATTGATGTGTCTTGTCAGTGGGATTTGATTAACAACAAACAATAGAATTAACCATTTCAAGTATATAGCCTACAGTATATGTGTGTGTGTGAGTGTGTGTGTTATGTGTGTGGAGAGAAAGCATATATCAAAGCATAGTTTTGCCTGTGTAATAGTGTATGTTATGTTAGCTGTCATGTTGGATAAAGCTTTTAACAAAGAAAGCTCCAAAAAAAGGAAACAGAATATAATACAAGTCTTCTCAGTCTTTTCAACTCCACCATGGTTTCTATGGATGGCCTCCCAGAAACCAAGAGTGTTCCCAGAATAGAAAAAGAACTGGTTATTGACTCTGCACTACGCCCAAGTGGGATTTATGATTTAGTGCAGTGAGCCGTCAACTCTCTGAGCAATGTGCAGCAAACAAAAAACATTTTATCAATATTCCATCAGGCAGTAACCCTCTCCCTGTTAATATAGTGCCCCGACACATCTTAGCACCCCAGCAGATCGTGCATTCAGGCAGCAGCTGCCTTGCAGTTTCCTGAGGGCTGTCTTAAATTAAATGGATGCAGTGTCCCTGGACTAGTTTTTTAATTTACCTTTTCAAAATCATTTTTAGATTTTAACTTTTTTACAGGATACATGCCCAATGCATACAGTGCATTTGAAAATATGAATAAACACATAGCAAAGATGCTTTTCACATTTCAAATAAATTATGGATACACACACATATATATATATATATACTATAGATAAATATATTGCTCTCAAGATTCAGGTCAACAACATTTAGGACAGCAAACTCAATGATACCCACACAAGATGGCAAAAGATACATGTGTTGAAATATTAAACCTGTGTAAAAGGAGGAATGTAGGTCAGTGCTATTAGATGGCATTAACTTACAGTCGTTGCTGGAAGTGTGTCCACAGTATTTAAGCTGAAAGAAAAGTCTTCATTCATCAATTGAAATCATTCATTGATTTCTGCTATTTTGGAGCTCACCCCCAACACAGTGTGCATCACTGCTGCTTTTGATTATTTCATGTTGCAAACATGTCGTGCTGTCCAAGGAAAAGGTGAAATATTAAAGTACAATTTGCATCCAGCTGCTCTGTCTTAATGCTTAAAGCCTTTTTCTCTTTTCCTGTAGTTCCCAGAGCGAATTTGTACTATATTCCGGGCCTGATGTCCTCACAGGGAGCACATTTTCTATGCCAAAATAAGCAAGACAACTCTCTACGAGGGCATACAGGATGTGTAGAGCTACTTGTGTTTTAGATTATAAAATTCATCATATGGCAGCATGCCATTACACGTGGTGTGGTAATCCAAGCAGCGCTCTGTGATAAGTAGATGCTGCCGCAGATGATTGCAGCCCTGAGGACAGGCAAGTTGAGCCACTGAACCAGAGCCCAGCTCCACCGCCTCCACCAGCAGAGAGCAGGAGCACAAGCTGCACTGAGACGAGGGCTCTTAACGGCACTGAGTGAGAGAAAAAAGACACTTGACCGATTGTGGAAATCAGAATACGAATCAAAACAGAACAGTAATAATCTTTTTCTTTATGAATGGTTCTGAATCAGTTGGGTTAATTGTGCCACTTTGCTGTATGTTTATTGACAACAGTATGTAATGAAAGCCCTGTTAAAGGGGTATGAAAGTAAAAAAGAATAGTTATTCATAGATAAAAAATGGTTTCATATTTACAAGTTAAAGCATATGTTTGACTTTAATTGAGGTTTAATTGAAAGGGTCTATCTGGTTGATGTTGAGGTAGAATATCAATAAATGTATAATTTTCACGTGTTTAAGCGTGCTTGCAAACATCCATTGCTGTCCTTTGAAAAAAGCCACATCTCACTAGTCAGGAAGGTTTGCTGAGTGTCAACTAAGCGGTGAGGTTGAGTGGAGGACATGTTGGAGAGCGACTACAGCATAATTCTCGCTTGGTGGATTCACCCAAAGTTAGAGTATGTGACCCCTGTGGGATAAGGGGGGAAATGAGGGATGTGCAAAAACTTGCCCACACAACATATTCTATGGTCTTTTGGTCTTGGCACAAATGGAGGGATTTGATTGGGAGCAGCAGTGCAGTGGCTTGAGTGGCAGAATGCTCCTAAAAACCCCAGCTAGTTTAATGAGCCAGTTTGATGTAGCAACCAGGTCCACTGGGCACAGGAAGGACCAGATGCCACTCGTACGCTTACTCAATCCTTCCAGCACAGCCTGCGTTCACTGCTCAGCCCATCTGCTGCTTCTAAGCACAGTCAATATTTAGCCACTGGAAGAAGGACAGCAACACTGTGCACCTGGATCATTATAGCGCCTCTGTAAAATAGGGACTATTTTCTTCCTTAAGCTAAACTAAGAAAAAGTAAACAACTTGCTTTCAGCCCACTCATGGCAACCCTTTGGACTTCTGCTCCTCGTGTTACATATCCTTCTTTCCTATTCCCTGAGCGTACATTAATGAGGAGAAAATATAACACATCTCATTGCTAGATCACATCCAGGCACAGCTGAATGAGCCTCACAGCTCATGTTGCATGACTCAGCTCTGAATCATGGGTTGCCAAGGCGCCACTGAGCGAAACTGACACAAAATATGCCAAATCTTGCCCGAAGATGAGACATTAACAAATTAATAGGGGGGTAGAGAGGAAAGAAATCCATTTTTTCTTCAAAGAATATGATCAGATTGTTCTCAGTTTTGCTGTTACACTTTCTGTGTGAGAAGCGTTTGTTACATCACTTAGCTCATGGCATCATGATCTGCAACTTTGTTACCAAGGATGGCAAGGGAAGGTGAAGAACTGTTGAAGTTTGAGCTGCAAGCTTCTCCATACCGGCGAGATGCTCTCAGAGAAGTCGGGGCAAAAAATAGATACATAAACATATGCATTTTTAAACTAGTAATGTATTTCCTGTCCTGTATTCGCATTAGTAATCCCAAGAGAACAGATTACAATACTGTGAAATCCTTCCGGTCGTCTTTTGTAGTCTTGAGAGAAAATACAGCATCGTAAAGGGGGGTAGGGCTGAGCTTGGAAACTCACAATTGATAACTCCAGATAAAACACATGTATTTTGCGTGCTTTGCTGCAGAGCTCTCCAGGGAAATCTGCAGTAAAACTGCCTTATGCCCCAACCCGACCTGTGCAAGAAAAGTCAAACACTACGCTTTCCTGCACACTTGACACTGAAACATTTGCAGGACGTATGTTACTTCTCTGTCTTTTTTTTTTTTTTTTGCGTGTTTGATATGCATTTCGATATGTTTTGATATTCTCTTGTTATTCTAGAAAAAAAATCCTCTGATAACCATTAAGGCTCCTTCTCAGGCTTAATCTGTCTCGTATCTTCTGTCTGCTGAGTTGTGGATTTAAATTCAAATTTATGAAAGGAGCTTTCCAGTTTTAGCAATCCTAGACAGATAACACGAGGTGTATAAATGATGTTTCATATTGGCATTCTACCTCAGCTTTCAGGCAAAAATAGGGAACTATTTCCGCCCCACCAATATTCAATTTATGAATTGGATCTTGGCACCAAGCTTTGTTGCTAAGGTGAACTGAAGAGCTGCTCTTGGAATTCATTTGCAAAGCACGAAGCGCTTCCTCTTTCATGTGTGCCCATCTTAAACCTGATGAAAACAAAGGTTAATTACTAATCCCTGATTTTTTTGGCCTCTTCTAATCAACTCTAACATATTCAAGATTTTTGCGAACCATTTCGAACCATTAAATCGGAACTCTGAAAAGCTTTCTGCCATCTCTGGATGGTCGAGATTCTGCAGTAACAATTATCTACGATGTATTTCTGCTACGAACTAAGAGCTGAAAAAAAGTCATGTCCAGAATGCCTCAATAATTGGATTAAACTGACGGGATGGACTGTGGTTTTGTAAATGAATGAATGCAACGGGTGCTAACAGAGCTACAGGTGGCCCTTCTAATACTGTAAGGCCATTATAAAAACATCCATTCAGCCACTATAATAACTTTAGGTTTGAAAGGCAGTGGGTTATCTATCTATCTATCTATCTATCTATCTATCTATCTATCTATCTATCTATCTATCTATCGTTAATCTTTTATGGATAGGGAGACTTTTGGAACTTATTTGCGGTCACATGGGTCAATGTTTTAGTTATTTTTGGAGAAACAGATGTTAGGCTCTGCTTGCCAAATATTAGTAAGACCATCCAGCAGGGCCAGATTGGGACCGATTTTCAGCCCAATTTTCAGTTCCAAGATCCCACCCCCTTCTTCCGAAAAGTGGGCAAAGTTTACTCATGAAAACAGCAGTTGACTGACTATCCTGTAGTTTTTTTTATCTGTGAAACATCACTCACTTTTTCTTTCTCATTGTGTGTAGAAATAGGAATTCCCTTTTCAAACATAAAGGCCCTGATGTTCTCTTTACTGAGAGCAACTTCTTCACTAATGTCGCCATTGAGAAGCTTCTCACACTTAACAGCTCATTTTACAACTTAAATTATTTGTTTATGAGTAAAACATTCTAGTTGTAGCCCAGGGCAATGAAATGATATGTCTGAAGTAGAAATCAAAACCGATGGCTGCTTCTTTCATTTTGACAGACCTAGTTTGTCATTTGAAGTCGTTTTATAAATGTCAGAATCCTAACCAATTGTACATTTGACATCAAATCCATTGAAGCACTTAGTGCTCCAATAACTTGTATTCATTCATGACATGTATTTTATTGTATTAAGGTCTGTCCTTAAAATCAATCATGCCTAATTTCAGGGCTGTCGACATTCTCAAAGGAAGATTAAGTTACTTGCTGCTCAAAAGCATTTGATGAGGAGGTTTTCTAGTGCCTGAGGTCACGCCTTAGATGCTTCAGATTTTTGTTTGATCTTTTCTTTTTAACTGGCATTTGGAAAACCATTCCGTGGTTGTTGATTTGACCTTGCTTGGCAACATGTTGTTAATGTGGCATTCCAGAGAGGAGTTATTACCAGATTCATCGTGCGCTGATTACATAAAGCCATTTCTGTGACTGATTGTCCCCTTGGAAAATGTGTTTCAGTCTTTCCGCAGAATCAACCTCAACCACCTTAAGCCTTTATCCTCTTAGCTATGTAGACTCTTCTCATATATTCATCCTGTCCAATTTGTCCTTTTCAAAACATTTCTAAAGTTACAGCAAGAGATAAATCCTCAAATCTTGACACTTTGAGATGGGGAAACGGCTCCAGTTGGCTGGTAGAATCCAATTGCAAGTGGGGAAAGATAAATATGGTGAATTTATTAAAATGTTCATGTTTCCACATGAACTCTAGCTCTGGTAGAAAAAGGTTAAAAATCTTTCATTTCGTACAATGATAAAAGCACACTCCTCACTAACATTGGACAGTTTTTTTTTGCTTGTTGTGATGAGCTTGATGACTGATTAGGTGTTACAATCGAGGCTATTTTGCACAATTGTGCAAAAGCATCACTGTCCATAGAGTGGACGCTTATATATGTACAGAAGCAGCTACTGTCTTGATCCGTGGCTGGACGGTAAAGGACTCAAATACAGAACTATTTGGCTGTAGGAACAGTGTTTAAAGATAATCTGAACTGAAGATGCTAAAGGATTGTCTGATGGTTTTCTATATAACAAACTTTCTGTGTCATTTTCACTTCACTGTGTTACTCTACCGCTCATTACCTGCCTGTCTGCTAAAAGCTATAGGTTGATAACTCCGATTTTACTGTTTATACATGCATGCACTCATGTGCTGTCACATCAGGGTGCGTTATCCATGAGGCCTCTCATCACATTTTCATGCCATTAGACACACAACTAATGGCGTTGTTATGAGGCCAATGTGCCTACAGGGCCAAGCTGCCCTTTTCAGCTTACTCCTCTGTAATTACGTTACCGTCAGACGTAACGGACATAAAGCAGAGCGATAGACTATTAGGCCAGAGCTTCTCCGGCTTAACTGCTCTGTCAAAACACACACACACACACACACACAAAGCAAAAAATCACCAAATACAACTGAAGGCAAAGTACATTGTTGCTTTGTTCTCAAAGAGCATGAACAAATAAAGCCAAACACTCATGGTGACAAAGGAGGAAAAAGTCATTTGGAAATATTCTTGACATTGTAGCAGAATAAAAAATAATGATTTACATGAGTTTGTGGAAAAATCACCTCGGTGGGGAAATGCCTCCACTTATCATGCTGTATTGGTATTGAGGAGCATATGCACGCCCGCGGCTGTTATTATTCTTTGACAGTGGCTCCTTGTCCAAAGTTTCAGGGTAAATTGAGACCCATGAGTGGAGTGCTCAGTCATCTATCGTCTCTGTCAGATTTCATGCCCCTCAATCGACAGCATGCAGGATGAGTCCCTGTCTCCTTGTAAACACAGGATGATAAGGCAAGCAAGCCTCGTAATCTCCTCTGATTCTCGTGCCCCACTGCTGCACACACTGTACACATCTTGGAGGGTTAATTTTCCATTTGCATTGGGGGGCCCAGTTGGGGGATTTCAGTTGTTGTTTCAGCCAAATACCTTCAGTGGAGACAGGTGCATCATCTGTTTTCATCTGAATAAACACCTTCTGCATGGCTCTCTGTGTTTACTGTCAGAAACGTTTTGGTGTAATTGGGCCGATATGGCATTCGTGAACCTCTATTAAATGAAACTGAGAAAGTATCTGAACCGACAGCTTCATTGCTTTTTCAGCTGTTTCCATCATGTGTGCTCAGGCACAATGAATGTTGCCAGTGAAGGAATGTATTTGAGCCTCTTTGAAAGTCAACTGTTGTAAGGGATTTCCAGAGATTGGTTCTTTAATTAGGAGCTTCTCTATCTCCTATCTGCATCTCCATACAGCTTTTTAACCCAAAACAGTTTTTCAGCCATCTTCCCTGTAAACTGCCTGTGACCTTTGAACCATGCTGGTGCTGCGCTGCCATTTGAGCTAATAATATCTACTCAGAGTACAATACCCAGCTAAGCAAAATCCAACTTCTAAATCTGTGCCAACAGGAAACATTCAAAACTCAAAAACCCTGCACAAACACATAAAAGGAAACCTCTACCTTCAGAAAAACCTGCTTTTTTGGACATAGTATGTAACGAAAGCTTACACCTAAACAGCACTACTGTTTTCACATTGTAATTTCTTTTTCCAAATCACCATTAATGTTAAATTTCTCTTTAGTGCAAAAAAAATAACAACACTGAGAAATCCTCTGCAACATATGGGGTTTGTTAGCACAGTTAAGGCAAACGAACACACAGTTTATGTTTACAGAACCAAACTTGAATCTAGGTTTGTTCATTTGTGACTACTTTCTGATGGCGGGTGATTCTGGCCTGCTTTCGTTGGCTCTTAAATCCAGCGGCCAAGTGGCATCCCACCAGCAGACGCCGACGTGCAGCAGAAGCTGCATTAATTCAGTGTAAGGGATAAAAGGTACCTGTGCACAAGGGAAGGAGAGGGGGAAAATAGGTGGTTTTGAAGCAGATGGTCTCTTACAGTGCATCTGCAGCTGCAAGTTGTGAAAAACAACCCAGAAAGGGGGAGGAAGGAAGAAAGGGGCTCTGTGGGATGAATGTAACAGAAACACAGTTATCACAGCTGTTTTTTAAGCTCTGTTTTATTGCACTCACTGATTATTTTATAGAAACTTTCAAAAACTCTTTTTCTTTTATATTTTCTTTGGAAGCCATGATGGTAAAGGTGAGTTGGAAAGCCTTTTTTGACTGCATTGAAATCTGAAAAGTATTTCCCTGTTTTTCAATGATTAGAACTTGCAACCATCACATTTAAAATGGCATTAAAAGTCTAGCATCAGCAGGCAGCAGCTTCAGTGGGAACAATGGGAAAAAAGAAAAAATCAATATGCCAACTCCCCCCTGTGTCACCAGAAGGGTGAAAGGAGGAAAAAAAAAAATTGAGGAAACTCTGGTAGCTCTTTGTGAGCGGGAAAAAATAATTAAAGAAAATGACATAAATCTCAACTCAGTACTTTTCTCTAACTGTAAGAGACCCAAAGACGGCAGCATAAACAAATGTCCTTCAGTTCTCAGATTACTCTGATTTTAGCAGTGAGGCAAATCTTATTACTACAAAAAAGCGCTCCAGAAGTCTGTTTTTACTGTTTTCAACTGCTTACACGTGAACAGATTTGATTCTGTTTTATTGTCAAGGCCAGGTTGTTGGTACCTTACCCTTTGCCCTCTGTTTTCGTATTTTGTCATGGCTGAATTGCAGCCCAGCGTCCTTCACAGTGTTAGGCTGGAGAGGACAGCCGTCAGCCAATCTCAATCACTGCCCGGTGGAATCCATGCATGGAGGTAAACAATCCGGGACAGCAAAGGTCATTTATCTATGGTGAACAGACATACGCAGCATATGTCTCCACCACAGAGAATTTACCGAGCCTCAGCAAGTCCCGGGCTCAGTTTCATCTGCAGCTTCATTTCATTAGTCTTCTGCTCAAACCCTAGAGCAGATGTTCAGAACGCGATGCAGGGTCGTTTATGAGTCTAAGCTTTGTTTCCCCCTGCAGCTTCAAGCTGTAAAAAAAACTGTTTTAATCACATATTATCAAAAGAGTCATTTATTTGATCAGCATCGGTAAGAATAGATTATGATTTAATATTTTCCAGCTTTTTAGGGCTTTGCTAAGGAACATGATTTCATGACGCAATAAAAGGTTTTGCATAAAATCTGGCTAAATGCAAATGCTATAAGAAAATTGACTTAAAAATGCACACATCAAGCAAGAAGCACTAAGGACAATCTTGCAATGAGAAAAAATAGACATGAAAATTGGAATTTATGAATCAGTGTTCGTTTAACCTCCTCTGCTTAACACTGAAATCCCATCCGCATCACGTTTGTCTATTTAAAAAAATTAAACGTATGGTGATTTAAACTTAGTAGTTACATTTTTTTAAATGAACAACAGCCGGTCAAGGTATATGCTCTTCGATGGAAAAGATTAATTAAAAGAAAAATGACCTTGTATTTTTCACTAAAACATACCAAATAATTTGAATTACCCTGGGGAGTCCAGGTCCAGTTCGAAATGATCTAAAGGTGTGGGGCTGTGAGTGCTTTAGGTGTTGCTTTATTTTTCTGCAACACATTCGGTTGCCTCCATTCCCGAATAATTGTTTGCAAGTAACCAAAGATTCATTCTATTAAAAAGTGTTCAGAATGTCAGCAACAGTTCTATCTTTATTTGGAGGCCATTGATGGGTAAACAAAAGGATTGGATAACTCTCATTCGCAAAACCAGACTTATTTTTTTTAATGAACACGTAGTCTTGTTATGTGTCGTGCACTGTTGTAACACCATTCCATTGACTGAATCTCATTATCAACAACATAATGCCTCGGACATGGTTTTCACGATTCAAGGTATTTCTAGAGTTTATGTTCCGCACACACATAGATTCACACAGTTGAAAACAAGAGCAGATTAGCTTCAATAGGTAGTAACGCATCAATCTGAAAGAGAGACTGTGATCGGCATAGATAACACCGTCATCCCATCTTGCTCTGTTGTATTCATGTGGCATTACACTGCTCCGTGGTATGCACAGAAACTTGTGTTCTATAGCGAAACCTTTTTATTCCTAGAAATTCTGCTAGATCGATAGAGGTAATCAGTCACCCACAGAGCTACAAGGTTCACCAATAGTCTATTTATAGAGGCAAATGATGCTGTCCGTTAATAACATGTAGAATCATTGATCTTAGAGATTCACAGAGTTTAGAGCTGTTAAAGAAACAGGTTTTGGAGTGAACGACTTCCTGATAAGATTGCAATGCTTGGTTTGTCATTTGCGGCGTTGATGGGGAGGGCATGGGTGTAAAACTTTACCAGTCAAGTGAGGAAATGAGGTCAGCGGTACTTCCGCTTCCCAAAATTTGTTTCAGAGTCACAGCTCCGAGTTAATGCAAAAGGAAGAGGGCTGGCTCCACCAACCCCCATCTCTAATATTAAACTCACACGGTGTAAAAGAGAAAGTAATCAATTACAAGCAAACTAAATTGGATGGAAGGGAAGGAGAGGATGGACAGCAGATGACATATTTATCAAGGCGCAATCACCAATGAGGAATTCTCTAGGCCTATCCGGGCTGAATGACAGATGGAGAGTGCTGTCTCTCTAACAGCCACCCTGGGAGACAGATTTTAAGGAAATGGGACCATGCAGTACCTTACAGCTATTTGGGGAGGAGACTTGAGTTTCAGAGCTGGGGGGCATGTAATAAAGAATTCATCTTTTACCTGAAATAATAAAATGAAGTCGGCTGAATTATGCATCCGATCCCACAGCATGCAACTGTGTCAGAGGCAGCTATATAGAGATGCTGGATGTAAGGCATCGAGCCACTTCCTGTGGAATGTATACCTTACGTCATATTATTCAGCACGGAGGTCAAGCAGATACCAGTAAACACCAGGTGCTGAAAAGGATTAAGGGTTTCGTTTTTAGGTTGAGCCACTGTCTTAGGCAAAGACATTTGCCTTCCCACCGGTCAAACAATGTAACTCCTCAAGCAATGAGGACAGCCACTGCAAGACACGTTTGTTTTTCTGGCCCACGGAGCATGCTCTAAAATGAATCACACAAATGTTTATTTAAAGAGATTAATTCCTCTTACAGTGTATTATTCATCAGGTTTTAAGGGCATCCTGGCTTATAATATAGCTTGTCATTTTCTCCAGCTGACTGAAGCGGGGCTAAATTGTCCTGAATAATTCAGGGGGGGGGGGGGGCGGTAAATAAAACAGCAGACGAGGCTGCCATTTGCCTGGATGGAACAGGCTGAAAGGACTCTCCGGTCTCCAGGTGAGGAGTTTGCTCCCCTTTTCAGAAGCAGGGATGCAAGAGAGAAACGCACATTATTTAAGCTCGGGAGCACCGGGCCTCTATCCAACATGGGAAGGCACTGCAGGAGGCTGAGGAGGGAGAGAGGGCGGAGCAGTTGGCAGCTCACAGTGGAGCCTGGAGTGGGAAACAAACAGTACCAGTGAACAGAAGGCATGACCTCAGAGAGGGGGGGGGGAGCTCGAAAAGGCTGGACGGAACAATATCAAAGCATCTATGCTGGTACATTAAGGACTAAAGGCTTTATACAGTTGTATGCACTGTACAGTAAACCGTTGTGGTGTCGGATAAGGTGTGACAAAAAAGTATTTGCGGTACTTCCAAACATTTGTCTACACATCTTCTTTTAATTTTTAAATACCTCCTGAACTAACTTCCCTTAATTTCCTTTTTAATGAATAATTCATGTCCTTCATAATTTTTCATAGCTGATGACACCGATTGTACTGAGTCGAAAAATGTCTGGATATTCATGCCTAATGACAGGCTACTTTAAGATACTACCTGAGGATCTCAAAAATAAGCTAAATAATGTCTATAGAAACATTTAAAATGTACTGAAACATTAAAATTCCTCTATTTATTTAAAATGTAAATGCTTGACTAAGTGAGAGTTAACTTTATGTCAAACTATACAATCATTAGAGAAAAGTAAGAAAAAATTTCAGTAACTCTCTCATACATGATCTTTTTATTTGTCAGGTTTCAAATGGGGTAAATTAAACTTCAGATAAACAACACATGACATTTAATCCAGGTTTAGCTGTTAGTTAGATGGCCTCACATCTGACTGGAGGAAACCTTGGTGTACAGAGGAGAGGGAAAACTCAATGGCTGTAAGGTGTCAGAGTACCGTGGCAGCAAAAACAGGCTGAAATAATTCACATTGATGTCATTTCACATTCAATATGTTAACTGAAGCCTGTAGAGTTTGACATGTAGCTCTGGCACTTTTGAAATCTCTCAGCACATGCCACCAACTGACCTTAGGATGAACTTGCTTAGTAGTCCATCGCTAAAAAGATTGACAACTGTTTTGAATGTTTTCCATTTGTGAATAATATTCTCACTCGACCATGATGGACTCCAACTGGCTGGGGAACAACCTTTGAACCTCTCCCACATTGCTTGGCAGGGGTGATTGCTCTATAGAACATTGCTGAAGTCTTTACTCTTCGGTATAACACAGTCCCTTTAAACAGAACAATTCTACAACTCTTGATTATCAGTTAGTCAGTAATGTAATTTGCAGCATCTGTAAAATCTTACTCTTTTCAT
This sequence comes from Menidia menidia, assembly GCA_907169785.1. NCBI lineage: Eukaryota > Metazoa > Chordata > Actinopteri > Atheriniformes > Atherinopsidae > Menidia > Menidia menidia. The sequence continues at coordinate 8,636,438 of CAJRST010000001.1, forward strand.
GTATAACCCATGAAGAAGAGATTTATTGTATGTTTAGACCTTTTAAAATAAAAAATACAACAATTATACCATATCACAGCAATATAGTGTTCACCTTTGATTTTATTAGCCAGTTTTAAGATCTGATGAAGGCCAGATTTTTCCTTTTTCTCGTTTTTGTCTTGATATAAAAAGCCTTATAAAATAAGTGTTTTCCTAAAAACACTGACTTTCACATCTTTCATTATCAGTGCTATTTACTCATCTCAACCGTTTCAGTTAAGAGCTGGTGGAGTTAGGGGCTTCACAGTGGTGCGGTGCTTAGCATTGTTGCCTCCTTGTAAGAAGTGTTCATGGTTTGAATCCCGGCGGTCTTTCTGTCTGGAGTCTGTGTGTACTCCTTGTGTTTGCGTAGGTTCTCTGGCTTTCTCTCACGGTAGAAGCACAGTAATGTTGGGTTAATTCAGGATTGCAGAATATCTGAGTGTGTGTGTGGTTGTTTGTGTCTGCTCGGTCCTGTGATGGATTGGTGACCTGTCCAGGGTGTACCTGACCTCAAGGCTGGGATAGGCTCCAGCACCCCCTGTGACCCCTCAAGGAGTAAGCAGTTTGGCAGATGGATTAGCGGTTGGAGCTTCTGAACATGGAATTAAAATAGACCTGGATGCTACTCTGATTGCGGTGCTTTGTGTGCTTCTATCTCTCTCTCTCTCTCTTTCTCTCTTTCCCTTTCCAGATGAAACTGTTTGTGAGCCTAATAGAAATGGAAAGAAACATTTTTTTTTTTCGTGTAGAAGAGAGAGTGGGAATTAAGGTTCAGATGGAATATAAAAGATTCATATTCTATGGAAAAATTGTGGATTTTAATCTGCTTGATTACATTTGCCGCACTGGAACAGTAAAACATAAGCATTTGTCAGGATAAACAGTTTACCAAAAGGAAAAACAGTCCTAATGATCAATTGTTAAAGAAGCAGCCCAGAAAGGCAAATGTTTAGTGGAGGTAATAAGCAGCTGTCTTCAAATGACTCAGGATGCTAAGAGGTGAAGTATACCCCAAAATAATAGACGTCTAAGGAAGGAATGATAATGATCTAAACTGTGCTTGAAGGGGGGCAAAATCAAGTGATATCTGTAGTTTATAGAATCTTTCTGTCTTGGCATAAAAAATACCTTCTTTTTTTAAATGTGTTCCTTAATTAAAAGGATAAATGGATTTATTTGCAGAATGAATAGCCACTGATGCTTTTGGGTGCTTTTCTTTGGCAAACATGACATTTAACTTGTAAAGATATGAATTTCAGTCTGCTGGGCAGACAAATTGACACATTTAAGAACTGGTCTTTAGGAATATAGATTCCTATATTTGATTCCATTTTTTGATATTTAGTTTAATCTTAAATATATATTTTCAGATACAACTGTAGGGTCAGTTGTGTTTTTTTCTATGTACAACCGTGTTTTCGGGACTCTGTTCTCTGCACAGATGCAACCCAAGCTTTGATGTCCATATTATGTGTCTTCATGTGTCAGCAACTTGTTATTATTAGTTTAGCCTCAAATTACATTTTAGGGGGCTAATGTACAAAACCATGAACCCTTAAGAGGTCACGGGGAGAACACTCACAACTAGCTTATAACTAAAGTCACAATCCCTCGAGGAAGAGGTTAAGCCCGAAAACAGTGACCTTATGACTGGGCACAGGTGGACGACCGTACAATTACGACTTAGCTAGAAAGACTGAGCTGCTTTAAGAAAAAAACACCAATCGGTTGATAAAATGTGCACATTAGTTAACATACAAAGCAATATGTTTTGGTGGAAAATGTGTTTTTGTTTTTAGTCTTGATAACAGAAAATACTGCTACTGCAGCTTTTCAAGCAGCTGTTAACGTGTAGCACCTTCCCATACAGCAGTATGTTACCGATGATAAGTGCAAAAAACTGTGTGGACTCTCCGGGTTGCCAATGTTACAATTCATTATAAAGCTGAAGTTTAATTTGCTATCTCTATGAACTACTTCATAAATATTCCAATATAATTTTAACACGAATATACACCAAGTATACCAGTTGTTAGATACTGAAATAAATATGGCTGGGAATGCTGCTGGTAAATTATCATTTTTTAAAATCATTTCAGATAACCAACTTTGAATGTGGGTTGTCCTCAACATAGCCTGCCCTAAAGTCTCTGCTTCTATACAACCGCTATTATCAGCTTTTGTAATCATATGTAGGAGTCATCTTCCCACATCTGAGATATCTTGGTCAGACAAGAATGTTTATATAACAAAAGAAAAGTATAGAAGTAAGTTCATTGGAATCTCTTTTAAAAAGAATACTAAACCCCAGAAGCCAAGGTTAGACAAGGGACAGGCTGCCAAGACCTCATTTCTGACTGCAAACAACCTCCATGGAAATCTGAAGGGAGCATTAAGCTCAGAGGAGCTCTTATTTCATTAACAGCTGACTTCTTTGAGCTTCCCCGGTATTAAAACGGGCTTTGCAAGTCCCCCAGGATACTCCAGAGTGGCTGTGCCAAAAGTCAGGAAATGAATCACCGTCTCTCATTCTAATCCATTCCCTCTACCTTTAAAATGGGAGACAGCGCCGGGCTTGTCTCTATGTGGTGGGAGTACAAACGCACCACTGTCTGCGTGGTTCTTCCGTGCAAAATGTGCAGATGACACAGGATTAGGTTTTTTGTTAGCATCCTCCACAGATATCACCCAAACAAACTGGGACCTCCAGAGGCAGTCACTCCCTATTAGCCAGCCTAATCACTGGGCATGCTGCTGTCTCCCATTAATAGACTGACAGTGCCGGGCAGCATCTGTGATGAGAGTTGAGTGGCACGCAGCTTGCTTGACTGAGCACCTTATTGGCCTGTCAGTGTGGAGAGCTGCTTAGTGTTCTGATACGTGATCTAATGAGATATCTTGCCAGGTCATCTCCGCGTAACAATGAAGGGGCTTCGATGTGTAAACGCCCTCATCCGAAGAGAAAGCTAAAGTTGACTCAAAAGACCTTTATTGATTTGCTAAATCTAAAAATGACCATTTTTATACAGTTTTTCAGCTTGCAATCAGTGGACGTTTGTGCACATAAATGCAGAGATGACACGTGTTCATGATTACTGTTTTTGTGTTTCCACTGATGAATGCAATTAAGCATATTGGAAATCACAGGCATGCTCACTTTTGTGTGAGTGATCACAGGTTTACTTAATTGCCATGTTCGAGACCACAGGTGCGTTCCCCTTTGTTGCTTAAAATATATTCCGTGGAGATAATGATTTCGGCATAATATGTCAGTTTATGGCTGATTGCTTTGGAAAAGGGGGGTAATCTACTTGTGAACTAGGACTTAATGTGTTTATTGAGCGATGCTGAGAGAATGCGTCGTAGCGAGGTTCACATGTATCAAACACAGGATTAGCACCCAGATCTCATTTCGTGTCTGGCATGGCTAAGTTTTAGGTGGTCCCTGCTTGTCAATAATTGAAACATACTCTCCAAAACATCACCTAATTAGGTGCCCTGAGGCAATCTGCTCCACGTCAGAAGAAAAGGGATGCGTCAAGATGCTTGCTGTCTCACAGCATGCCAAGAAATTAAGTTTGGTTCCCTTGTAGCTCCGGAATGCAAAATTTAGGATCTAGATACAATTATATGATCTGGCCAATTAACTAAAAAATGGAGGCAGAGGAGAGAGGTAATATTCATCAGTGGCCTGTGGGGATGGGGGATGAAAAAGAGCTATTTTCTGATGTTGAATTGTTCCCATCAGTTTAATCAGTTTGCAAACTTAAAACGGTAAAGAATTAAACGTTTCAGCTCAAGGCGGGAAAAATGTGCGAACTTGAAATTTTGATGAAAATTAATTTTTCTTTAAATCTTGAATAGTCTCAGCAGGTACTCAGGTTGTGCTGTGGGTTTTTGAAAGTTGTTGTTAATGAGTAAGAATTACAGCTATTTTCCAGTTCAGATGATTCGGCGCTTTGACATTTTTGCACGCAGATTGTGGGTTCTACCTGTGTATGTGTGGGCTTTCTCTAGCTAAAGTCCTCCTACAGTCCAAACAATGTTATGTTAATTGATTATTCGGATTTCCCCTGACTAGTATAGCAAATGAATGGATGGATGGACAAATTACCACCAACTCCTTCATGAGTTGTCTCGGTTTTGTGTCTCGGCTTTTTTGTGCGTGTAAACCTACATCACACACAGTAGATTTGTTTACAACAAAGGTTGTTCCAATTTTCTTTTGTTTACTTGGATTGCTAAGAATATAAAAGTCACGGTAAGCATAGGTGGATATTTTGAGATGGTTTGTATCTCTCCTTCCATGAATAAAGCAAGACTTGTTCCCCAGAAACTTTCTGTGTAAAGATACTATTTCTAAATAGGATATTAAGACACTTCAGATTATTTTCTGTGCTAGAATAAATCAATTGGACACTATGTGTTCAGTCTAACAAGCGTTTCACCCACTTCACAGGCTTTCAGGCTGCTTTTATTGTACCTTCATGGTGATATGTTGAAAATCAATATTGTATCATTTTCAATATATGACTTTTTAAAGTTTGCTTTGTTTCTTTCTTATTGACAAAGAAATCCATTTCAGGGAGAGAGAAAATGAACCCTGCCGTGGATATTAAACTATAAGGATGTTAAAATTGCTCTTCATAGGGATATGAAGAGCTGTCTATGAGCAAATGAATCCTAATAATAGACTAAACCTTTGGATATTCGTAGTAAAGAAAGAAAAAAAGATGATTATTTCGGGCTGCTTTGAGTCAGTTATTCAATTGTTTCTGCTGCTCCGGAGCTCAATATGCCAACATTTTATATCTAACGTGTCTAAATCTTACTTACAGCTTGCAAAGTGTCTGAGTCTCCAATATGAGAGATGCTGCCAGTGAGCACAGTGAACAGCATATTTCTCTTTATATAATACAGTTGTCAGGCTTAAAATACACTTTTATAGTGTTTGCCTTTGGCATGGCCTCTTTTAATCCAATCAGCCAAATTGAAGGATATTATTCCAGCCATTATCTCCAAAAAAGATCTTATCATATCAGGATTTTGGTAAACACTTACATATGGAACATAGAGCCAGCACATTCGAGAAGATACTTATTTCGTATGTTCCTGGGTTGGTTTAGAAATTTAGAAATTATTGTTATTCCCAAAGTTATGCTTTAATTAACCATTTTTCCACGTGTAAGAGCAGAAGATGCATATCATGGATCGTTATATCTAATTAAAAGCACACATCAACATGGATTAGATTGGATCACATACTGTTGTATAATCAGTATTACATTTAAATATTTCAATGGAAAGTGTACTTTTAAAAATAAGCATTTTGTATAAATACTAAACAATATAAATATTTACTTTTTCTCTTGTTGATTCGCAATTCCGTCTGACAACCTTTTGAGGTCTGCCACTTCGGTTGCGCTGCGTCCCACAATAGATTCCATTTGATGTCCCAATCGATATTTCAGGGCCAACACTGGGAAATCACTCACCAATAGATTCAATTTTTGCTCGGTGACAAGTGAGAGAGCAGGGTCCGGTTTCATTTGTCAAACCGGATAGCATCCGTTGACTGAAGAGTCGTGGGCAGCTGTGCTGCAACAGGTTTTTAAAAAGGTTGAATCTGAGCCAGGCTTTGCTCTGGCATGCCTGTGGGCAAGCCCACACCTGAGAAAAAACACCACCACAGAAAAGCCCACTCACTGCTGTCCCTCCTGCAAGGCTCCTTCCATCACTTATTTAATGCCTCCACTCATCCGCTCAGAGTGGCATCTATTGCAGTAATTCAGATTAGGACTGACTGTGTGAATGTCTCTTATAATTGCATTACTTTTTCTTTCCATATAGCCTATAATATATAGCCTGTGAGCAACCACAAATCAAGTTTGAAAAAATCTTTCATTGTGTTTTCCGAGTTCCTCCTCCTTTTGTGCTTGTATGTGTAATAGTGTGGGCTGACCTTTGTCTAATGGATTGTTTTTTCCCCGTGAAGACATAAAGGAGGCGGAGTGTGTACCCGTGTGTGAGTCGCCCTGGAGAACAAGTGAAAGGGGGTATCTTAGAGTATGTGGAGATGAGCCGTTGCTCTGCCATGTAATTATGCACTCCTCTTTCACCTCCCTTCACTCGGCTTTTTCTTTTTTTTTTCCCCCCGACACCACATCTCCTCCTCACTTTATTCTCGGCTCTCGTTCTGCAGCAGCTCCCAGCCGAGCCGCAGGTGGTGGCAATCTCAGTCTGTCCCTCTTCTCTCTAACTGTATACACAGAATTGAGAGCTGGAGGGCTGCTGCCCAATATCATAGGCTTTAGCTCTCAGAAGCCTTAAACACAACACATGCACAAGTCCGCAGGAACAACAACGGTGCAGACACTAAAATGGACGCTGTTTTTGCTCTGATTTCTGAAAAACACCCATGTACACCCAGGCCAAGTGGAAACTTTTTCTCACAAATTCTAGACTTTCATCCTACAGAATAACCTCTTCAAACTAGATCTCTTCCATTTCACCCTCCAGACCTTAAGACTCATCACAGGTGTTAAGGTCTGCCCGTCACAGTCTTAATGTACAAACATCCTAAATGAGGTGGGGCACGCCATCATTGTCCTCACACAGCCTCCTCATGAAAAACAAAGATTAATGTTGCTCGAAGGCCCCCTTGTAGTTAATTAAAGACAAGTTGCTTCCACAGTCAAAGAGATTGTAACATCAAACATGAAGCATGGAAACCTTCTTTGAAAGCGTTTGAAAAGTGAAACATTTTTAAAAGGATGACATCACCGATGACAATGTTTCAGACTCGTTAATTAAACCCAGACTTTGGCTCTTAGTCATTCTTTAGTTTCCATGCACTTTTATTACATTCATTTGAGATCCTTTTACTCAAATCCAAAGTCATCCCCTCCTTTGTGTGTGTATTCATATGATTGATGGTTTATGATAGAAAGTGGGTCTGTTTTGATATAAGTCTGTTTTAAGATGCTGTGATCAAAGTTGATTTGATTGATTCCCAAAACTATAAATCTAATTGTGATGTGTTATTTCAAAATATTTCAGGTTAATCGTTATCTGAGTGTATATGCTGCTGCCTCAGGGCTAGCAGACCACACACTCTCAGACATATCAACATGCAATTTTACATCTTTAATTTGACAGGAACATTTTTTTAGTATGGGACTTCATTTTCTGTTTCTATGGGAACTTGAAGTCATCAACCCCTTCCTACCTTTCTTTCTTTTTTTCTTTCTTATTTCCTCCCTATGACACACAAAGTTCCCTTTGGAACTCGCTGCCTTTCTATGAGGGGCTAAGTTCATCCTGTATAGCGATGGCCTTTCTTTTTGCTAATGTAGGTGATTTTCTCACCATGAAAGCAATGTAATCCATCTCTGACTTGCAGCAGGTGGCGATTTATGGTGTGCACTGGGCGTTAACACACCGCAGCTTAGAACAGATGCAGTGCTTTAACAGATAACTCTGCAGAATAAGATGGAGCATTCAGATTAGTTGTGGTGTCAAATAAATTGCACACTTCTGAAGTACACACAGAGATTTAAAAGCTCTAACTATACCAAATATGCAGCATGTTGTGTATTGATAAAGGGTAATTGAAGCGTTGTTTATGCATGGGTTTCCACTTCCTCCTGTTAAACACAAAATTAAATTAAATCCATCAAGCTACTCTCTGTTTCTATACGCTGGCTATGAATGAAATGCTGCCTGTGCAAAAACATTAATTATATTCATCTCTTTAAAAGACTCTTCTTTTTCTTTTTTACTTTGGAGCCTTTCAACCAACAACTTTTACAGAGAGAGAGGTTTCATATGCTTTTCTGCGAAATTCTATTTTGTTCTAATGTTCTGGTATTAATATCTAATTTTCTACACTGTGACAATATTCACCAGAAAATCCCATGTTTTCCCTAGAATCAAAACATTTAAGACGCAAATGATCTAGGGAGTAATTACAAAAGCATGTCTGCCGCTTTGTGTTTAGGCATTCCAAAGCTTTACATCTCCTGCTTCTTTTTTCAGCACAACTTGTGAGGGACACAAACATCAATCACCAAAACAAGAGCATTGTGCTTGGTTGATTTATAAGATGTATTGATTTGGTGGTGAAAATTCCTAACCACTTAATCAAACTTCCTCAATAGGTAAACTTTACATAGATCATGCAGAAAGACTCAGAGGACGCACCCTAACATAAGAAGGGTGAGCCTCAACAATCAATTGCAATAACGCTGTTGAGCTCATTTGCTTCCCAGTATTGTGAGCATCTTTGTGAGCAAACACAGGGCCAGCCTCAACCAGCAGCCAACCTTTTTGCCTTTCAACGAAAAGGCCATTAGAGCTCTTTGTGCTGTGATGAAGTAATGATTTCAATTCTGAGTTTATTGACAGGACCTTTTAAGTCACTGCTATAGAAAATACGGAAAACAGCAGCCTTAGTTGGTGGTCTTTTCTCCTGCTACTACACAAAATACCTTTCCTCTCAAATGTACCTTACTTGAGCAATGTGAAAAAAGCATGGCTGTGAATCTTGCTCTGTGTTGAAATGTCAGTATCACCCCAAGGCCCCAAAGCCACACCCACTGCAATGATCCTGTTCTCATCAAGCCTCCTTCCTCTCATTGTTTCTTTCTTTTTTATCTTTGACTTTATGCGATTTGAATGAGCTTTCCAAGATATTCAGAAAAAGACAGCCGCTGTGGGAGGAGGTTAGTCCAGAATTATTACTCCAATGATTCATCTCAGCAGATGGCTTCCTTTGTCAGAGTGTGCATGTGCATTTGTGAGCATATTAAACAGTTTACATCAAAAAGTGGTGAAGGAAAACTAGCAAAAAAACAACAACACACACACACACATATTAAGTGAAAAATGACCAGATACTAAGAGGCGCCCACACTGTGGGGGTTGCTGCCCGGTCAGGAGGATTCACCTCTTTTGTGTCTCTCCACACACCGGTTGCTTTGGATTCCTTCCAGTTTCAGATGACTCTGAATAAAACAGAGCTGACCTTTTCCAGCGCTCGCACATGCAGGATATAGACTCGAAAAGGGTTGTGATCCTAGTCCTGGCGTCACTGTGCTCATTTTATTGCTTTCTCTTGTTGTGGAAAAGCTCACACAAGGTAATCAAAGATTTTAACCTTCCCATACTATTCTTATTTAGGCATTTATGGTAGATGCTCATCCAACTCATCCCAAAAAAGGATAGCAATGCCATAAAAGTAATTTAACAGACTGTTGAATCTGACGATTTTTCCTCATCATAATTTAAAGTGGAGTGGAAACATCCAAAAATCTTTAGCCTTTGGCTTCTACTTAGTCATTCATATCAGCCTGCCTACATGGCTCCCTCTGCTGTTTCATACTCAGAACTCTGATGTTGGCGCACAAAGCTGTGATATAAGGGATGTTGGAACTGAAGCCTATGTCGTTGCTGCATTCACTGTGATTCGCTCTGAACTTACACATGGGCGAGACCACTGTAATGAAAATGTAAGAGTGGAGACACGTGGATGGTTTTCTACAGCCCACACTGCTGTCTCCTGAAAAGATAAAGCGATTCATTTTGTTCAAAACCATCACCATCAGAGCCTTTCCATCTACTTGGTCGACAGCTTGCCAATAGTAATATTATCCCTTTATCTGTCTCACATTTCATCTGACAAAGTCAAAAGAAAAGAGGGCAGATAGCGGGCTCCAATTCTTTTGATCATGACATATTCCTCCCAACAATGCCTCCTTCGAGGACTAAATTGCATCCTTTACTAGACATGAAGCAAAATGTTAGATTGATATAAACCTTTGTGAATACAGTGAAGAAATTTGCAAGATGTCCGATGAACAATGATGAAAAAGCCTAATGCTCACAAATACTGCTCAGAGCGCAGATATTCACAGGTTAGAAGTTGGTGGTATTCCTTGCTTTTCATATAATAGAAATTCTTCTCTTTTGCAGCTGATCAGCTTTGGACTGCCACATTATTACATGTGTGCACTTCTTTAAACTGAACAAACGGAATGTTGCTCATCTGCCTCCAAAACGCTGACAAGCAGCCAGCAATCGAGTGCAACATTATGTCACGCTGGCTTCCTTTCAATTACAGACGTCAGCTATGAGTCTTCATTATTTGGTTTCCTAATCTTTTACACAGAAAAGCTATAGCACCATAACAACTGAACTTCAAGAGCAAAAAATACTTAAAACTAACATATAAAAGTGTGACAAATGGTGACATTTTCTTACTTGAATTCTGTTTGTCACAGAATTAATCTCTGTTGGTTATTCTACTGCAGTGAATGATGCCTTCCAGGTTTCATTTGCAAGTAAGATTAATTAGCAAATGAACAGTTGCCCTTAATCTTTGCTGCCTGGCAGTGGATTATAAGCCTCAATATGAGGGAAAGACACCCTATGGACTGGCAGTGAACACACTCTGAATGTGTGCTAATAGCATTATTAGTAATTAGTTTACTTTTGCTATCTGGATTGTTTAGTAAGGCCAAATAATTCATATTATTCTGAAGTTACGGGGCACATTTGTGCTAATGGGACACACACCGACTTGTAAAGGTGGTTCTGTATTTTACCTACTGTATCTACTGCTGCAGTTACACATATTGTGCATCTTAAGCACCAAAAACAGGCACATTTCCCAGAAAGTTGTACCAAGATTGGTTCCAAACAGAACAAATTCTCATAGCTCTAAAAATATAGGTCATAGATATGCATCCATAAAACCCATAAAACTGGGTTGATTAAATATTAGGAGAAAAGCACAGATATTATTAGACTGGGAGCAAAAATTCGCGAAAGGGAAACAATCAATTTGAAAAAAAAGAAGAAGTGTTTCTTTGTGCATAATTTAGCAATAATTCATTTTATATGGCTGTTTGAACTTCACCGTTTCGCAAATGCTGCCACTTGCTGTGTCCTCCCGCTGTGGATGATCCAGCAAAATCGACTATTTTACAATTGGGTTTAGAAAGAAAGAGAAGTTTTTGAAAAAAAGCACAGCATTTGAATACCGAGATGAACTTGGCGTGCTCAGAAGAAACCAACATTGGGATTTTGTGAGTTGACACTCTGCATGTGTCAAAATGTAAAAGTGCCATTAGACCCTTTTTGTGCCGCCTCCCTATAATGTATATTATTTATCCATTGATCTAAGCTTTGAAAGTGAATTTACGTTAGGAGGAGGCTATTTTTTTCTAAGTCTTTTAATAAAGGAAATTATTTACATTTGTATTGGGATTTCTGTTTTTCCCAGAACCAAACCCCTTCTCCTCAGTTTGCTTTATACCTTGCAATATATTTCACAATTTTACTATTGCATTTTTTGAAAGATTATATTAATTAGAGCAATATTCTGTTGCAGTTGCATCCTTTTAACACATGAGGATGGTGCCCTCAGGGTTACTCAGTGGTCTTATTATCGTTTCCTTCCTGCAGGAGAGTTCCTGGTTTGAACTCTAGCTGGTATCTTTCTGTTTGGACTTCCTGTACGTCCCATGTATGTGGCATTACTTTGAATACTCTGGCCTTTTCCCACCATCCATGTCTTGCTCATTTCTGTGTGGACCTGTGATATACAGGTAGCCTGTGCAACATGTGCCCTGCTTAAGGGACAGGCTCCAAATACCCTTTATAGGAATAAGCAGATATATATGGATGATGATCAACTGTTATTTCCAGCTGTTAAGTCTTTACTCTTGCAATAATCTTTTACTGGGATCCCTTTATTTTTATTTTATGGGAGCCATATGAACATTGCACCGTTTGGTGGCAGACTTGAACAGATAGTCTGGATCAACTAAACAGCTGGTGGAGCTTAGTAGTCAACAAAGTATGAATGAGAGTACACAACACAAATTTCTAAAAATATATCATAAAAAAGTGAAATCGTTTTAATCCGGTCATACATTTGTAGTTAAATGTGTTTTAGACAACAACTGATTAATATAAGTGGCTCAGTCATTTTTTAAAACACTTTTCCAGTTCAATCTTAAACCATCAAGGATTTTGCATTTGCTCATTAAAATATAACAACTATAACGAAATTATAACTAATAACTTTGAAAGGAATGCCCATTTTATATGCCCTTATACTTTTTATGTAATGCATATAACAGAGATCCACCTGAACTGTAGGAAAGTGCCAAAATGATATAAACACTCATCTGAAAGCACTTGTTCCATGCTGGCTGGCGGCACGATTACTACACCGCACTGCAGGGGATGAAATTAGCTCAAATAACACTCCAAACTTTCTGTCTCCTCACTGCCTGCTGCTGAGGAGTTTATTTCACATCGAGTATGCTCTTTGCTTAGAAAGCAGGCGAGAGAAGGCTGGAAAGGCTTATATTTTAAAGGATGTAGTGGGTGAAACTAAGGGCCTTCTTGGCCACCCAAGATAGCCAATAGTGAAGTTATTAAGATGGCGACTCCCTCAGTATCTAGAAGCCCCTCTTTTGCCAATCAGTCAGGCAAACAGTATATACAAGAGGAAGTATAAAACAGATATACGCAAAAAAAATATCAAGGACAATACCATCCCAACTATCCTTGCACTAACCCGCCCATAAACAGAACGTTTTCTGAATCTTACAGAAAAACGGGTCTTAAGATATGGCTTAATGCTACTATATGTAGATCCCTTTTAGATATAGAAACTTAACCACAAGATTATTAAAGAATTACACAATCGTAAAAGGGCCATATTGTTCCATGAACATAGATAAAATTACATCAAATAATCTCACATGCGAAGAAACAAAATGAAAGTCACTGAAACTAAGCTGACTTGTGTAAATCAGCATTTGATTTACTTCAAATGTTAAATTATTATGACTTTCATCAGCAAACGAAAGATTATCCTCACAAAACAACGGGTTTCAGTGGATTTGACCAAGGATTAAATAGATATGGTGCACTTCTTTATTGTCACCCATACCTATATGTTTAAATAATAGTGAAACACAAAAACAAACTACCGGTATGTAAATATTTCAGTTCTTACATGAAAAAAGGGATGATCTTGACTTGGCTATTTCATAGCAAAATCTTTTGACTCAACCACCACAGGCCTCGGATTGTTGAAACAAAGCAGAAGAAGAACATTTTTGATTAACATATTTCAACAGCAAGATAATTCTACTTTACACTGCTTCACAAAAGGAACCAAATAATAATATTATTTTTTTAAAGGTGTAAAACAATATAATGCTCTGGAAACCAAAAAGCTGAACAGGGATATAAGTCCCAGGACATTTTTCAGCCCTTTTCATGTTTAATATAGTAATTTGATCCATTGTGAGCATGAATATACTAATTGGCTTTAGAAAATGCATGGCATTATAAGGGTCCTCATTATAAAATGAAGAATATCTCAGGTTTAAGATGACCCTCTCTTAGGATGCTTAAACTGAAAAGCTGATAGATTTTCTTGGCCAAATTGTGAGGCAGCATTGTGAAGATTAATGACAGGCATTAAGTCTATAGCCGTGTCATACCTCAGCTATTTAAGTTCCTTTGAATATAAAAATTGGCCACAGGGAATAACATTATCACATCGACTCATAATCTCACCTGCTCTTTTGCTGCTGTCTGACAGCCATTATTGTAACTTGGCAGCCATTGTTCTTCACAGAAGAACTTCCTTTTCCACTAATATAAACTCTCCTCTTTTCCCCCTAGTATTAACGTAGCTCAATATTATTCCAGCAAGTTAAGCGTGTCATTTATTCATTAACCTGGCCAATCTTTGCCCGGCTAAACCTCAGCCCCATCAGGCTTGCCCAAAAGCTGGGCTTGTAATAAGGTTTTAACGGTCCGTCATTAATAATGCTGTGCTGACATGATGCGGGGCTGATCTATCCCACAACTGCCATCATTAGGGTGCCTGGCAGGGCGGTTCACTGCCTGCTCTTTCTACTCACTGAGCAATCAGCTCTTTCTTTTTAGCTTTTCAGCCGCCTCTCCCTTCTCGTCTGTCAATCACCTGACTAACACCCCATCCTCCTGCTAGCCGATGTCATCCATGTTTCCTCACAACCAATGTGGACCGCGCTCTATTAGGCCGAAAGCAGAAGAAAGATTATTGTCTTATAAATAGTGTGAAGTAAAGCATTCTGAAGCGTGGGCAAGAAGCTCAATCTGCTCTTCTACAAAGGCTGAGAGTTACCATTTCTACTTTCATTTCATCACATAATTGAAAAAAGAATGGGCCTAAAAGTAAAAAACTCATCTTCAGATCAGGTCAATCATTTCAGGACTACATTGTATTGAAGTACAATGAAGTTCTTTTTTCACGTTTTCTCAGAATTTATGGAAAATCTCTATAAAGGATATATCAAGGCCTATCTACAGCTACAGCTGTAACATGAATCATGAAATATCAAAAAATGTTATGCGTAGCCAGTTGAAAGAAACAAGTTTATTGCAGATTGTTCATTGGGTCATTATTTTGATGTTGCTTCTCTGACTAGAAATATTAATCAGAGAGCTATAAGTATGGCGTCATTATAACAATGCATACATCGATAACAATGTGCTATATTTCAACACATGGCATAACTGTTGAGGCTGAAAGGCTAAATATTCTAATCTCGTAGATTTTATTCAATTCAAAATACATATGAGGGATAAGACTCCTCAAACAAGTGTGAATAAGTTGGGATGGTATTAGAAGCAAAAGTCTTCGCAAACATCTACCCAAACTGCAGAGCTTTAGTTTGGAATCTGTCTTTAAATCTTGATTTTTTTAATGATATATTGTGATTAAAAGGCATATCCTGATGCAAATGGCTATAGCTGAGTGGGAGATTCTTGTTTCTTTCTTCTCACTTCTCTCTGTAGTTGATTTCGTTGTCATATTTGGGTCACATATTGTACTTCTGCACTCCAGTGGTCTTCTGCCTCTGTGCTTCACTGCGTTTTGTTTCTGTCTTTGTCTCCTTACATGTTTTCTCTGTTTCTCTCCCTCTGCCCCACTGTGTCATTTTTCGCTTTTTTTCTCTTTCTCCCTGCTCCCCATATCTCTTGTCTACCAAAATTCCTCCATCCCTCCCTGTCTTTGTTTACACCCAGCTCCCTATATACAACCCACCGGGGGCTTCTGTCCTGACTGTCGGCATTGCAAAAAAAAAAGAAGAATTGTTACATTTGTATCCATCCATTGTGATCTACTGTGAAAGATGCTGAGTTCAAAGCGAGCCTCATTCAGTAACGCAGATCACCCATAGAGCTGCCGCTTTTGCATTGCACCACCGGCCAGATTCCCTCTCATCAAGCCAAACTGCTTTTCATGCACATCAAAGCTGTCAATCAATCCACCAGCCAAGCATATATATAGAGACTGCTCAAGTTCTGCAGCACAATGCAACCGGGCAGAAGCGCTGTCTTTACAGGAGCCTTCAACAGCAGGAAGAAAAAGGCTAGATTCACTTATTTTGAGTTTTTTTCTTTCTTTTTTTCAGTGTTGGCAATTCACTGATGATGTAAGCGCAGGGAAAATGAGCTTAAAGTTTTAGGTCAGCAACATCAAACAGCAAGCAGCACAATAACAGCGTTGGGGAAGATGCGTGGTTTTGACCTGAGGTGAGGCGGGGATCGGGCTGAACTGTAAAAGTGGAACTGCAGCCGTCAAATACCAGCAAACAAAGCTCTGAAACCTGCTGACAGGTGAAGGCAAACTTCATCATCAAAGCCCATCAGCTGCCATTTCTGATGTTTAATCCATTTCAAACGTTTTTTGATTAAAGTCATTTGATTTAAGTGTTAAAAGCTTCCCCTCTATTCAGACTTCATTAGACCAAAAAACGCCTCATGTTGTGCCAACAGTGAGTAAATTATTATTTATGCTTCGTGATCCAATTACAGGAGAGTTATTCTTCTCTTTGCGTAAGTCAAGGGGAAAGCTATTGTGTCTACCTTTTGTATCTCAAAGTTTTCTGACAAAGCAATAATGCGTCATTGTATTGGACAATGCTTACCCACATTTTAAATGGTGTTCGTCACTTCAGAATAACACATTTTTACTCAAGTATTCAGTAATAACAAAAAAGTGAATGTAATAAAGCTTAATCAAAATGGATATATGCAAAGTGTGCAAATATGAGACTGTGTTATGAGTAAATAAGAAAGAAAGAAACACTTTAACTTCACCTGTTCCAAGCCAAATTTATATTTCCTGCATTGGCAGCCACACCAACTACTTCTCCAAACCCTTCGAAGTAAAGATCTTCACAAATCTGCAAGAGAAGAAGTTCATTTTTTTCCGATGGCAGCTAGAGATGCTTTGTATCATGTCTTTTGTTTTCTAATTGAAAGAAAAAAAACCTTTGCAACTTTTTATGGATTATATAGTGTTGCTTCTGATTGCTTATCCGCGGTGTTAAAATGTATTGTTTTGTTTTACAATCATTTCCCAAACTGTTTTTTGTATAATACACCATATCACTGAAAGACCATATTACATTAAGTATTACCTCTAACAGAAAGGGCATCTCTTGCTGTCTCATCCGTTCGTGACCTGCTACAGCTGCACCTTGTCCTAAAACTTAAAGACAGGAACTACATTAGAGGATTAAGATGTGGATTAGGTGATTTCTTCAGTTCTTCTTAGTTTATATTCATTGAGCAGATCCAACACTCCTTGTGCTCCTATCTCTTGTCACTCGCATTAAATAGAGAAGTCTGCAGTGTGAAAAATCACAGCGATCTTACATTGTGATTTACAATGTAAAAGAAGGCAAACAGAACAAGCCAAAGAGGACATGGAGTGCATTTGGGCCTGTGTTTATGAAGTGTCATGAATTTGTCATCACATCCTCCATTTTTAAACTTTTGGCCATTGCTATTTTGAGAAAGCAATTAAGTAGATTGAGTCTGTGACAAGCTGGCAAGTATAGAAGCAGCTGCACATCATAAATGACAACATGATGTTTATAGCCTCTTTTATTCCATTCTTTCATTTTACTAATAGGTCCTACTCATTTTTTTTTTTTTTTTTTGCGGTTTGTTTTGCTGCGCACAAGCAAGAACAACTATTTTGCGTTATATTTGTGGTGTCCACTAGCTTTCTATAGACTTACTGACAACAGACAAGCTGACTTTTGTCTTCTTATTTAATTTCTTTCCATCCCACTTTTTGTCCCGCTCACTCCATCTGGGCCCATTTCACCTCACTCAAGCTCTTTTTTTATCATTTGTATCCACTCACACCACCATTCACACCACTGTTACATCCAAAGTTTCACATGCCCATCTGAGTATTCTCATACATAATTAGGCTCCACTTCTAATTTCCTTGTTTATTTGTTTTTTCCTTGCAGCTGCTAAATCGGGCCCATTTATAACTGATTACCCTCATTACAGCTTTGCCTAATTAAGTGCCTCGGTAAGCTGTTATTGATTCCACCAGTGCTCACTATTACATGTCAAAAAGGTGAATGCAGAGGTAGCTGTTGTCTTTCATTGCCTCCACTTCTTATCGCGAGGCATCAAGGTTGCCAACGACCAACTCCACTTCTTGTGAGGTGGAAATTGTTGGCCACAGTCCTTCTATTCACTCTGCTGTCATGCCCATGTTCAATATGAGCCGATTGTTCCCACACAATTTCACAAAGTGATCGACAAGTTCCCTGTAGTCAACCTCTTGTCCAGTCTTGCTGCACCTCACAACAGAGTCATCTGAGTATTTCTCGAGGTGACAGAAAGAGCCTGAGATTTACCCAATGAAGAAAAACTGTGAGAGTACTGTCCCCGGAGATGCTTCTGTGCGGCTGACCACTCATTCATTCAGTCTCCTCAGTTTCTCAAACTGTGGACGGTTTGAAAAGTACTCGATGATCCTCATGTGGAGTCATCTACTTGTATATTATTGAGCCTCTCATACAACAGTACAGCTAACATTGTGTTGAGATGAATTGCTTTTAAACAAGAGTAAGCCCATTGTGGGGAGAAAAAAAAAGGCTTTTTCAACACCAATGCCAGGACGGGGAGCAAATTGCTGTGGGTCCGAGACCCTGCAATCTTGTTTTTGTTCCAGTCTCTCTATCTGACAGCTGTCAACAGTCAGGACTGCGAGTTGCTGGTTGAGGTGTGTCTTAATGCAAGATAGATGTTGATGTGTCTGTTTGGCTCCATGACTGAGGTCCAGGGTGACGTATGATAGTGTAACTGTGGGTGTGGGGAGACACAGGAGAATGTAGAGCGTCATCCTAGGCTTAATTTGTCAGAAAATATGTTCCACTCATTAGGTATTTCAAGATTTCCAACTATTTCTTCCCATTTCACCATGAAGCCTGTGATCTTTTACACCTATGACCACACATCCCAAATGTTCCCCTGCTGGAGTAGATCCTTTTTCTGTCATTCTCATTGCTCTCACTTAGCTTCACTTTTAGCTCTTTCTGCTGCAAGATTTTCTTCTTCACGCAATGCAGCTCCTTCAGCTAAGTATCTCTCAAGGACTTTTCCTTAAAGGACTATCTCACTGTCCCAGTGGTGGTCGTATTATTAAGTCTACATTTCTAGAGATAGACGACAGGAGGAAAGGACATGTATAGATCTCCCCCAGTGCTGTGAAGGGGAGATGTAGTTGGAATCTCTGGTGAATTCAGTGGAGGGGAGGTATTTGTAACTTGCCAATTACTGAGCTGATGACATTACATGCTGTGTCAGCAGTGAAGTAGGGTGATATAAATATAGTGATCTAAACAACACGTGTGAGCTGTCTCTGTATATGATATAATCAGAGACTCACAACATAGAATTCCAGCACCTGGAATAAAAGAAATGCTTCCCCCAAATTATTGACCTGCAGTCCAGCCTGCTGGTAAATACCATACCAATCAGAACGTAATTCTTGTGTTTTTCTTTGTTTTTTGTCGACAATTTCTGGTGGTTCAGAGGGCTTGCATGGAATTAACAAATCGGAGAGAGTAATAGTGACAAAATAAACTGTGGTTGATGCACACATGCCAATGCCTTGAATTGCGTTCCCAAAATGCCCCACAATTAAAGTGGATTTCTGAAATCAAACAAGCCGTTGTTCTCAGTGACACAAGAACAGGAGGCTTGTCTCATCCATCTTCCTGAAACGTCTTCATCAGCACCTTGTACCTTGCCTTGCCACAGCAACAATAATCACAGCATAAACACGCGCAGGAGCTGGAATCCAACCCCAGCGAAATGCACGCACAAATTGCGACGAATGATACACACAGACCCAGTTATATACGCACGTAAGACCCACATGCACCTGTTAGTAAATTTCACACTTGTACACTCGACATGAATGCAGCCCCTCACACATGGCAGCAGTAGCAGTGGGCGGTCCCTGGCGAGGCTGAAACAGAATAATGGGTAATGACAGGGTTTGACAGCAGGAGAGTGAGCTGAGTCACACTGGGCATGCAGGCAATGAATAAAAGAATGAGAGTGCCGTCTGAATATTCCTCACTGACTGGATTTCCTTTGATACCGTACTATTCCTGTCAGTCTCCCTTGGTAATCCTCCTCATTACACTGTGCTGCCCCTCTTTTCTGACACTGGCAGCAGCAGCCAGTCTGAGAGCGGAATGAGAGGGATGAGAAGTCATTCTCACTCGCGAGCCAGCACTGTCAAACGGGCTACACTCATCAGTTGTTTCATGCTCTCTTTATCTCAGTATGAATGCGCTGTGTTGTGAATAAATATTTCTGCGTTCCGACTGTACGGAAGTGTCAGAGGTGCTGAATGTTGTCTAATGAGAGTTAGACCAAACTCCCGCTGGAACAGAATTTTACTGTCAGGCTAATGTGTATATTATGAAATGAGGATGCAGTTCTTTTAAACTGGTGTCGGACTGACAGCATGTAGCTGATTCATTTCAGCCTTATTTGATTTACACCTATCTATAAAGGCATGGTATTGTATCAAACTGCATGATACATCATCCAGTTTTGGCTGAAAAAATCTGTCCCACAAAGTCCAATTCAAACCATCAGCTGGTTGTTTAGCGGCCAACAAATAAGTCTATTTTCAAAGAGCGACAGACACAAACAGCTCTGAGAGGAGACATGGCGTCAATTTAGTCTGATTAACCCAGACATTACCCGTGACAAGTTGTGAATTTTATCCCAAGGATATCAGAGTTGCCGTTTATCCCCCAATTCCAGTTGGACACATTAAATGCCGGGCTCTCTTTGTCTGTGTGACATAGACACATAAATGCTATTCCAATTATTCTGCTCCTGCTTCTGCTTGCTGTCAAATTACCAGTGCTGGAAGAAGAACATGACTCTCACTGCACCTCACTGGCATTTTCCCTGACAGGGAGAAGAAAGGAGCCTGAGATAGCACAACGGGGGAGGGCTTGGGGCTCAATAGGCATTGTAAATGCTGAAGCCAACTAGTCAGATACAAAGTCAGGTTATGGCCAGGAGAGTGCTGTGGCATCTGAGGTATTTTCCCGTGAATTCCCCTCAGACCATTACAACTTAACCTGATCAGGTGTTTCACATTCAAAAATGAAACTGAATTCAAACTCCCTTTGTGTTTTATTCTGCTATGTAGATATAATTTGAATCCATGTGTTGGTAAACCATTCAGAGGAAAGCATCCGGAAATATAAATTATTTTAGCATGTTTTTTCTGTCAGACATAGCAAGATTCCTAGTGTCCTCTGTATCAAAAAACATAATTTGCTGAACTTATGATGACCCCTATGTAGAAAAAGAAAGAATCACAAAAGCTTCTATGCAAATTGTAGTCAATTTCAGATCAAATCAAATGCTAAAATGAGTATCTCTTCTACAATAAGCAGCATGTAAGCTTCAGTTAATAAAGAAAAACGAAGTTTAATAAATGACACCTATGCTTTGGGGAGCTTACGGCAACAGCCACCTGATGTGAGCATGAGTTATTTCAGGCATCAAGGAGTGTCGCTCAGTCAGTGTGACACTTTTCTGCAGCTGCCACGCACGCACAGACACACACGCACGCACGCACAGTATTCTCATTAGCACAGAGCTGTAGAAGGGTTGAGTAAGTGCTGCTCTGTTCAGAGGTTCGCATACAACCCACTGCCTGTCAAAGCTCAACCTCACAAAGCCCTGTGGGACTAAAGGTCTCTGTAAGAGCAAGAAAAAAAAGTGTCTAATAAGGAAAGTTTTTTCTCGTTGTTATTTCTGACTAAAGACTAGGAGAAATCTCCCGTAGAAACAGATGTTGGTGTTACAAACGATGCGGGTGTGTTGCGCTGCGCACTGTTTTGTGATGTTTCTGTTGTTATGCTAGTTATTATAAATAATGAATGAGGGGCAACGTAGGGGGCACAAGACAGTGCAAAGGGAATTTATAGCTCTGAGTCGGCAGGACCGAAGTGATGCACCTGTGAGGGGTGAAGTGGAGGAATGAAAAGAGACGAGGGATTTGGGGGCCTGGAGTGGAACAGCCACATCTGAAGGGAGAAAGAATGATTATGGAAGGGATGCAGAGGGAAACAGAGGCAAGACCAGAGGGCAAAAAGGGAAAGTGCTTGAGGCTAATCAGAAGCTGCTATGAAACTGAGAATGGTCCCGTTTGTGTTGTGGCTGGATCCACAAAAGATAACTGGCAGGCATCACATCAACACAACATCGGCGGTCCTGTTCAGAGCCATGGAGCACCTTCAGAAAAGGCTCGTTTTATCTGAATCAAGTGTGTAGAGGCAGGGAAACCTCTAAAACCTGCAGGACAGCGGTTCAAGGCCTGGAGTTGTCTCACTTGGCAAACTCAAAGCTTTCCTATCCCGTATTTTGTATTTGCCGTTAGGGCCGACATTAGCATCCCCCACTAGTTCAGCCTGACTCGTTCAGCAGAATTTCTGCCTTCTTGTTGACAGAGATATCTTTTCAAACACAGTAAAATTTTATTTCTAAAAAGAGTTATTACTGTATTCTTTATGGCAATAATTCCCAACATCTTAAAATGTACCAAAAGATAAAACAGCTCATATAACTGTGCTGAAGAAAAACCACCACAGTCACTGTTTTTAATTAGTTAATGCTAATGAATGGGAATATCATTCTCATCAGTCAGAACATCAGTGTCATTAATTCATAGCAGATTTTCACTTGTAGCAGTTTTGATTTTGTCCTCAGTCTGAATTCACTGTTCGTTTACATTTCTGCCGGCTTTATATTGATTTCCTGTCTCATTTTGTAAAGTTTGTGTATTTTTGCTAGCCTTCCATCTTGCTCCCTCTGAGTTCTGCTAATTATCCCAGCATTCACACCTCTGTGCAGTGAGCTACTGCTACCCTGGTAGATATATTTCTCAGTTTCTACTCTCCCCTGGCAGTTTGTCTCAGTTTGTTAGAAAAGCTTCCCAACCAAGCTGTTTTTTTTAAACTTCATGTGGTCCATTTCATTCTTTCTTTTTTCTTTACTTAATGTTCTGTGATTTTTTCTCTTTTGCCTCCACCGAAAACCAGTGGAATACTCCTTAGAAAAAGTTTCGAGCACTTAGAAAACGTAGAAAAGTTTCCAGCAAGAATCAGTGAAGGTTAAATGGATTATGGACTCAACCCTATCAAAAAAATTCTAAATAAATAGATAAATCTTATGAAAAGGTTGGACCCTTTTACCTTCCAGCCAGTTAAGTATATCTCACGTTTTAAAAGGTTGGAAGGCTTTAATGATATGAGAACTGAGATAATCTCGAAGAAATCCAAATACCAGGCCAGCACTAACTCATTGCAAACAAGTGTGAGTTGTGGAAAGAGGGCAATCAGCAGTACTCACACCGAGTGGCCAGAGGCAAAAGCCAATTTAACAGAAACACATAAAGGGGAAACTACATTCAAAATAAGATAGAAAATCTATAGTAATGCATCAAAACTACAAATAAAGATAGTTCATTTCAATTTCCCTCAATTTGCCATGCATAGGATCACACAGAAATAAATACACATCCATATGCTCCCACATCTTGGGTCAAGTTAAAGTACATGAAATGTTTATACAGTGGAGAACTCAGTCGTGCACGTGAAGGATATAAAAAGCCCTCATAGAAAATCCCTGGCTGAGATTCAAACCCTCTGGATGAAGTGGTGAGCTGCAGATGTGCCATTGTCTTGAGCTGGTCCCTTAACTACTCACTTATTATTCAGCCACCGTCCCTGTGCTTTACTCACATGTCTGGACTCATCAGTCCCAGCTGTAATCAGTACTGCTCTGATAAGAAAACAAGAGGTGTGTAAGGGAACGTGAAGCAAACTCAAATGAGAGGCCAGCATAAACAGTGACAGGACCAATTTCACCTCCCAATCTCACTGCAAATGGAGGTGAACAAGGTGCGCCCGGGCCTAACGAAGACATAGCAGCATCTGATCACGGCATTTCTGCGCACCAGCACTGTACCGACGGGTCACGATGAAAGGGGTTCGGTTCTGAGTTCAATCTAGTTGAAATGGGAAAGGAAAGGGGAAGAGAAATAAAAGAGGTCATCACGGAATTCATTCAATCCCTCCAAAAGCTGGAGTACGAATCTTTGGACGTCTTTGTGAAAAGAAAAATAAGATGAAACATAGGACCGGGGGTTCTCAATTATCCCCTGAATTCTTTTATTTGCTTCAAGGACCGGTCGGAGCCAGCAACCTCTCCGAAAAAAAATCCACTAAGTTACTCTCTAATGAAAGGAGAAAAAGGTTAATAATGAAAACCGAGGAAGGGCATGATTATATCCATTTTAGCCAGTTCCCGCTTATTCCAGAGCAATGTGTCTTTTCAGTCTCTGTCTCCTTTATCAAGTAATATAACCTCGTTCACATTAGTCCGAGGGACACTCACTCCCAGGTACATTTTGGACACTCATGGTTCCCCTGAACACCTTTGGAACACGATGTTTAACTGATGTGCCGAAAGCAGCTGAGCTGGCAGATTTTTAAAAAAGCATTTTTGACTAGCCACTTCCTGTGTATTTATCTATTTGAATGCAACACGGAGCTGGGATGTGGGAAATACATAAAGCTTTTTCTGATGCAGGTCCTCTTGTACGTTATTTGTCCGTTATAAGCCGGTGGAAAAGAAGTAGAAAGGAGTGGCGGCAGGGCTTGTCATTGCTTTGTTACAGTTGTCGGTGCTTTGCATGTGAGGGGAGACAAGGTTATCCGTAACAGATGTGAATGGGGATTGCAATCGGTCGAACAGCTGCACGTCAAACTTGCTGAGCTGAGAGGGAAATCAAACTGTTTCATATCACCAGACATGTGACTCAGAGGGAGATATTGCTGAATGCGGTGCTTTACTTAGAGTTGTCACTGACAGCCCCTTGTATTCAGCGAGTTACTCAAATTCCCTGGACAGAAATCCCACTGAGTAGTTTTTTTTGGTTGGATAAAAGAAACCATTGACACTTTAAATAGACGGTAGACTGTCTTGGCTAAAATATGGCGAGGTTTCAATCAAAGCTATCAAAGATGAAGGCTTGTGACTGGCCTTTTCAGGAAAAACAGTTAAGCACTTTACCTAGGGAGACCTTTTTTAAACTGACTGAGCTACTGACTCACAGTTATGTCAGTATATATCACAATATGTCACACCATCAAACTCTCTAAGGGCGGAAAATATTATGTCTGTGGTGTAGCTCAAGTTGTGATTCTGTAGCCATGCTACACACCTGCCAACTTAAATCTAGGTATTGAATCCAGTTATTCTACTCTTCCCTTGATGAGGTCTCTAAAGCTCTAAAACTTATCTTATCTAATCACGTATTTACAGGTTCCAGGACAGAACACTGCCTGTTTGCCTGCAGATTTATTTCTATGGTGGGAAAAAAAGTTCCGGGCACCACTTAGCTTGCAAAAACTCTTCTTTTTCAGGGGGATCCAAAAGTTTACTTGTTGTCACAAGAAAGTTTATCTACAAAGGTAGAAGTTCAACTTGTGCTCTCTGTGCCTATACATCCAGAGATGTGAAGCATTTGAATAAGATATGCGCCAATTAAAGCCTCTAGCACCTTGTCTCAGCTGAGATAATTCACTTAACCCTGAGCTTGCAGCTGACAGGTAGAATTTGTTTACACATCCCTCATCTTGCAAGCTGCCAGGCCCTCCCCTCTACATAGTCTTAAAACGAGCTGCCTCCCACCACACCCCCACACACATCTCTATGTCTCTCTGTTTCCATGGAAATCTGCCCTGAGAAGTTCCTGCATCTCCCAACCTTGAAAGAACCCCAAGTAATATCGACTGAGCATGGATTGTTTGTTCAAATGAATTGCCAAAACAGTAATCAGTGCCCCGTTTGATCCGCCATAGAAGCCCCTTCCTAACTTCCAAGTACATTATTTCCCCTCCTTCCATGCTCCATGCCTGTTGCAAGAACGAGAAAACAATATTAGGATCGCAGGGAAAAGAAAAGCGCAACAAAAACGTGAGATTAAATTATGGAGCTCCCACGTCATGGCCCCTCAAAGACAGTTTACCTTTTATCGTTTGGTGCCAAATCACATTTTTTGGGTTCTTGTAAAAGGTTTTATTTCTATGGCGCCACACAGTCAGTATGGAGTAAAAAAGAGAAAATTCCCGTCAGCACAATCGCAAGAAGTAATTCCTCTGAGATTGGAAGATCCTGTCCGTGAAAACGTCTTTGTAAATCTTATATGATGCAGCTTTGATGTCGGGGTTTTCAAACCACGATGCATGAGCGCCGATATAAAGCATGTTTATCTGTAGTTGCAAATCATAACCGGGTTTTTATTTATTTATCTGGTTTTATTTTGTACTGTGGGCATTTTTATCATTTTTCGTAAACTCGTTCTTAGGAGTGATGATCAGAATGGGAATGCATGAACTGAACAACTGTTCTGCCTCAGAGCAAAGTTGTGTTCAAATATTGCAAAGGTGATCACAACACACCATAAAGCCTTCTGCCAGGCTCAGTTTTCATCTCAACGACAGGCCGATGTGTTCTTTGTATGCTTAGCCTTTGCTCTTCAGCTCACAAATATGAGCCAAACAATCCGTTCTGTATGGTGTGTTGAAGGCATAATGATTTAATGTGGTGGGGGGCAGGAGGAAGTGCCCTCTTTTTATTGGAATCTGACTAATGAAAGAGTGTGTCTCTGGTTATTTATAATCTGTCCCAGGAGCAGACCTTGAATCGCAGTCAGAGGTGGCGGTGAGGCCAGCATGTGGCTTTGTGACTTTATGAACATCTTGTAATTTATTTAGTACGCTGCTCCACCTTATGTGTAGGAGTGCTATCACTGGATTTGGCAAGATGATATCCCTACAATGGCAAGCAATCTGATTTGTGTGTCTTTTTTTGTGATTGTTAAGCAATACAATCCTTTTTTGTTCTTTTGTTTGTTTGTTTTTTTACCAAAATCAGCGAGTTGTCTTGACCTCCTCGACATGCATTGCGTTGTGGTCATGCATGTCAAGCAATTGACTGGCCGGTGATTGCTTTATTCTGTCCATCTGCGTATTTTTTCACATTCAGTAGCTCATATTTATTGTGAGTCATGTCAGAATGAGTTGGAAGGGTGTTACGCTCACTATGACTGAAGAAAAGGAACAGATTTCTTCCTTTGGGTTTTGGTTCTGCTTCATTTGCCAGACATTGTCAGCGGTTAAACTAGAAAAATGTGTTGATTCATTCCGGGCCAAACTTGTACTTTGTGTCACAAAACAATGACTCAGACCTTCTAAGCCTTCTTTCACAAGCCAGTCCTCCAGTGATGATACGCAGTAATGTTTGATGGTCTGTGTTTGGTCTTTGGAGAGTCTCTTCAAGCGCATCTTTAATCTCGAATCACTGATTGCTCACCCATCACCTCGTCCTCCCCCTGCAGCTGCTCTCTGTTGCCCCATCCTGGAGGAATTCAGCACAAGCTGAAAAACCGTTTTATCTCCTACCACAACAACTTAAAACATCAATGGACCAGAGCTCAAAGCCTAATACCTTTACTCCAAAGTGTTTTTTCCCTCTGATAAACCGCACTGGTGTGCCGCGCCTCGTATTCCCACAAAGAGTCAAGTGGAGGAGGCTCGGTTGTGCAGAGTGCAGGTGTGGGTGGTTTTCTGGGAGAGGAGGCAGTGCAGCTGGTCGGGGTCACAGCCGCTCAGTGTGCTGAATGACTAATGAAAGGTTTATGGTGGCACAGCAAGACTGCCTAATCTGAACAGTGGGCAGGCAGAGGACACGCCTCGTCTGGTGTCTGGCTCCCTCCTGGACGGTCTCTCGATGAAAAACAAGGATTTAACAAGTTCTCCCAGAGCAAGGGGGCCACAAACCTTCACTTAACAAGCTCATTATTTTCCATTGTTTTTGTCCTTTGCTCCTCCTTAGCAGTGGTGGCAGAGAAAAAGGATGATGTTTGATGTATGCTTCATTTAGTGAGCTGAACAAGGATGTTTTGAGAGGGTTGGGTGATAATGGCTTTGCTAATGATGTGCCCCTTGCCTCTGTGGATCCTTGTCATAATGCTGGGTTGTGCAAAAATCTTTAGAGAATTTTCCTCTGAGAGAAAAGTGACTGCTCAAGGTGGTTTTAGAGGGCACTGGAGGACAGGTCTCAAAAGCTCACTCAGCTTTTCAGTTAGCTGCTGTCATCAGCAAAATTACAGAGATGCCTTTGTATCCAAACAAATGTTAGCAGCAATCCTAACTCTGTTCTCTTAATCTGGGCTGTGAGCAGTGTTTCACTAGCAAAACAGCTGGCATCTAATGTGCATTACCTTCAGGTAAAACCAAATCATGTTGTCTTTGGTGACCTTTACCCATTCCATTAAGGAATACCCGATTACAGTATATACTGTATTCTGTAGTTTGCATGTCAAAACTGCTGTGTGCAATTACGGCTCATACACACACTCACTCGCTTTCACATTGTTTATTTCATTTGTTGGGGTTTTCATGTCCATACTAAATCTTTGTTTCTATGTCTGTGGAATTACTAGAATGAATTTTCAGTGTGTCACACGATGAAGCGTACCTCTTAACAATTTATCACTGTTTCACTGCACAGCAGTGAAAATCAATAGCGTAGTTATACTGAGTAGAATTGAGTGAGTGTGAAATTGCAATCAAACAGAAACTATTAGCCTCAACCAAATGGATACTACAAAGATAGATGATGTTTACAAATCCCCCTGAAATTCCGTTTACATACTTATATTACTTGTGTAATTTATATCCTGCTCTGGTAAGATATTCCCCCTTGGAAAATGTCAGTTTGGCTGCCCACTTTGGAAAGAATTATCCTCTGAGTCAGAATTCACTCTCTGTTTCCAACAGATTTTGAGCTTTGATATTCAAATCCTACAAAGATCTGCCTGATTCGATTTCTAAACAACACATAATTGAGGGAATAAACATGATATCTAACAAGATTACACATTTTTGTGTAACCAATTCCTGGCTTTTAAAATGCATGCAAATGTATTAGTTTTGAAAACTCTTGTTGCTGCAAAATCACCCCCAATTTAATGTGGTCAAAGCTTGAATCATCTTTAAATGGACATATTCATCAAGACTTAAAAACTGGTGCCAGGCCCTTAGCTTACACTCACCATTTTTTGTCCAGTAAAAAAAAGAAAAATATCCATATTTTGACACAAGGAATATTTTTCATCGTTTTGTAAAACATAAAAAAGATAAAGCACAAGTGTATATTGATAGGGCCACATTAATAAGGCTTAGAATGATAAAGCTGCTCTCGTTGGCATATTTCTCTGTTTCTGTAATAAGACAAAAATACATGGAAGAAAGTTTGATACACACCAACTAGACAACAAGTCACCTCAGTCACTTAAAACATCTTGAGAAGACCACTGTGCTCGAAAAAAGAAGAAAAAAATCCATATTTTCACAGCCATCCTTTGAAAAAATCACCATCCCAGAAACTTAAAGACAACGCCTGAGCAGGGATTCCGTGTGGACTCATGTGTACAATAATCTCACTGATAAAGTTGGCAGGATGTCTAGAAGATTTTCTCACATCGTCTGCCGCATTTCATCATTTGATCAATAACTCAGTCTCCCCCTCCCATGCCAGCTTTTACCTACATTTTTTATGGTGTTTCCTGCTGTGGGCTCAATTAGCCGATTGATTGAATCTATGGGGCAGGCCCTCGGTGAATCTCTCTCTCTCCCTCCATCCAACAGCAGCACCCTTGGGTGCTTGGTATATCCTTTTCCTGTTCACCTTTTTTCATAAACATTAGTCTCAACAGGCATGCTTTC
Source organism: Menidia menidia (assembly GCA_907169785.1). Classification (NCBI taxonomy): domain Eukaryota; kingdom Metazoa; phylum Chordata; class Actinopteri; order Atheriniformes; family Atherinopsidae; genus Menidia; species Menidia menidia. The sequence continues at coordinate 8,665,693 of CAJRST010000001.1, forward strand.
TACTATATCATCAGACGATCTTTTTCAACCCAAATGCTATTCAGAATGCTTGTCAGAACAACAACAAAGCATGAAAGTAAAACATAGTCCAAAATAATGAAATTGCGTTTAAGGAAAAAAATGCAAATAAAAATATCATGGAGGGAGAGAGAGGATGAAAAGAGGATGAAAACAATAATTATCTGCGGTACAGATGTCGACAGCAGCCTCAACTGCACTGATATAATTTGATGCCGTTATCTTGAGATCACTACTTGATTGTTCTGTTATCTTTAAACACCTGAAATATTTAGGAAATTAGTTTTTTTTTTTTTTGGCAACACACCTCCTGCCACAAATCACCTGATATTATGAGAAAGCTAAATTCAGATTCACCAGGTCCCAAAGTTATAATGGCAAAGTTAAAACATCAGTTCTGGAGTTTAGACCTAATTCCATTTGTCATGGCAGATGAAAATAATCTACAACATGGAGTCTAGACATGCATGACCACTGCTGCTTGCTGCTCTTAGATCAGTACATTTCTGCTGTTGGGCTCAGAAGTGTGTGAAGCCATTGTTTGCGTTGACAGGAAAGTTTTACTCGACTAAACCAGCCAAATGTATTATTTCATCTTGAGACTTTAAGAGCTGTTTGTCTCGAGAAAACAGACAGGGTGTCTGCGTTCGGCCCCCAGACTGACAGTGTGTCCAACAGACGAAGAACCTAACAACTGCATGCTCAGTCTCACAATCAAATCATGCTCAAATTGTCAAGCATGAAGTCCTTGTGAAATCTGTGAACCTTTTGACAGCATGATAAAAATGAGGCATTTGGAATTTTTTTCCCCAGCTTGTTGAGAAAGTGAAACACTATTGACATCAACAGGCATGACAATCTAGTAACAAGGGGCCAGACGCAACACCTTTTTGAAGAAACCAATTAAACCTTTGGAGATTTCAATTACTTCTTTGATAGGCTTTTCAAGATCGATAACCAGGCATGTGTACTGACAAGTTGTTCAGGGCTTGAAGGGCTGCTTGCATTGCTTCATCCGTTTAGAACAGCAGACACGCCAAAGAGCCGTTGTTGTTGCTGTGCTCAAGATGGGTTTCCCTGGCAATGGTATCTGTGTGTGTTGCCATGAATATTCATGGTTTCATGTGTGGCAAGATAAATTGAAATCAAAGATGCACATCCTACATGTACTATCATTAGGGCTAGGCGATTAAATAATACACTGGCATCCAAACAAGATCAGAAAATGTCACACAGGCCACCTCCCCTGGAACTACCCTCCCCACTTTTGCCCGAGTGAGTCATTCACAAGAATGAAGACAAAGATTCGACACACGGAGCCACACAGCAACAGAAAGCTCTCCGGTGCATACTAATCTAAAACAACACTGCATAAGGGGAAACATCTTTCATTCCTCCCCCACCGAGGCATGTTTGAGTTTGAGTTAGGGCCATGCACGTCTCCTCATTTGGGTGGGGCGGTGGCCAGCGTCTACAGACACCCAACAGAATCCCAACCCGCCCCCCAACCTCGACCACCGCCGAAAAACCCTCCTCGCGCAGGTTCCGATCACTTCCACCGTCAAATTGGAAGTGACAAGCCACTCAGGCGGAGGTGTCTATGCTCCCCCCCATCAGCAGCCATGCAGCCCCAGTCAGAGCTGTCAGCCTGATTACATATCAGTGCGATGGGGGAACCTCAGGAAAGGAGATGTCCAGCCGGAGACAGACCACTAAACACATCATCTGTCCTGCTGCAGCACATCTGCCAATACACAATCCCACCTGTCCCCAAGGCTCCGACAAAACCAATCTATGTGTCATCATCCATCTCCTGCAGTGCTCAAGTAATTCAGCAAATTGCATCTTTCTACCCATGTTTCACTCCCTTTATCTTTCAAAAATGATATCTGTTTCAGACTTTTTCAAAATGGTTTGATGGTTCTTGCACTGTTGTTGAATTTGTTTGGTTTTTTACTGATATTTCCCTGGTTTCCCAACCACATGCCTTAATCCTCGTGCTTACGTCTAGAAGCACTACTCATTTATCAACTTTTCTTGCTTGTGGCAGCTCATTACATGGGTAAAGCTACCTGTCTTCCCTCTACGGACTAGTCAAGCAGAGTTGGTTTATTGGGGATCAAAAGTAAATGTGTTAAGCAATAGGAAGCATTAAATTATTGAGGCTGTAAGTCTCTCTCGGAAGGACAAATACATGGAATTTTTTTGGGCTTTATTAAGCACTGAATTTCTCATCTCTTTTCTTTTCATCTCCTCACAGGCATGAAGCTTGGAAGTACTCCACGGCAGTCCAGAGAGGTACGTGTTTACTCCATTTCTCCCAATACACAGAGATGCAGGCTGATCCCACCTGTTATCTATTGAAAAAAAGTGATTGTCAGCCTTGTACCTCTCAGGGAGTCTGATAACATCTGTGTAGAGAGGCTGACCTCACACTGTGCGTTCAGTCACTTTAGTGAGTAAAAGATCCCATTTGAACAAGGCTAGATTCTTCAAGGTGGGAAAAAATGTTTTTTTTTGTTCAGTTTTTTTTTTTTTGCCTCCAACTACAGAAGGATTATCTTATCCCTCTGTTGTGGTTAGTTTGCGGTCACCATTTCAAAGTATACAGCCTGACAAATGTCATCTTATACCCATCAAAGAGCAGACAAATGAGCTTAACAGGGAGATATACACTTTATGCAGACAGTGACACAATTTTGTGATATGTCAACAAATCATTGTCATTCTTTGGTCAAAATAGTACGGAGAGACGACAACTCGTTTTTCCACTACAGATTTCAACCGCTATCTAAGTTGATAGTAAGAATCCATTACTTGACTTCAATCTGACCCTAACCTCCTGACAAGTGGCCTCTTTTAAAATCTTTCAATCAAATGGAGTGCATTGTTTGAGTATAAGGGATCATACAAGGTTAGCCAGTAGCCTGAGTTTTCAAAACGAACACAGAACTTAAACTGGTCTAAAAACAGTTGCAGTTAACAGTTAACACCCCTTCACCATTACTTCCCTGTTCTTCCATTTCTATGCCTTTTATGGTTTTAACAGCTGAGATTAAGAAGGGTTGCTTATTTGGACAATATTTAATCAGTGGGTGTATTTTGAAATGAGTATTGCCAGAACTGCGCTGATGATGCATTCAAGGGAAATGTACAGCACAAATTCCAATTTTCTGACATTTAAGTAATGAAAGAAAATCATGAAATAAGTTAGATATCAAGATTTAAAAGAAGAATATACTAGTAGAATCTTTTCTTAATTTAAGTAAATTATGCAACAGATGGTGTGATTCGACATTAAGGGGAAAGCAAGGAGCAACAGTCAAATAGTATAAATTTTTACTTCTATATGAAGATGAGAAAGATCCATAACCTCGTAGAGTAATGTATGTTTTCCAACTCATCTGACAGGCTCCCTCAATGTCACATGTTTGAATCCACACCCAAGACAATATGCCAGGGTTATGTTTGTTTTTCTAAGTTAGGCTTTTTCAAGTTCCTCTGACACACAAATACACGCATACATACAAGCAAAGTGTGTTTTTTCTACGAAAATGTCCAATTTTAGACAAAAACACACCATTTTAACCTGTTAGTTCTTCCTCAAAAACCCACAGCGTTCATTGTGCTGATAGGAAAATTGAAACACAGCATGAAAAGATTGTCAAAGTTCACACTTCCACCGTACTGAGTTGCTCTTTCTCACATGCCTGCCTCGTATGGGTCACATTGTGGAAAGGTGCATTCTCTTCTCTTTTCTCTGTGCTTGAAGTCATTCAGAATAGCTTTACTTTGATGTTTTGGTCCACTGTTGCATCAACCAATTTCTAACAGACAACCACACTGACATTATTTTGGAAGCTGCCTGGATAAATTTGAGAATCCAGGTCTACTGGCAGCAGCAGCCACAAATCCTGACGATGAAACTCAAAGATCATCTGCACTGGAAGTGAGAGAGACAGTGCTCCGTCACCATTAGTGTTATTAGCTGCAGTGTTGAGGTGTTCTCACTCTATATATCAGATATGGTATGCAGATTTTCGCTGATTCTTTCATACATTTAGACTTTGTCACAGGCTTTTTAGATGTATGTTTGTATTCTGCTCCTAACTGCATTATCTCAATGGTTATTTCAAGCCATCAAACTGACAATGGAATGAGTTTTGCACATGAACAGGAAATATTAACAGTTCTAAAAAATAATAGTCAGTAGAACAATGTTAGCATCTCGGAAGAAAAAGCATTTCAATTTACAAGAAACATGTTAAGTGATACTATACTTATATAATACACTTTGCAATACTTCCTCAAGCTCACTACTGGATTAAATTATTGCATGGAAATAATTTTTCCCTCAATTTATACATACTTTCAGATAAAACAGGATGCACTCCCTTTTGTTCCCTCTAGATGTCTCTGCAGACGAGTGAATGTGGCTTTTTAAGTCAAGAAGGGGAAGACCCAGGATTCATGATGGTCCCATCACCTTTTCCCTTGTAAAATTAAAATCATACATCCAGTGCATTGGCTTTATGATGCCATTACAATATTTAATTGAAATAGAATGTCAGAATATACAAGCCATGGGCATCATCTTATGGTAATCAGGCAGTGGATGAGTCCAATTTAGACTTCCCATTAGGAGTTTATTAGACATTGATAGGGTATTACAGCTCAATCTATAAATAGGTCATGGATGGCATTGGGGAGTATGACATTTGATTGTAACTAAGTTAGACCATTGTTTAAGTAATGGTAAAACAGCACCATCAAGTGCCCAGTTGGAGAATGCAACTTTTGTTTAATCAGAAGAGCCATCCTAACCCATCAATTAGTAGCATGTATCCATTTAATTTCAGTTAGAAATGTTCTTTCATCTCTGGTTTGAACAAGTCTACAATATTGGTCTGTGTTGTCATTGTCTTACAGACTCTCTCCACTCATCACCAAGAGAGGCCCAAATCTGACAGTTATCAGGAAGTCCAAGCTACAGAAAGCATCCTGTCCAGCCTTATCCCTCCAATGCAGTTCCCACACTTTGAGAACAACAGAAAGAAGGCTACGTCTCTGTCTCGGGAGCAGGGGATGGGCTCTCTCCATGTCACCAAAAGACAGCGCAAACTGCTCAAAACAAGTCCCTTAATCCATTACAACAAAAATAATACTTCCTTGTGCTCCTCGTCCTCACCATCTGCTTCTTCCTTGTCTTCGAGTTCTTCGTCGTCCCTAGTTTCCTCCCTGTCTGCCGTTCTCTCTTCCAGTGTTTCTGACCCTGCTTTCCAAGAAAATTGGAGAAAGCGTTCCAGAATTCTAGAGGCACGCCAACAGCTGATGAAAGAGATCTGCGCCAAGTACAAAAGCAGCATCTCTAAGACCATTACGCGTAATCATGTGAAACACCTCTTTGTGGAGGATAAATACAAGTTGTTGTACTGCCAGGTTCCGAAGACGGGATGCTCAAACTGGAAGAGGACCCTGATGGTGCTGGCGGGCCGGGCCTCCAACGCTCAGAGCATTAAACATGACACAGTCCACTACGGGGGGTACCTTAAGACGCTCGATAGCTTCGACCAAAAACAGATTATGCACCGTCTGGAAACGTACAAAAAAATCCTCTTTGTTCGCGAACCGTTGGAGAGAGTTGTGTCAGCATACAGGGACAAGTTTGAGAATCCAAACGACTACTACCACTCCCTGTTTGGGAAACCCATCATATCCAAATACAGGGTGAATCCATCTGAGAAAGCCCTGAAGACGGGCAGCGGGGTCACATTCAAGGAATTTGTTCAATACCTGCTGGATGTCCACCGGCCTGTGGGGATGGACATCCACTGGGAGCAGGTAAACCAGCTCTGTCATCCTTGTCTCATAAACTACGACTTTATCGGCAAGTTTGAAAACATGGAGGAGGATTCTAACTTTGTTCTACGGCTGATAGGGGCCCCATCCAGCCTCACACTACCCAGTTTTAAAGACAGGAACCCAAACGACAAGAGAACCTCAAATGAAATAACAGAAAAATACTTTTCGCAGGTCAGCATGATGGAGAGACAGCGAGTATATGACTTCTACTACATGGACTATCTGATGTTTAACTACTCCAAGCCTTTTAAAGATTTGTATTAATTGACTCCCCTCACGATCTTGATTCTGCCCCATGATCATGCTAATAATGTTAACATGAAGCTGCTCACTTACATTTCATATGGGCCTTTGGGTCGATACGGAGATGTCAGAGACCAAACTTCCTCAAAATTTCTCATGACCAAATGACATTCATTGTAAAGGTAACTGTGAGATAAGATACTTCATGTTCTGTTCGATGAGGTTTGTTTAATTTTTCCTGATTTTAAAAGAACACATTTTCAAAAAGCAGATGATGGAAATTTTTAAAAATGAAATAGTCCATTTTGAAAAAAACAAGTTTAACATTGTTCCACAGGCTTCAAACCATGCTTCCTGTAAGTCAAGTAGAACTTCAAGTGTGTATTAGGGTTGGCTAAGCGAGGCATTCGATCACACTGCTGAATATCCCCACCTGTCCGGTAAGCATTTATGGAAACTGTCACTTTAGTCTTCACTGACCTCATTTCATCCAAATCAGCTCTTTTTAAAATTGGAAAAAATCTAATCTACTATTAAGTTTACTCAGCATCAGTATACCTCAGCGTACACTAATACTGAAAGGCTTTACTCTATGTGAAACATAAGAAAAGAAATATCTCTATATAGTATAACACTTTAAACGTGTCAAATGATGCCCTCTCAGCAACAGTGTGCACTTATTGTAGCAATTTTATACTTCTAACATTGTCCGTTATTGGTTTGTGCTGTAGTCTAACACAATTGTGCGCTGGGTCCTCCGTCACTGGAGGTGTTTCTTGAGCTGTTGACTGCAGGACATCCGCATGCCTGCAGGGTGCAAAGTGTCGCCTCCTACGGTCGATGCTGCAGACTTCCCAGGTCAGTCTCTCTCAAAACAAAGAGAAATATTCGATCACCTAATTAAAACACACTCACACACAAAGTAATGATTCCAATTATGTTTCAACAAATGTTTTTCTTTTGGAAAAATGTATGATTTGGATTTGAAATCTTGGGTTGAAAAGGAGTATGTGCAAACTTCATCATCCACAACATAAAACAGCTCCTGAACAGCTTCCACTTCACTAACAGATGTCACCCTGTCTATAGCCTCTCTGTGTGTCACATTTATTCTGCACCGCTGTACAGGCTTCTTTTCTGACTCTACTGTGTAGAATTGCATAATGGGCATTCAGATGACTATCTATTTTTCTATGTATTTCTAAAATATACACATATACATATGGATATATATATAAATGCATATATATTTAGTGCTTCTTGGTGAAGGTATGTTTTTTCTCCTTTTTGATGTCATTTATCCCTCTTTCAGTAATTCCAGTGTAGAGTGTCGTGTCACTGAAGAGTCTCTTTCCAAAACAAAATAGAAGCACATGTCTAACTCTTATCAAACTAATCAAAGGGGAAATGACAGAACTTGAAGATTTGGTTGTAACAAGTTCTTATAAACTGAAAATGGATATGTATAATTTTGGAAAATGCTCTTTTATGACTCCTCCCTGATGTGTTTGGATTCTAAATAGGATAATAGATTTTGCACAGATGAGCTTCATTCCATCTCTTTGTCCACCCTTGCTAATGAACTTTTGAACATAACATGTCCTTGCGTGTATGTATGCACACTTGTGAGTGTGCACCTGTGGTATTGAAAAAGCTTTTTAGATGTATTGCAATCTCTCCTTTTACATCTTTCCTAAATATGTGAGATATACACAGACAGCTAAAACACACTGCAGCTGTACTGTTTTCTGTGTAAGATTACTAGACTTCTTCTTCACACCACCCATTTTTCAAGCTGTCAACCTTTTCCTCCAATTTGACAGGTTTGATCACATATCAAATGTGCACATGAAGAATTGCACAACTACAAGCAGGCCGAAAGTGCTGAATTAGGGATCAAATGCAAAATGGGAAACACATCTCTTATACATTACAGGCTTTAATATCAGATAAAAAGAACCCCAAGCGCAGACCAGCAATGGTGGGCTTTTCATCTGCTGAGTAGTTTGGTAGACGCTGATATCTTTTGAAAAGAAAATTAGGTTTAAATTGCCACGGTCTGTAATTGTTTTGCGGTGCTCCTATCATAGTGGAAAATACAACAACTTAGCTGCTTAGAACGTCGATCCAGGAAAAATACGAAAAATGATAGCTAAGTGAAAGGCAACAGGCTGTTTCTTTCCATGAGAGTAGAGTGGAATTAGTTTCTCTTGTGATGGGGGGCGGGGGGGGCATCTCCTGTGAAGTATCAGTCAGTATTCAGCTATGCTTTGAAGCTCAGTGGAATGTGATTTACGTTGACAAAATTATCTCTAGTGTTTTTTTTGCCAATCTATAGTAAATTTACAGAGTAAACTCTATAATCAATTTCTGACAACTTTCAACCATTTTGCTGGTATTATCCTTACACGGTGATGGTAAATGTTCATAACTGTATGAACTTTTGGTCAGTTGGCTTTTGCAATTTGTAAAATCTCATTTTGGGTCAGAACGTGGTCAGGCTCTGTAGGTTTAGACAAGCTGTTGCCAAAACTGCTTTTGCATTATGCTGAGTCGTATTCTCTCCTTGCCCTTTGGCTAATAAAGTTTTCTTGCTATGTGGGTGTGTGTGGAACAAATTTATCAAAAGCATAATCACAGTAACAAGTGAATGTATAACTTACTGTTGGTGCAAACCTGTAGAAAAGATTATCTTAAGCCCTTTGCCTTATTTTACACTGCCAATCAAATGGTGTATTTCAGGAAGACATTTTTTCAGGTGGTTATTTCTGGCTGATGAGTATCTACTAATAAATTGTCTTTTAGCATTTTAACTGTGTTTTCTTTCTTTTTTGTTTCTGTGTCCTATGTCCTTGGTTTGTCCAACTGAACTTTGGCGGACTGAAGAAATTAAAAAGGCCTAAACTTTAGGCCTTTCTAAATAAAGGATATTTGAGTTAATATAATAAATAACAGATATCACATGAAATTCTAGGTCACCAGTGTAATTCATCTGAAGTTTGTTGTAATTCTCTTTGAAAAGATTCTACTGTTTCGAGTGTTTCCATAATAAATATGGGATATAAGAACTCATGTAACTGAGGAAAACAAGACTGGAATATTACCGAGCTTGTTAGTTATCAAAAGTGACAAGACGTATGAAGTTGGAGGTGATGCTTGTGGATAATGAGCCACGCGGATGAAATGATAAGAAGAAATAAGAACTTTTGAGGCTTTTGAGATGATTGTTGAGATTTAATAAAATGTTTACCGATGCTGTCACAAAATTTGAAGAAGTTCAAGAATGGATGGCAATGTATAGTGTTAGAGAAAGATAGACCTATTCCATTTTCTATAGCAGCTTATTTAAACTTGGTCACAAGGAGGCTGGAACCTAACGCAGCTTTCCCTGGTGGAAGGCAGGACACACCCTGGGGGTGCACCCCCCACCCTTCTGGGTGGCTCCCCTTTTGGCCCAATGAAATCTGGGATAGGGTCTAGGTTTGAAACAGGCAAGAAACTGGGCCAGATACTGAAACGAAAAAATGCTGATTTGTCATTTTATCAGTGTCAGCCACTTTAATTTACTTCCTGTAATATGTTTGATTCCAAGATTGAAGTGCTTTGGGATTGACACGTTTATGCTTCCACCGCATAATCATTAAGAGTTTGCTCTTAATGAAAATATTTTTTTCATTTCCATTTTTTTGAGTGGATCAGGGCTGGTACCTCATGGTGCCTGAAGGAACAGCCATTGGTATGTATATCACAAGGGGGGTTTAAAGATGCAAAAAATAATAGGAAGAAATCTTACAATCTTAAGTAGTGCTTTTTCAATCCTTGAATTTAGCCCTGCATATAAAACAAACTGCAGCCTTTGTTCTATTGTTTCTGCAGTACCACGTGCACGTGGGTTTGTGTGAATACAGCAACATATTTATGCTTGTGTGGCAGATGAATATTGCAGCACAAATTGATCACTCTGTAGAGTTAGAGCATTTGATTAACTGCTCAAGGCTGACTTCCGCAACAGCTCTTGTATAAGTCATGAGAGCACTTTGGGGCAAGTTAAAACTGTGGAGAAAACAAAAGTCATCCATTTACCTCATTAGTGTGCGTGGAAAATCTTGACATGCTTTGAAGAGAACGTGCTTGTGCAGCTAAATCAGCTTAAGGGCCCAGAGCAGACATACAAGAGAGGCAACCAAACATCTTCCCAAAGTGATAAACAACCTCGCCTTGGTTAGCGTAACTGTAAAAAAAAAAAAGAGAGACTTTGCTCCATTTTTCAAGTATTATTATTATTATTATAAGTTCCTCAGTTAATCTTCATGTTTGCCTCAAAGCCAGCATTAACATGACGCATGACAGGTTCCTGCTGCTTCTCTGACGACAGCTCTCTATCGCACAAACAGGCACGTGCACGTGTGTGTACTGAGCAAAGGCTTACGCTCACAGCTGCTAGCGAGCACTCCCACTGTGGGAACAACGGGCTCAGCGCCTCAGCAAAATCTTACACGTATTAACCAAACAAAACCAATTTGAGGGGCTGGCCCCCTTGTCTCTGATGAGCTAAATTTGAGAGGCGTGAGATTGCGTCAAAAAAGACGAGCACAAAACTTTAGTGATACACCTGCATGCCAGATTCATTCCCCCCCTTTTTCCCCGTGGAACACGTTTTGACACTGTGCTGCAGCACGTTTTAAACAAGTCTCATAGTGATACAAATTATCTGCTTGTGCTCAGTTAGTTATCAAGCAAGGCACAAATGACAAGTGGGAAATTATTCTAACATGGAAATCTCTTCCCAGATTTCCCATTGGGTTGACAAGCTTTGGCCCCCTTCATCATGAGCCGCTCACTCTGCAAACAGCCATCCATGTATCATTCAGAGGGATGGAGCCGGTGACATCATGAGAGGAGCTCTGTGACATGAGGTGATCTGTCCTCATTTGCTCTTGAAGGAACCAGTGAACTCCTGTGTTTTCCTTTTTGTATCTCGAGCCATATTGTTTATAACCACATGATGGCACTACTGCGTCTTTTATATTAGATCCCCGGCATTGGTTTTGCTATTTGAAGGATTATGTACATTTCTAGACATGGCCTTAAAAGCAATCTATCGAGCACTTTCCTGCTCAGTTTTCAGTTGACATCTGTCAATCTTCTATTTTACACTGAAACATCCGTGAAAGCCACTGTAAACTCATCTACACTGAAATGCCAATTAATTATGCAGCAGCATTGATGAGATCGAATCAATAAACACTGGTTCTGTAAGGAGGTCACATGTACTATGAGGTCAAACAAACTGAAACATCTTGGCTGATAAAATGCGTCTCCACAATGCTTTTTCATACGTATCTTCTCAAGCTTTAACCACAGCATATTGCAGATGTATTTTGTAATAAAAGCACATCCAAGGCTGCGGCGAACATCTGTGAGAGGATGGTGATGGACAGGAAAGAGGCAGAGTGCTGACATGAGAGTGTCAAAAGCAGATGCAGATTTATCATATCCGTGAAGCATTTGACAACTAAGTTGATTATGTTTTTTAACACATCCACCCGCACTCATCTTCAGCCTTCTCCTAGCTCGTATTGGCAATGTTACGTTTCCACAACAGAAACTACTTCCATGGAAAGATTAAAGGATCTCATAAATAATTTTGAATTATTTGATTCGATGGCATAAGACTAAAGGTGTGTGAACTCATACAACTGATTTTACATGTCGTATTTGTCACATATTTCCAATGACGTGCTCAGCATTTAAATGCTGAGAGCGGAAACGCCAGTTCTCTTAGCTCAGCACAAATGTCATACATCATTGAAATCAGGCTGCTTTTAACATCACTGGTAAGTAATAGACTATCAACACCAGTCTGTTATTGGAAAGCAAGTGCTTCAAATTATAGTTGAATACTCTTGTAGATTTAACAACATTGTCTTTGTATTGATTGGCAGAGAAAACACTATATTTCTTAATCAGAGGCTGTTTGAAAAGTATATAGGACAATTTTTCCACACCTACTACTAAACTGCAAAGTGCACATACAGTGCCGTGCAATAGTCTTATAGCCACCACTTTTTTTTTATATATTCATGGGAAATATAGAAAATAGGTGCAGAGATCTATTTTTTTAAATGTACAAACGTAGATAAAAATTGCAATATGTAAGGCAAAAAGAGAGTTTGTATCATTCTATTTTGGATTTATATTTGTCGTTTAGTGAGTGTTCTGAACCCTCTTATACAAGTATTCATATACTTTCTCAAAGAAATCATCAGGAATATTTCTCAGTGTTTCTTCCAAAGCTCATCTTTGGATTTTGGTTTAGCTTTGGTTCGTTCCCTGTAAAGATGATCTCACACTGCTTCAGTAATGTTGATGTCCAGGCTCTGGGGAGGATTTATCCATTCATTCATTTTCATTGCTTTTTAGCAACTAGCCTTCCCTGGAGACCATGTCTTCAGGGACTTAGCTCTGATGGATCAACTGAAGGTCCAGTAGCATCCCTCAGGTTCTGTTTCATCTGTTTGAGGGATTTTTTGCTTGAACGCAAGATCAGTTTCAGATAAAGGTTCATCTGAGCCTTTTGTTTTTGTCATCCACTTGCTCAGTTTTGTCAAATATTAAATGGACACACTGCACACCATGTCAGCATATCCCCATGTAGCTTGTTATATTATATTATTTTTGACATCCCGAATATTCATAAAAAAAAGAAAGGGAATGGTCTATGCCTTTCCAATAGGAAGCAAAGAGCCTGAAGATACAATCTAATATTTGTTCTTCACTAAATTTTTCTGTTCTGCATTCAGTCTGTTTTATCCCTCAGGAGAGGCCCATGTTATGCTTGAATGCTTCATAGGTCAATGTTAAGTTGCTTGTTTAAAAAGAATAAGCATCTCACTGAAAAAGATCAAGTATAATGCCTGAACTCAAAATGAGAGAAGATGCCAACGGCACCTAAAAAATATGGAAATATCTTCAGAAATCCCGAACAAAAATCACTATAGGTCACTTTTCACGACTGCATTAAATTCTGCTTAAGCTACAAAACTGAAAAAGAGTAGTTTAATCAAACTTAAAGAAAGACGACTGAGACCCAATCCAACTTACATTCTATGAGACAAAATGGAAAGAAAGAAAATAACAACATTCGATCTCAAGCGGGGAAAAAAATAAATGTTGAGAAGGAAGAGAAAATTGTGCTCTCCATTAACCAGATGGGATCCCCTGTCAGTTTTCAAGAGTGATTTACCACACATCATAACCAACTTTCTATTCCAAATTTATTCCTTATTTACACTGAGTCATTCTGCAACAGTCAACAGTACTGAAAACATTTCCACCTTTCATGACAGGCAGGCAGGTCCCACAAACTTCCACAAAGGAACCCATCCCTTCCCAGTGCTCGCTCTCTTTCAAAGAGAGAGGTGAAACTTTCAATGAATCACCCCGCTGTTCCCGCCGTGTTCTGAGCCGTGTCTTCCCCTTCGTCAAGCAGTGTGAGTGATGGGAGTGACAGAGGAGACACCTGCCCTAAACCACTGCTGAGATGAGAAGGAGGAGAGAGAGAGAAGGAGGGAAGCAGAAAGAAAGATGCACCCTGCCTGATGGGAGAGCACACAACAGGGCAACAAACTTGCAGAGACTATCACTTATAGTGACAGGCCAGGAGGTGCCGTGCTATTAGCAGGCCGGGGGGAAGGCCCTGAGCGCGGCCCGTCCCGCCCAGGATGGATGGGCCTCTCTCTTGGGACTAAATTAATACTGGGAGTCCAGCGAATTGCTTTTGGAACAATGTCCTCCTAAGGAGCTAATCAGACAGGAGTTATCTCGGAGCGCCCGGAGGCTGGCTGCTGTGGCTGAAGCACTGCGGCCGCCCGGCAGAAGGCAGGTGCACCACACCGACTCACAGCAGTTCCTTCACCAGCAGGGAGCTGGGTGCTGTTACTCATTGGACTCTGACGATAAATCCCCAAGTTTCCAACGGGGAGGCCTCCACAAAGTGCTAAAATTAGGGGGAAAAATGGCACACAAAGTACAATTTATGTTTAAACGTCCAGCACCAGACAAGATGACTTAAGAATTCATTTGGTGTGGTGTTTAGACAACAACTGGGAAATGTAAAGTCAGTATTCACTTATTTTTTAGCCATGTTTTTCACTTAACCTACTTCTGAGGGAATTCATCTTATTAATTCTCAACTTTCACAAGTTTGTATTGTGAGTTTGCAATTTCGTGCAGGATGTTGAGTGGACAAAAAGAACGCTTTCAGGCATGTCAGATCGTATGTTAGCCAAACGATCTACAAAAGAAAAGTTGTGGTAATGTCAGATGCAGAGCAAGGCAGTGTTCCCAGGTAGTAAGCAAGGGTGAGGTCACTTATCTCATCAGGGTGGCAAGAGACTTATGTATCATTATAATTTTATCCAATGTTGTGCATAGCTGCAGGCAAAATAGTGCATTTTTGAGTAATCTTTATTTAAATTCACCATACAGAGGTTTTCATATGAATACAAATGAAAACAGGAGCAGTTTCATATGTTACAATGGAGTTTTATTCTCCAATGTGATCCTTTGGTGATCTTTTGGGTGGTTGTTAATGCAAGATTAAATAATCCATAGTAATCTATTTAGAAAACGGGACCTCTGGTGGTCATGAGACAAGTTAATGTGTGTGGATTTAAAAGCAATATCCATAAAGAAAATTGTTGCTTTGGGAATAAAAACAAAAAATTTTAGTCCCAAGCTTCTTCTTTTTTTTCTTTTACCGAAACCAAGTAGTCTATTACTCAAATCTAAACAGGAAGAGACACAAGAGAATGTTGAGATGTGTTATTAACTGTTAACAAGTGTTAAATTAATGCCACTCAGAGAATTCAAGAAAAAAGAAGGAAAACATATATATAAACATATATTTATATACACGTATATACAACTTGGTCTTTAACATGTATAGATAACTCTTGCATTATTAGTACAAGAGTTACATTACTGCATCATCCAACCCGTTTTTAATTATATCTGTTCTGATATGCAAATACTTGCATGATTCAGATTTCTCACTTATGAGGCTATGAAATTCTCTGTTAGATTGGATGACTTGCTAGGTGGCCATCAAGTAACCCTGTAGAATAAATCCAGATTATAGGATTGTAGAGGCAATATTGACTATATTTTCGGTACTTTCATCCAGTAGACAGTCTGTGAATTGTTTGATACCATGGTTTTTACTTTTCAGTTGGAATACTATCATGTTCATCCACATTATTTCAAGAAGGTTGAGCAAAACAACCATAGAATATTAAATGATTTGATATTCAGACAAATGATACTTCACTAAACACAAAGAAGAGCACAAAGACCCCAAGATGAACTGCCTCGTATCTAGTCGTAGGTTGCTTCTGAGCAGTGAGTTCATGCCCCATATCAGAGAGATAAATTGACCAGATGAGGTCAGAGCTGATGCACAGGACAAAGCAACACTGAGAACACACACATGACTGAACCATGATGAGGTGAGAGGATAAGTAACATGGTTTTGGTGCACAATGAAAATCCAGTGGTACTCATGACAACTTATCAGAAAATGTTGGTGGAAAAGGGAGCAAAAAGTGCCTCTGGCCAGCTCCAGCCTCAGGCCTGTCTGGCAGAAAATGTTCAGACTGTACATCATTGCACAGAACAGAGACCCCACAGATTAACAGGCTGATAAAACTGCAGTACACACACACCAGGGTGATAGCTCTGAATTATAACCTACCATTGATACTTAGGATGTAGTATCTACAGATGGAGCACTGATTTTGTAAGAAGCCACTGGAAGAGGAAATATTCTATGAAAAGGTCAATTCACTGTCTTTTAGTGTATTGGTGCATTTGCTTCAATGTGTTTGTATCATATCAGGGTACCTGTACAACATTGTAAGTTGTGAGTTTTGTAGGTTTAAAGTCCCACAAAGCAATTCTAAATTGTATTTTTGAGTGACAAAAGTAAGCAACGCTCTGGCTCAGGTGTTACTTGAAAAGTAATGAGATTTAATGTCTCTCTCTTTCTTCCCTGTAAACATCCCTTCTGCCTAACTTCTCCTCCTTCCTTCTTAATTCTCTGAGCTTGTCCTTGAGCTATGGAGGAACTGCAAAGCAGCTGTCCATCCCCCCATCGGAGGAACCTCAACACAGGCACAACTGGAGTTCTCTGGAAGGACTCTTTAAAGTAAAGATGAACCACTTGTACGGTACCTTAAAGCTTCACACATGCTGCTTGAATAGATCTTGGACACTGAATGCTTAACTGTCGACAACAATCACATATAATTCAGACTTCAATAGATCATGTGCAAATACAAGGCGGTGTAGGACTTCCTCATCGCGAGTGAAGCTGTTAAAAGCTTTAACAACAACATGTAATAGTCACAGTCTGTGAGGTCAAAAAGCATGGTAACTTGCATACAGGCCTCTTTCACATTTTTTGTATAGGTGGCAAAGCTGCAAGGGAAAGCATAAATAACATTATTGCCTCTAGGGTTAGGGTTAGGCTTAGATTTGCTTAGGTTTGCTTTTTGACCAACCCCAGAAGATGTCAGAAAAAGGTTCAGTGGACATATGAGGCCAGGACACTGTCTTTTGGATTAGCTGAGATGTTAAATCTACAAAAAATAGTGATGGTAGTATCATGGTTTGGGCCTGCTTTGCTGTACATGATCCAGAATTTCTAGTTCTTTTTTTTTTACAATGAATTTTGGATTCTATCAGTGTTTCGAATGACAATGTATCATTTGTTAAGCTCTTTCTCAAACCAAAGCAGCTCCTTCTGCAAGAAAAGAATTGTAGTGCAAACGTCCCTATGCCATGAAATATGATTTTGTGGAAGAAGTGCTTTGATAAAACTGAAATTTTGAAGATGGAGCTTAGATGAGCAGTTCACATGTGCAAACCCACCAACTCCCAAGTGTAAAAGCCAAACTGTATAAACGAAAAAATTTAACTCCACCAGGTTGATGTGCTGAACTGATCAACAGCTCGTATAAATATATTTCTTTTTTTTTTAAGACATACAAACACCCATTGCCACTGTTGATACTCACATATGCAGGTTTTCCTCAAATTACTCTATCCACTGTATGTCTCATTTTTATTAATGCATTCTCTTTATCTACATTAAGGACTTGTTTTTGGGACGGGTTAAGAAAAGACTTTCTCTGCAGTATAAACTGATTGTGGAATCATTAGAAAAGGCACAAGCAAACCAAAAATTAAGTAAGCTTACTTCCGTGGGCCTTCTAAGATGTAAGCAAGTCAATTGTGATTGTGACTTGTGAATTACAAAGTAATACTGATGCAAAGAACAAGTCACAAAAATATGTGCCTCTAAATAGATTTAAATCTTCTTTTGAGTATTCATTGAGCTGAGCAAAATTTAAGAAACACATATAGAGAAATTCCAAAGCTCTTTTTGAAAAGAAACATAAGCCACATCATTGTTGTGAAATATCTCATTATGCCCCCACATGGTAGGATTTTTACAGAGAATATTCCCCACCCACCATTGTGTTTACTGCTAACCAACTCAAACTGAAAAGGAATGGAAGACACGCAGAAGTGTATCATTTTTGTCTGACTTGAACAAAAAAACAAAACAAAACAACAAAAGAATGTACTTTTCAGCGTATGAAAACTGGATTTTTTACCAACTAAACTTGGTGGGATTGCATGTTGTGACCATAAAATGTCATCAGCCAGAAGCCCGAGTCCCTATCAGGCAGTGTGCTGTACAGAGCACTCTGCTCTGGCCTGGGGCTCTGGCCGCACTAGCAGTCACCCTCCCCCCTTTGCCTCTCTACTCTCTTTTCCTCTGTCTGTCTCTCTTTTGCAGAGACCCACCCTCCCCTCCCACACCTACCCCTCCCCTCCCATCCCCTGTCCCCCCCGGGGGCGCTCGGCTTCCATAGTGTCAGTGCAGGGGCCTCAGTGTTGACAAAGCAGCAGGCCTTCAGAAGACACATCAAACCCCGTCCCTCCTCTGTGCTGTTAGGGGGCTCAGTGTGCAACAAAAAGGACAGGGACTCCAGTTTAAGGATCGGGCCGTTTGCAAGACTCAACAACATGGCCACAGACAGAAAAAAAAAAAAGGCCCTCGGGAGTTCTGCGCGTACCACAGCTTACAAACATCAGCTCCGACCGTTCAAGACTAAATCCATGTTTTTCTGACCGTCGCGATGACAGCGCTGTGATGGAGGATCGTAAATACAAAAGCATACGTCAAGGCTGCCGGTTGATGCCGTCGTGACACATGCTCTCTAATGAGGACTGTGGGTGCTCGGCGGTGCCAGGGACTCAGCCCAAGGCACAGTGAGCGGGGAGGAATGGTACGTGATGCATACCAGATGTGATTGGAGACATCACACTGCTCACGTTGTTACTGCTAACCAAACATTAGAAGCAACAAAAGCAAAAGATAAATGTTCCCCTGTTCACACATTCAAGGGGATGATTCTATGAGAGCCAGGAGCAGAATAACACATTTCAGAAGATTCTTCTTTTTTTTTTTTTTTTTACAAAGAACTTCAGAGAGGATTACACTTTGAAAGGAAGAGAGTTTGTGACGAATGCGACAGATGACGCAAAACAAAGTCACGTTATCACCTCTCCCCCCCCGACAAAGGACCGAGAATGCGGAGAAAATGCTAAATTACTTGGCATTTTGTCAAAGTTTCCATGACATTCACACTTTCTGATGCAACCGTGCTCTCACAAGTGCGATTCTGTCAGAAGAGGCAGATAGTCTTCCTCCAAAATTGATGAAAAATGCTCGCTTCATCACAGCTCAGATATTTTTCTGTGATTAGAGCGTCGGACCACTTGATGGCAGCAGAAGAGATTCTTTGGACAGATCTGATAGACTTGCCCAAATTTTAATGAGCTTTATTCTGAGAAAAGTAAAGCAAAGAAAGGGAAAACAGGACATGACTTGCAAAAAAGAAGTAGAAGTATTGGCATGGCTGTGTGATGAGCGAAGACATGCACTTGTGATACATCCTATGTTCTATTCTCTGTTGGACTTTTCCCAACTTTCTATGCACGTGCAGTTTGTGAAAGTGTCAAGGCCATTTTTCTTGATTGAAAAGTGGTACTTAAAAAAATGAATCTGCAGTGACAGCTGGAGCCTTGTCCAACATTACAGTGATGATCAATTTACTTCTGGGTTTGTGAAATGTTGAAATGGAAAACAAATCTTTTGATGAATAAAATAAAATGATTGTCTCTCAGAGTCCTGGGCGGTGGAAGTATGAAAGCAGCTAACGATTCACTTCAAAAACCTCTGTTAGTACCTGAGTCAGACCTACTGCTGTGACTGGAACCTGCTTTTTAAGGCGCAGACTTAATCATATGGGCACCGCACTATCTCCCTGTTGGTTAATATTTACGAAACGTCTCAACCAATCACACAACCTTCTAAATAGAGATAACTTGGCGGCATCAGGGTAATTGCAGTTTTACCTGTTAAAGTGAAATTGACTCATAACAGCAACTCTCAGAAGACACGCAGAGAGTAAACATTCCCTTTGTGCTCAGCTTTTTCGGAAACCTAATTGCTGGCCTTAAGCACTTGAGGGAATTCTGCACTGTGCTTGTTAGGTGTTTGTGTGCAGCACAACCCATATGTTCTATTAATAAACTGACACCCTATTACCCCCTCGCTCCCTCTCCCTTCCTCTCTCTCTGAAATAATGAACAATAAGTGTCGCTGCTGCACCTCAGACGCACACCGACATCAAGCAGAATGTCAAATGGCTGGAAGAACGGAGCGATTGACAGCAGCCGGGTTCCACGAGGCATGCAGATTACTAAAAGCAAGTTCTGAATGTTCTTTTCAAACTTTCTCCACACGCCAGAGGGGGAAGTCGAAGTGTTGATCTGATCTGAAATGCTTGAAAGAGATTCTTGCAAATGCTCACGCTTTAAGAGGGGCAGATGTGACTGTAATGTACCTACTGTTTTCACCTCAGTGTGTACAGTATTTGGGACGATTGGGCTCTGAAAAGGACATCCATCGGCCAAATTCCTTCATGTAGTATAATAATAATGATGATAACAAATTGGAATTCCTTCTGACCTCGGCTATTATTCCAAATAGGTCAAAACTCCAGAAAGTGCATCAATGAGCAGCACAATGGATGCAGATTAGGACTGTTTGTGCACATTGTCCCTCTGAACCAGCAGATGGTACTATGTTACATCTACTTCTTAACCACCAGTAATATGAGGTCACAAAAAAAAAGACAGGCTTGTATTTTAACTTAGGTCCATAAAAACATGTATGTATGTTTCACCAATAGATGACCTAATGATCTCTTAAATAATAAGAAATTAATTTAAGACTGAGTAAACGAACGGAGCATCGACCAAACGTGTATTGTTAAAAGTTTGACTGATAAAGTAGGAACACTTCAGTCATCCTTTGCAAAAAAGGACAAAGCTGGAAGCAGAGACTGACACACTATTGTCCTGTGTGCCACTTTAAGCATTGCCACTAATAGCACCTGCTTTTGAACCTGGAGGCAAAGTTATTATTCTTACAGGGTCATGCATTAATTCATAAACTTCATTAGCATACGATGTCAGAAGGAGACTGAAGTTTTAACTCATTTATGCAGTATCTCCCAGCTCAAACCTGATTATTCAGAATTAAGCGGAGATCAGTATTAATTTGGTGTCCATAGATTTTAAGAGGGTAAACATTTTAAATGGTGATTTGTTTTCTTTTTCGTTAATTTTTTTTGTTTATTTGTTTTTTTAACACGAACCTTCCTTTAAAGAAAAACAGAATATTACTGTTATGTCAGATCAATAATTACCCAATCAGATCACAATTCCCGATCCCTGAAGACGAAGAGAAATATGTTTAACCCCGATATTTTAGTCAGTTAAAGAGTTAGCTCTCAGGCCTCCCACCTGCTGACGTGTTGGTCAGAAGGACAGCTGTTCGGTTTTCACGTGAAAATCTCAAAGATGCATGCAAATACCCAAGATGACCTACTTCTTCCACACAGACACCGATAAAATCCATAAATTAAGGAAATTAACTGATGGGGCCGGGGGCCACTTTGTAAGCTATTTAAATCTTTAAATTTACAACATCCCTGCATACTTCATGTAATTGAACTAACTCCAGGCTTGTTTCTTTTAATGAGAAAAATCCAGTTTCCCCCCCAGTTTATACCTCTGGAAACAACAAAATCTGCGCCAGAGGGGAGATGGAGCGCTCTGAGGCTTCTCTAATTACCAAAACTTGGCTCGCCGCGAGGGGTAACGCATTCACACACTCCCATCAGTCCTCCAGTCAGATATGAAGGGCAGCACTATTTAACTGTACACCGACTTGTTTCAATTTCTAACTTTGTGTGCTAAAAAAAAAAAAGAAAATTCAAGCAATTCTGTCACACAGGAATCCCGTCAATATCCAAGGATGTATGCCTTTAAAATTAGGCCAAAGGGCTGAAGACAAAAAGAAAACATATCTAATTAATAAGATTGTTGTTAGTTTTTTGTGTTTTTTTTTCTTCTCTCTCTCTCTCTCTGATGACAGTTCCAAAGCCAGTGGCACATGGATGTAAATCCGGGGGACCAATAACAAAGTTCCTACACTGGTTGGCGCCAAATATCAAGAAACGGGAGCTGTGCCTCTCAGGATGCTGGTATGGGGTAATTACTGGCTCAATGTTGCATCAATTATTCACAGTTATTTACCCGCAAATAAACAAACACGCAAATAAATAAGTAAGCGTCTCTCCTCGGTGTGAGCAGCACCTGCCTGACTCCCCTTTTCCCCCTCTTTTTATTTATTTATTTATTTATTTCTGCGAAAGTGGCGCAACACTTCTGCGCTCCGGCGCTCGCATTGTGTCATCCCGTATTGGAAAATAACAATAATCATCCACAACCTTCTTCTCCTCAAAAAAAAAAAAAAAAAGTCTGGAGGCTGCCTGCTTCCACCGGGGGAGTGAGGAGGAGGAAGAGGAGAAGGGGGGGAGGAGGAGGGGGTGTTCTGTGCAGATATCTCCATCTAAGCCCTGCGCTATAATTGAAATGGCGCATTTGGCTGCAGGCAGGCTGTGAGGGCGCTTTTTGCAGCAGCATGCATGCATGTCCATAGACGTCATTTGATTTTAATGGCCTACAGGAAATTTGGCGTTACAACTCCAGACATTAAGGCAAGACAGAGAGAGAGAGGGAGAGGGAGAGAGCGGGAACACTGGGGGGGGAAAGAATCACCGCATCAAAGATATTGGTTCAAGGATATCGCTTCATTTTAACATGTTTTTTCTTTTCCTGAGACTTTATCAACAAGTTCTTCCGTCTTTATTATGGTTTGCCTGAGTGGAAGACTATGGCTGCCCGCTTGACTTTAAACTTTAAATTCAGTCTGGAGATGGAAATGTATTCCTACTAGCTGGACCGCCCGAGGAACTATTACATCAGACGAAATGACAATGATTAAAATCTGCTAAATCTAAATCTGAATCTACTCAGCGACACTTGCCTGTTAGGTTTCTACCCCCTCCGAGTCAGAACTTCACACCGTTACGAGGAACAGTCTACTTTTGCCGTAAAATTCGAGATAAGTTATAATATCTGAGTAGTCATAATTTCAGGAATAGGGGGGTATCACGTTCTCTTCCTTGAGAAAATTGCCTAGGCGAGAGAGTGGAGTTGAGCTAATTGTAGCCTAATCCCTGGCCCAGAGGCGCTTGGGCAGCCCGAAGCAAGAATTTTCTTTTTTAGCTCCGCTCTGTTATTTAGAGAAGGATTATTGGCTTTCTTCCTCTCATAACAAACCACAGGGGCAGTTTCATTTAGGCAAAAAGACAGACAAGAGGCAGAAAAAACGAAGCAGGATCCCAACAAGAGCGCACATTTTACGCGTATCCCAATAAGAGCAGAGAAGGGGAAGGAGATCATCTCATCTATGTACAAGGTAAGGACGCTTCCTGTGCGCTTTGGTACAAAGAAGCTTGGTGAGGACAGGTCGAGGCAGCCTTGCAATAGAGCCTTTAAAGCCACAGGGACTCTTTGCAAGCAGTCGATCCCGACACAGTCCATAGTGTCTTTATGCGAAAAAAGGCAGTTTTGTGTGGGACGCGGAGGAAAGATTTAGCTTTTTCCGTGAGGCAGAACGGTTCGTGCCGGAGCTGGATGGCGTTGTAGTTTCAACAGAAACTCGGGGGGCATTTGGAGAAAATATTTTCGGGGTTACGCGGACAGCAGCTGGGACTGACCGCCGGCGCGGATTTCCTTTGGATCCCTACAATGTTTGAAACGGTAGGGGAAAAATCTAACCTTACAGAATCACAGTTTTTTTACGCAAAGTGTAAGGGCTTAGTGGGCACAGTTTTTTTTTTCTTTTTCCTCCTCATATAAAAAAAGCGTAGTTGAAGAAACTGTGTGTCTGACTGCTACCTCAGATGAGTTATTCGCATTTTCTGTCCGATCACATTTAACACGTATATGTTCAATTAAATCGGGTTCAGAATTACACGTGTCGAGGTTATGGTTTTAATTGTACAGCAAGAATAAGACGCCATGTTGAGCATTTGGTAGATTAAAGGCAGAGCGCAGGCTTGTGGGCTTGTTCGCAGAGTGGGGTGTCGAACAGTTGATTTTGGCGAACATTATTTCTGCGTGTCTAATTTCTTTCTTTTTGAAAAAGCCTTTGACGACGCTCGGGCATTGAGGAGTGGGGGGGGGTTGTGCGGATGTCAGCCGGTTAGACGTGGGACCAGCCTCTGTGTCTGAGCAGGCAGGGGTCACTGGATGGGGGCGAAAAGACGGCAGATCTGATGGGAAAGTTGATGCCTTTTGCTGCTGAGATTTTGTGTAGAAACCTGCCCTGTACTTGTGTGTTGGTGTGAGTCTCTGCATGTTTGTCTGTCTCCTCTTGTTTGGGCAGTTATGGAGATCAGACAGAAAAATGAAATGGTAGTGTGTTTGGGAGTTCTGTCTATTTTTGTTTTGTATTTCTTTTAATTTTTTTTGCATTTGTTGATTTCCAAATGTCCTATATGCTGTGTCCATGTGCTGAACTGGTTGGGTGGGTAGGTGGGATGGAAAGGGATACCGGCTGTGGGACAGGCCCGTGTGTGTGTGTGTGTGTGTGTGACCAAAACTTTCAAGTCTTTCCAAGTTTTTTCCCCCACTCTTTACTCGGGATTTGAAACGTAAACCCAACTGCCTGTAATCGTATAAAATCATGCGATACTGCCGTGGGAAGGGCACCAGCCTGGAAATAAAAAACGGCCCTGTCTTGCTTGGCGCCTGAGGGCAGATCTTTAAGAGCCACGGGGGTAATCTGGACTTTCAGAATAGTCTTCAAATTGGGAGGAAGTGGGATTTTTCTTATAGTGCAACCTGCCTTATTTAAAGAAATTATGAAAGTTTACAACAGAGCGTATTTGTTTAGGTTCTTCAAAAGTCCAAGTCCACACATTTCTTCAATCAGTTACTGTGTTCTGGAACACAGAGGAGCATGTTGGGTCACATTAAAACGTGACCACACTGAGGTTAGGTGGTTTACCTGCCGTTGCTGGCAAACACATCACACACCAGCAACTACCTCGCTCCACCAGAGGCGGAGTGGAATCAAATGGCGGCGTAAAGGAGTCCCAAAAAATATTTTCTGAAACATGTAATCGGTTAATCAAAACCAAGCTTTTGCGCTCAGACCACGTGCGCCCCTAGTAAAACCCGGACTCCAAACCAGAGCCTTCCCCCGAGGTTTTCTCTCTCCTTTTTGTGAGATCGTTTGAAACGTTTTAAGTCCTGACTCTAACCCTCGGCGTACATGCGGAGTGGGTCATTCCGTGCAGAGGCCTGTCGGTGTGCGGCTCCCTGTGCGCACCAAAGACCTCTGGTGCGTTTTTACGCACGCTCGGTGCCTACAAGCTATCACCTTAATCTTTTTTTTTCGTTTGTTGAAAGTGTGTGAATGTGTTGTAGAGGAAAAGTTCCACTCCCCCCTCGCCCCCCTTCACCCCCTCACCCCCACCCCGCCGTATTTTTGCTTGCTCTCAGATTGGCGGTTGTAGTGTCTAGGCGCATCACGTCTAACACATAAGGCGACCTTTAATTAGAATATTGCAGCAGCAGTTTATTTTATCCCCCTGAAGGCTGACACCTAGCATCACCCCCCACCACCACCACTGTCACCCCCGCCCCAACCCCCCCATTCTCTCTCGCTCTCTCTCTTTCTCTCTCTCTGTCTTTCTTTTCTATCTGTCTATCTCTCTCTCTCTGCCTTGTTCTCTAATAAGCATCCTCCTATCCACGCCTGCGGTGCTGCATGAAAAGATGCAAACATACTTAATTAGAGTGGTGGCAATAATTTCCAGGCTAAATATGCGACCAGACAGACATGGAAGTGATCTGATACCGTTCAAGAAGGATACAGTCTGCTCCCCCGTTTAGGACCACCACATCTTGCTCTCGTCCCATATACTTTACCCACACTCCCATGGCTTTTCTCTACACTTGCTTTCAGGAGGGAAGAAGCATGTCACGGCTGTCTCTGACACGGTCCCCGGTCTCTCCTCTGGCCGCGCAGGGGATCCCTCTGCCGGCTCAGCTGACCAAGGCGAACGCCCCGGTGCACATCGACGTCGGGGGGCACATGTACACCAGCAGCCTGGCCACCCTCACCAAGTACCCAGACTCACGGTAAGACTCAGCCCCGGGCTTTTTCTCAGGTTTTTGTGGGTTTTCCAAAATATAATATTTTTCCAAAATACGTTTAGTCTTTTTATTTTTAATATTTATCTAATTTTGAGGTCATAATTAATTATTAAATACTAACAAACTGAGGATTCTGTTTGAATGATGCTTTTGTTTTGAATCTTAAATTATTAAAATTAACTTAGTAACGATAAACATTTTCTTGGGGATTTCAAGAAAATGTATATCAGCTGATGTAAAAGTATATTTCATTTAACCAGTAAATTGGCCATGTGGGCTCAGGTGGTGCAGGTCTTAATTAAGTCTAGTTGTTTTTGTGAGATTAAGTCTGATGACAGTGAGACAACTGCACTACAACTTTTTTTTTTCTGGTGAAATCAGTCTATCTTTCCAAACCATGTGGGGATATTTTCTCCCTTTCTGAACTCCCCAAAGCTTTAAAACCGAGAATTTGATTGATTTAGTTTGCTTCAGCGATGATTATTTTAATTGTTTATTAAATACCTCGGAGGCTTTTTCTTTATCTCCCACCACATGGCTCAGATGGAGAATTCAGCTGCTGTACAGTACTTTTCATATGTTTCTCTATTAATGTCATGAGCCATGTCCATAGTTTTTGCACCTGCCTCTTCTCACATTCTTTACCTTTTTTAAATTAGTTTTTTGTTTGTCTCTCTTTTTGTTTCAGTATTCTGAACAGAATCCCATTACATTAATGTCCAAGAACCTTTGTAGGC
This sequence comes from Menidia menidia, assembly GCA_907169785.1. Taxonomy (NCBI): domain Eukaryota; kingdom Metazoa; phylum Chordata; class Actinopteri; order Atheriniformes; family Atherinopsidae; genus Menidia; species Menidia menidia. Next base: position 8,692,272 of record CAJRST010000001.1, read on the forward strand.
CACATTAAATCTAGTGCACTGGCGTGTGACATGTTGACTTTCTGAAGTTCTTTTTTAAGATATTTTACCACTAGTGTGTTACCTTTGAGACATATCCATATTTTGTGAAGGATTGTAATCAGTTTATTTGTTTTCAACCATCTTCCACTTGCCTACCTGATACCTTCACTTTCAGTTGATTGCAACAGATGCTTAAAATACACATTATGTTTATTGCGGTGAATCTTTAAAATGGTTTTAGCTTGAACAGTGACTTCATGTTCCCTGAAATTCTCATGAACAGGAAAAGAAGAAGCCCTTAACACTTTCAAACATCTGATAGCAATACTCCCCCACCCACAAATAAAGCAAGCATATTAATCATGCATTTCCGCTTGTAAGATTTAGTCATGATGATTCAGATTGTGCAAGAGTTGATTGTAGCTCATCCTCCCACTTCTTTTTCCACATTTTTAGCTCCCTCCACTAACAAAATGACACTACCACAGGTGGCTTAGAAAGCTAACAAAATGAATGCTAAAACATCAACAGTATATCCCCCACTGGCTTGAATTTTTTTTCCCTTATGGTTTGGCGCTCCGCATTTTATGTCTAATGCACAGTGTCAGTCATTACATTACAGCATCCTCAGTTCTGCGTCAGCTGAATCCCATGTGGGAAAAGGTAAACATACGCCAGAAAATCTGCCAAATTGGCTACAGGAAACAATCCATGTAATCCCTTGGTAATAAAATCTTGATATTCATAGAGTCCGCTGACAGGAAATCCCTCACAATTCTCCCTTTCACTCCCTCCCTGTGTGACATATCATGACAAAAATAAAGCTCAAACCCAGACAAGGGTTTCATGTTGTTTTTGTAATTAAGAGGATTTTCTGCTCAGGGTTATATTGTTTTTTCCCCCGTAAAAAGGTGAAAGCATCACATAAATTAGCTTTTTTGTGTTTCGCTGCTGTGTTCCTTGCTTTAAAAAAAAAAAGAAGAAAAACATGGTGTAGCTTTACACTTTACAAAGAAGTTATTCAGGGAGCGACACACACACACACACACACACACACACACACAGGGCACCGTGCAAATGCAACATAGAGCCATGTCAGAGCATCTAAACAGTGTTTTCACAGTGTGAGTGGAGACTGCATATCAGTGTGAGTTGGTTGGAGTGTTCTTTTCTTTTTCTCCCATTTTTTCACACATGCTCCTTTGCTCCTTCTCTCTCTGCCTTCTCTCTTTCTATCTGTCTCTTACTGTTTCTTTTTCACCCTGTATCTCTCTCCCTCACACACACACACACACACACACACACACACAAACACACTGGCTGTTTCTCTCACTCTCCCAGCCTCCTCGGCGTACAGTTGGCCTCAGGGCTCCACTTTCCACTGAAACCAGTGGAAGGAGGGGCCCTTTTGTGTGAATTAGGATAATGGCTGACAGCAGAAAGCAAAACAATTACACTGGCATAACCATGTGTCCGCGTTCAGCCACGTCCGGTCGCACAGGGCATGCGGGTGAGGCTGGAAACGTGACATCTGAGAGAGCAGGGCTAAAGAGTTTGAAGTCGCTGATTACTTTTAATAGATTGGCCCCTAAATAATGCAGCATGCCAAGAGAAAGTTAGTCTAGTAACTAATGTGCGGCTATTCATCTTCTTCGGTGTGGGCCATATTAAGGGACAAGGGTCATGAAACATTGATGTGCACTCTGTGTAGCTCTCAGAAGGGACAGTCTGAGCAGTCACTTGAGCAGAAGCTGAGGGAATTAGTGGAAATGTTGCAGAGACAAGGAAACTATTTTCAATGGAACACTGGACATTTGTCTCCTTGAAGATGAGCCTTTCGTGGCTACAGTTGATAGACTGTGCTTAACTCTAAAGTCTCCTTCTGGTTTACTTTCCTGAAAGATGAACTCAGACGGATGAAAAGATTCATTTCACATGAATGTAGTCATTGTTGTCAAATCACGTTGCCAGTGTCAGAGTTCTCCAAGTATCTGCTCGTGTTTGGAAAGTTAGGGAATCGAGGAGAAGACAAAACAAATCAGCCCGATTTGATCAAAAATCAAAGCCTCAAAAGGCAAATTTAAGATTTGTTAGTTTGAGCCACAGCTTGGGTGGATATGGAAAGCTGGAAAGACATTAGGAGCTTGATTGAAACTCTGAGCATTTCCATGGGACCCCACAACAGCAAGAAAATGTTTGTTGTGTTCGTTAGTCACTTTTTTTGGTGGGGAGCCTATTTCAGGAGCATTCAGTTGGAGCCTGGGACTGTAATGTTCTGCTTTTGAGTTCTTTTCATTTGACTTTCCCTCCTCAGAAGTCAACATGGGCAGCCTTTGATGTCAGACTAGACAAGCTCACCAAGATCCTTGGGTGTGTTTGTTTCACTCCTGTGGAAGCTGCTGGGTGCTTTCATTTGTGTCCATTAGTGGATATAGTTTCTACACAGCACCTCGGCCGGGTCCATGTCACATCATCAGAAAATGTTCACTTCCTGTAGGTTGCTGCTAGATTTTGCCGCTCGCTACCTCAGAGGTGGGAGCTTGCTCCCGTCCTTAGTAACCTCAAACATCCAACACCTACCTTTCTTTCCCTCTTTCTCTTCTATTAAGTTCCGCTGCCATGTCTGATCTTATTCTCTCCCACTCCATCCGACTCTAACTTTCCCCTATATTCAGTTTCTTTCTTTCTCTTTTTCCTCTTGTTCTGCTCCCGATTTCTCCCTTTGTCTTTGCCCATCCCCAGCGTTCTGTTTTTCTCCTGGCCTTTCTGTTTGTGTATCTTGTCTCTTAATTTCTCTCCGCACCCCCGTCCAGGAGCTCCCACCCCACCCCCACACTCATTTCTCCCTCAGCCTACCTGTTAATAACAATCCCCCCTCCAATTCAGGGATTTAACAGAAAGGGGGGAAATGAGGAGACCAACAGAGAAAAGGAACAGGGAGTGAGAAGGGAGTGGAGGAGAGGGAAAGAAAAAGAAAAACAGGCAGCATTTTAATTGCTTTTTAAAAAAGTGGAGATGAAAAACAGAGTTAGCCCGGAGGGGTATGGTGAAATTCTAGCTGGAAGAATTGCAAGACCATATGAGAAAGGAACACCTCAGGCAAAACAGGGAGATGAGTATTGGTTTTTTATAAAGCATTTTGCATCGATTTCCAGAGAGAAAGCGAGTAAGGCAGTGGGATGGAGACGGAGGGAGAGAAAGAGAGAAAGAAAAAAAGAAAGAAAGAAAGACAAATAGACAGAGAGAGTGAAGGAGAGAGAGGATGTCAGAAAGGGAGGGAGGGCCATATTTGTGCCTTTACACAGTCAAGTCAAAGGAAATCTACGAAGCCAATTTGACTTGATAGCTTAAGCATGTTGTGCCAACCTATCGGGGTCAGAAAGCTACAGCCATTAAATACAAGCTTGTTGCAAATTCACCAAAGTGAGCTTGTGGGAGAAATCAGTCGTGCTGTTTGTTCATTGACATTCCTACTACAGCTCTCTCTCACTGTCTTGTAATAGAGTTTGACAACGCAAACGCTCAGCCTGGTCGGCGTGTTTGCAAATAGGTTTTATGATTCTCTCTGTCACCCAACTTTGTCAGCCAACCTTAAAGCTGTGATTTAAACGCTGATTACCTCAAAATGATAATAACGACAACCCGGCGCACCGCCAAGAGCTGTTTCTCTGTGAGACGTGCCGAAAATGTGCAGGGAATTTGTAAAAATGGTTATGAGCAGACTTTTTTTTGTTTTTGAGTAAATGAGTAGTAAGGCTTATTTAAGCCGTGCAGAAATATACGATCTCTGTTTCTCAGAAACATGCCCGCTATTGATTTCAGGCTTTGGAAAGTTTAAGAGCATACAATCAGCGGCATTCTAAATATTTCACACATGCTAAAGTGTTATTTTTCATTTTCAAAGAGGGATCTTCGGTATTTGGTAATGGACAAACAGACAAAGTGGAGGTGCTCAGTTGAGATTATTAGACTAGTGAGAAATGAACCTGGAGGTAAGCAGGAGGGAACCCACATAAAGACAAGGGGAAATGAATATCTGTCCAAGGGTGTCTTGAGGCACTGTAAAAACACAGTGCGATAAAAGTTTAAAGATATTAGCAATTTCCACTCTTTGCCTTGATGAGCCCCTCTGGCCAAGATCAAATAAGCTCTCAATCTTGACGTACACCACTGGAAGGGGTTAAATAAAACACTAGTCAGCAACAAGTGTCTTATTAAGACGGCAAATATTTGTTAGTATTCAGTGAAAAACTTAAAAGCCTTCATTTAAACACAGCTTTTTACTTATTAATTATGAGGATTTTTCATTTGAAAACATTATTGCTGTAATTATGAGTAATGCCATTATCATTATATTTGCAGTAGTTATTTCTCAGATTATGGCTGTTTGTTTAAATGGAAACAAATACCTTAAAATTTAGATTTTTTTTGTGCTCATATGACCTGCACATACAATGTTTTTTTTTTTTTAACCTTAATTGTCGCGGCATCAGAGTCGGTTCAACACTTATTTCCGAGAAAGCTTCAAAGCATTCAGATGCTTAAGTATAGTTTTACACAAAGTCATTAATTCATCTCCACATCATCAAAGGAAACTGTTCTTACGTCGGCAAAATTATGTTTTGAGATCATCTCTCACATAAACAGAGTGCAGCATGTGGAGGATATAATTGAGCTGTCTAAAGTTCTCATAAATTCATAACAGAGTTAAACTGTAAGAGTAAAATCCCCTTTTTTGAAACGTTCCCCTCACATTAACATGTGGCCCTTCCCCATTTCCTTCCTCTGTTACATTTCCACCCTTCTGACAGATGGAATAATTGAGCTGTAATGCTACATTCATGCTATTAATTTCTGTAAGTACAAGCAGCAAGCACGTGTGTGTTGTTGTAATCTCCCTGCAAAAGGGACACTTCAAACAAGTCTGGAATGGTGGAACTGCGCCTTAAGCCCCTTGTTTCAACCTGGGATGCTAATGCATTTCAAGCTTAGTGCTAATAAAATTGAAAAATAAATGGAGGGTAATTGTTTCATGCATTTGGAGGAAGCTGGCTCATTCCATTATATGGTTGTGTGTGTGTGTGTGTATGGCTGCCTGTGTGCATGCGTGCGTGTGTTTGTGTGTGCTTCAATTTTCAGAATCAGTCGTCTGTTCAATGGCACCGAGCCCATCGTGTTGGACAGCTTGAAGCAGCACTACTTCATAGATCGGGACGGCGAGATATTCCGCTACATTCTCAGTTTCCTGAGGACCAGCAAATTGCTCCTTCCAGATGACTTCAAGGTATAAAATCTCTCTCCGGCATAGTGTGTTGTGTGTACCCACCTTAAACATAGCAGCGTAGAAATCATGAGGATGTGAGGCCATATGGTTAAAGTAATTTTAGTTCCTGTTAATTTCAGTTATTTTCTCTTTTCTAATATATTCTCATCAATGGCATGTTTTTTTTTCCAGAAGTTTTTCCTGTATGTTGTGTTTTTCTAATGCCCTTCCATATCCAGCTCATTAATCACAAGTAGTATATGGATAAGCACTAATTAGAGAGGTACAGAGAGATAGGAAGAGAAACATGACTCAGCTGGAGTCTAAAGTAGTGGAGAGGTAAAATGCGAAGTGGCTAATTGGAGCATGGCCTGGTGTTGTGCATGCCAGAGCCCTGAGCTGTTGTTTTTCATTCTGAACTATTTCTAAGAAGAAGCCCAGGTGAGATCCCCTTTTTGCTCCTGTGCTGAGCTGCGTTCAGGTGAACAACCACAACGCCAACAGAGTGGCATGACAAAGTCAAGGTCTTGCACGTAAAAGTGTTCAGTGTTAGAACAGTTTAAAACCTGCTGGCCTGATGTGTCTTCATATATGTCCAGTGCACACATCCTGAAGTCTTTGCAAGAAGAGAAAAAGGCTACATAAAACTAGGCTAAAGTTTTTTGGCATTGTGGCAAATTTTCATGTTTTGTATTACTCATATTACATGTGTGTGTTAGAGACAGCTTCAGCTTTGTATACGGCAAATGTTTTCACAAAGTTTATCCACAGAGTAGTATTAGAGCTTATCCGTGTTTCTGGATGTGTTTCTGCCCAATTGCCCAGTGCTCATTCAGTATGTTTAGAATATCTGTCTCTTCAGCTGCTAAGTGCTTCACTGTGGTTGCCAGCTCGGAGATAACTAAGTTGGCCTGCCGTTTGTTTCTGGCCAGGAAGCATTTGGTTGGCATATCATAAGTTTTTCGCTGAAAAAGCTGACTGGTGCTGCAGAAAATTAGGCTGATGAGAATGGTATGGATGGACTAAAACTGCTCAAATCAAACAATGAGCTGAAAGCTACTAAAATGCCTCCCAGAGCACTGCAGAGTTGGGTGTTAATTCTGGATTGTGGATTATATGATCAATGCACTCCCGTTTTAAAGGTAACACGTGTATTTTGGGCTTTAGAGGGGAATTAGTCCCAGCCAACAAGTATGCACACAATTATGTGTGGCTTTGTAAGAATGATTACACATTCTGCCTCCAGCTCAGTCATTGTCAAGGTTTTCATGTGTTGATATTGTTTCCTAAGTGTATTCTACTTTTTATGTCTTCTCCACCTTAGCTTGTGTGACCTTTTTTCACTGGGCTGGTGCTTGTTCATCATTCCCCGCAAGGTAACAAGGCCAGGCAAATCCAGTCAGAGCCAGGGGCAAACTCTCTGGGCCCCACGTATAGTTAGAGGAAGAGCCAAACCTCAGAGAACACAACATGGCATGAAAGGCCCGCATATTTTGGCAAATGGCTGTCTGACTCAGAACCGATTAGTTTTCCCCTTTTCCATTCGCACTTCCCTCCGCGTTCTGTGAAGTCTTGACAGTCCAATCAGGTTCCGCGGTCGAGGAGAATGCAACGGACTTCATTGTTTCGAGTCATTACGACCCACTCACATAAGCCTGTGTTGATCTGCATACCTTTCAATTTGCGTGAAGCCAGAGGAAAAAAAATGCAAATAGTGCAAGGCAGAATTGAGCATGTCCTTATCCGAACACAATCAGGCTTGCCGTCGCCCCAGGGCTGGGTCTGTTCTGCTGCTGGCAGCCGCGGCGCTGTGTGTTTTGCTAAATCAATGTGAAACTCTGAGCAGAATAGGAAAATAATTTTTTTTTCAGCCTGCATCAGTGGAACAAAATATTCACTATTAATATCCTCCCTCATCTTATTATTCAAACGACTATTAATCACCAGAGTGTAAGCAATGTTCAGTCACACTGAGGGCATGGTTTTAAACTGGTGAGAGATTTCGGATTATTCAGGTTGATGTATCACACATCGATTCTCCCTTTATGTATGAGATAGAGATGATGTTTCTTTTTCTTATTTACAACACTATGTTTTATAGGAGTTGGCTGGATTTTTTTTTCCATTGGTTTCTTTAATCAACAACCTGCAAGCATGCACTGGTGTGGTTTTTGGGTCTAAAAACATACAGTAGGTCTCTATTAGTGCTCCAACTCCACATCATGACATTTTCCACAATTTCCTTCTCTTTCTTGTCTATTTTCTGTCTCTCCTTCCCCCTGTCCTTCCCTGAAATGTTGCCTTGCCGTTGGCCGATCGGCTCGGATCATTATTTTGAAGCTCAAATGGGCTGCCTGGACCTAGGATTGGGGGATGAATTGTCTCATAGAGCTGGCAGCAAGTAGAAGCATCTTCAGCAAGCAGGACGGAGCTGTTGGCCCTGTCTCCCTCTCATCCTCACCTCAGCGCTTAGGATTACTCTGTTGTTTTCCGTGCTGCTCGGGATGACTAAAGTGCCTCGCAGACAGACCCCTGTTAAAAACATATCCATCCATGGTTTCAGACCTGTGAAGGATGAGGAGCTCCACTTTGATACAGAGAGCTGCCTGAAGGGGGTCGTCTCACTATGAGTTTTGTCAGCTGGAGCAAGAAGGCCAGGAGAAAGAAAGAAAAAAACATGTAGAAAGGGAAACAAAAAAGGCAAAAAGGATCTACACCCCCACCTCTTTTGCATCCTGAAAACCTAAATATTAGACTATCAGTTTAAGATTTGTTGCACTGACGCTGCATCCAGATGGGTTTGTATTTGGGTGTTGTTTACATGCTGATTTTAGATTAAACAGTATGGAGGGTCCTTTTCAGGGTTAATTATCTTGCTGTTTGCTGCCCAACAGTGGCCAGGTAAAGGAAAATGGAAAAATCTCTCCTGGCAGCTGTGCCTCCTAACATCCACAACCACAAATGATGCAGGCTGTAGGAGACTTATTAATGTCATTTTTCCAGAATAGTGTACCCTATGTGTATCATTTAGCTAAATTCCCAAATAAGTCTGTTTGCCACAGTTTTATTGTATCTGTGCGTCAAGAGATCAGCAACAAAGAAATCATGAAAGACATTTTTTTGACAGCTTACAAACAATAAATGGATAAAGCTGTCATTCTTTTTCACTGGAAGACTCTAATCAGAGCACAGATGTTTTAATTACTAATTGTTTAGCGAAAAGATTAGCAGTATTTAGGTGTAACCTAATTAGATCTTGTTTTAATAGGAGCTTAACATGGGGCCACAAGCCCTATTAACATAAAACTCCCTCCATATGAGGAATACATTATAATCCTCCTTGGTTAATGATTGTCCTCATGTTCACTTGCACACATCTTTCCCTCACCTCCCTTCTGCTTCCAGTATCTATTCTCCACCTCCCGTACGCCTGCCCATATTTTCTGTGGTAGCGGTGAGGGATGGTACCATCTGGTCTTGTGGGAAATTAGAGGCAAGAGCGCAGGGGCAAATGGCCCCCAGCAAGCACTGCCCAGGAGGGAGAGGCAGGCAATCTGCTGCAGACTGTCGGTACTCTGGAATGCACCAACCCACTTCGCTGGAGCTCCAGCGACGGCCTTTCTGGAGACAGCTCACTAAAAGATGCTAAAGGCTAGCAGCTCTGCCAAGAGCTACTGTAGGGGAGAGCTGCAGCATGGCATTGCTTTGTTTATTGAGAGTGTTGTTCTGCTGGTTGGAAGCCATTGCCGAGGGTGTACCGCGATATGTTTTGTGGACATTGAATATCTTTAATATCTTAAACTCATATTTTAATATTTATATTGGGAATGTTTTTCTGATTTGTAGCTAGATGGACTTTCCGCCGAGGCTAGAAAACTCAAGTGCTCTGACTATTCTGTCAAAATGTAAAACCTAATTGGACACTAGATACAATGCCTTCAATTTTGCACTCATAGACTCATTTCTATTCCGTTCCCTCGGCTCTGAAGATGATTAAATGTTGCAGTAAATTGAGTCAGCATCATTTAATTTCTCTGTGTATACCAGTACTGAATAGTTTGAGGTTCCTTTACTGGACAAGTGTCAACGAATGGATACAGGCTCAGCAGCACTCCTGGAATATTTAGAGAAGTGTCTAGGTCAAGGATATTGATATCATTAGCCGCTGTAGGGAAACCGACAATATTCTCCTAAAGCACAATCATACCTTCTACTGACATTGCAGGAGAATGTGTTGGGTTTGTGTCTGTAACCTTTGTGAAACAATGTAAAAGGCAAGATGTGTTAACTGCACGCAGAGCTAAGATGACTGTAACTCACTGTCCTCATCCCCACGCTCAAATGTGTGCACAGGACTTCCACCTGCTGTACGAGGAGGCCCGCTATTACCAGCTAACGCCCATGATCAAGGAGCTGGAGCGCTGGAAGCAGGAGCGCGAGCAGCGGCGGATGGCGCAGCCCTGCGACTGCCTGGTTGTGCGAGTGACTCCCGACCTCGGCGAGAGGATCGCCCTTAGCGGAGAAAAGGTCCTCATAGAGGAGATCTTCCCTGAGACTGGAGACGTTATGTGTAACTCAGTCAACGCTGGCTGGAACCAGGACCCAACGCACGTGATTCGCTTCCCTCTCAACGGCTACTGCAGGCTCAACTCAGTTCAGGTAACACTTGTCCTCTGTTTGTTTGTTTTAAAGGTTAGAGATCCTGAAACACCTCTCCATTCTGCATCTGGTACATTTAATACACTGCAAACATTAAGGGAAAACAGTATTAACTTGAGTTATACATGCGATAGAGCCAAGTCTTTGTGCTGTGTAAGCAATTTTAGAAAGGTTTACTGTTTATATCTTCTGTACAAATAACTTTTGTATGCATTGTCTTAAGTATATGTCAATTTAGAAAATATTGAATTTATTACTGAATGGACTGGTTGTGTACTGGACTTGAGTTTTGGCAAGAGAAACAAGGGTTGCGTCCTAGTACCAAAGCAGTTCTCTGATGGCATCTCAATTTGCATCATAGTTCCGTGAATATGGGTGAATGCTTGGATTTCCATAATAGTTTTGAAGGTTGGAAAGACCAGTTGAGCTCTGGGCTCACAGATTTACTTTATACTGGAGATTATTGAGTCACAATTCAGCTCGGAGATAAAGTTAACTGATAGCTTAACGTTTCCTACAAGAAGAAACCCTCAATACCGCAGTAACAAGTGATATCATCCTAACATATGCAGCAGTCTGGTTCAACCAAAAAACATGCATAGACTGGAGGCATTGCAGACATAGTATGGGATCAAAGAGACTTGATTCACTCAACACAGTGTTTCAGATGTTTGACCACCACACTTATGTACTCTGTCACCTGGCTGGCATCGGTAGTGTACGCTGTGTGTTCTAACAGACGGTTTGTGGCTACACATGGTCGCCTTGCTGAATAACAGACGGTAGCATCTGCTGTGGGAGTAGAGTTGGGGTGACTTTGTCCCCGTTTCAGTTGCGTCTGCAACTTTAAAGGAGTTTGCATTATTTGTGACCTTTTTATATTGCGTTCACTAGCTGGGATAAGAGCTACTCTCGAGAGAGTATACAGGTGTACCAAATCTGTGGAGTTTAGGACTAAAATTGGACCTTTAGGAGAAACTTGTAGATGAAGCAAGATTTTAATTTCCTTTCCTTTCATTCCACCCATATTCCGACGATTATATAAAGATAAACGTATGTAATCTTAAAAACTTTTACCTATTTCCGAATAAGCTGACTGCAGCGTTCGTATTTGTTAAATCAGTGCAGATCCTGGCATTGAGGAGTTTAAAAACAACTTCAGAAAAACTAGTTTTACTGTTGCGTTAGCCAGTGAGGTCTGAAGAGGGGAGATCGAGGCGGAACATAGCAGTCTCACACCATAGGCTCGATGTAACACACTCGAGGGGCCCGCAGCCATGAACACACTAACACATAGAGGAGCCTTCAGCCCTCCAGCACCTAGAGAGCACCTCTCCCAGGCAGACTAGTGTGCTCTGACACCTCCACCGCCCCCCCACTCACCAGTGTGAGAGACCACCTCCAGGGAGGTGAGCCGAGCAGGCGGGACAAAGCGCGTGTGGACTGCGGCCATGTTTTTCCTGCGAAAAAAAAAAAAATGAAGAAGAGGAATGGTGAGGGGGGAAAAATGATATGCATAATTTACGCTTTACTCCTTTTTAAGACACAGCTCCTTTTTTTTAAAAAGACTCCAATATAACACCGCCCGAGGCGATCGAAATACACGTATTGCATTTTTTAATACCATACTTACAATTTCTCAAACAGCCTAAACCAGTTTATACTTCTTTTATAGATTTTTAAATGACTTACAATATAATTAATTGGCCGCATCAACTAACACAACATTTCCCCACTCTGTTTACCAGCGAGAGCGGTTACAGGATGTGAGCTCATCTGATGGAACACAATCGGGAAAGAGTCTTTAACGTTTAGAGTTCTTTTTTTTATTATCAGGCTGCTCCTTTGAAGGCAAGGTGAGCTGAAATCCTCTTTTCAGAATAAACTGCTACCAGTAAGAAGAGGTGGATCTTCGAGGTTTCCTATAAGCAATGCTCTCTCCTGCCTCTTGGCTAAGGTGGCATTAGTTGAGGCATTCTCTCATTTTGTATTTGTTTTTTTTGTTTTTTTGAACGTACAGACCCTTTAAGACACAGAAATCTAAAACAATCTGTTAAAAATATGATCAAACCCGCACACACATATGCAGGCACAGCGGCGTGGGCCCGGCTCATTGAGTCGATGTAGATGAAGACGCATGGAACAGATGGAGGTGTTTTTCATTGTAAGGAGTGTTGGGCTGTTTTGCTGTTGTTTTTTTTAACCGGCTCATTCTGTCCTCTCATTGTTCCATGAAGGTATGAGAATGTTAGGAAAATAACACTCATCTTACCTGCAAGACAAAGAGCCTCAGATCTAATTTCGGGCCTGGACCCCGACCCCAGGACACACACACAACCACACCCTGCCCAATGAGGATGAGCAGAGAGAACAGCATGTGTTTGATAGGCGAGATTTCGGGCTCTCCGAAGCATATTTACTGGAACTCAGGACAGATTTTTGATGATGGATGCATGCTAATTAACTAGAAACTCCTTATGAACGTATATTATTGGCAGAGATATTTATTCAAATCAAACAAATCTAAGATACTTCTGTGGTTTTGCTCTGGGTGGAAAGGGCTAGACCGCATTACACTTTGGTCATGTAAGGTACATCAGTAATGAACGGAATCCAGAATAGCAACATAAATTGCCAAGCCTCAATTTTTCCTCTCAGTCATGGTAAAATACTAGTAAGAATGTTCTGTTGATGCCATTTACTCACCTTTAATCATGTTATATAGCAAGAAGTGCAAAGATTATATCTGCACTTTAACTATTATAGTTTTCAGTTTTCTTTTTCTTGTGCATCCAAATGGGAGAAAGTGAGAATAAACAGCTCCACCTTGGCAAGAGATTCTCCGTTCAGTCATGAATGGAATTTTGGGGATAATGCAAACCACCTGTGCTGTGATGTTGATCCAGGGCAGAGAATGAGAAAGAAGCAATGGTATTGAACAGAGGGAAAACATTTTAGCAAACGACTCAGAGGTGTACACACACATGTGTCCTGATGCTGGGGCTGAGCCCGCCCGCCCCATACATCACCGTGATGAAGCACTCAGATCAGAGCAGAGCCAATCCGTCCTTCATCAATGTGACAGCGGACGTGGTCGTTGGGGAAGGGCTTCCCGTCCCCCTGCTGCCCGGGCGGGGAACGCAACACCTTGCAACACTCTCTTACAAGTCACGCTGCCACTCCATCACTCCTGAGCCGGCTGAAAAAAGAGAGAGAGAGCGCGGCTCATCGGAGCAGACAAGGCCACACAAACACGGCAGCAGTGCTCCTCAGCGGCCTGAGTGGCAGAGTGAGACATTAATACTGCTGCGGTTTGGGGGTCTCTGGGCTCACAGTGTGGCTCAGTGAGTACAGCACAACATCATGGCTCAACAGGAAGCGTATTAGGAGGCAGCGTACAGAGGATAAAAACTGGATATTTCAGACTGCTGGCAAGGTGCCAGAAAAGCTTTTTTTAAATCTATATAAAGTAGTGAGTAAATGTTTCAAAAAGTGATACATAGGAGAAACTGAGCATTCACAGGGGGAGAACAAAAAAGATCCAACCGGTTCTTTCACAAACCAATTAAAATAGCTATATCTAATGTAAAATTCCACATGGATTACAGGTAAATGGGTGCAAAGTTAAGTGCCATCAGTGTGTGTTTTGTAGAGTCCAAAGTTTGCACCATATTGTTTTGTTGGCTTGTTTCTTAAATGTTATTACTAATGGTTATTCTCTTCTTTGTACATTTAAGGGATAATTTCATCCCACCACAAATCATATCAAGAAAAATTTTGTTTGACTTAAGAACAAAATTACAATCTCTCCTGTAATGTAATGTTATAGAGTCAATCAAGTGACTGGAAATCAGACACAAAAGATAATGGAGTGAGTCATGTGGTGAACTATTGTCTTGTACGTCATGTCAGTCATATCCACTTACAGTCTCTTTTAGGACTGACCTTACTTAGAATGCCTCCCTGTTAGGGTAATTGTGCTTAAACGCTGCCATAGTTATGTTTTGCTTTGTTATTGTGCTTACTGGAAATATAACCCTGGTGAATCTTGGTAATTGCAGGTCTTTTAAAGTGTCCTTCTTGCAGCGATGAGCGCTTTATCTGCTCGGAGAGCTGTAGGAAAATGCTCCACAGTCAGTGTTTTTGTTGCTTGCGAGTTTTGAAGAAGTTGTCAGATGGCTGGGAGAATTACAAAGAGCCGGAGCTTCACGGCTGTTTAGCGCCAGATGCCTGCGATAAGCAGGGGATGAGATGCAGAGGCTGCAGTCGGTGCTCCTCGTCGAGACTGTACATTGTTAAACAAAAGCGGCCCCCTGAGTGCGGCGCCCAGCTCATATTTCAGCGTGTCACACGTGTCAATCAGTTTGGAGCTCTGTGCCACGAGGAGCAAGTCTCTTCCAGCTTCTCCTGAGAGGTGCTGTGAGTGAGTGAGTGTGTGTGTGTGTGTGTGCACGCTCTGGTGGCCATCAATATTGCATTGTGCTCCGGTTTCCAACCCTGAGACTCATCCCCTTTGATCTGTGCCTTGCTGTGATGATGGAGGGGAGGGGGGGTTATAAAAGTGATGCCCTCCTCCCCCCACAGCGACCCCAAGCTGAGTGGCAGAATCTTTCAGTTTGACAGAATGATATGCTTGTTTGAAGGAAGATCCCCCTACTGATAGGTTAAAAGAATAGTTTATCCTGTTTCAAACACTTACACATCACTGGGGATGGAAAGGGTAAGCAGAACATTTTAATCAGCTTCGTTCAGTCTCACAGGCAGAACACAGACAAAAGTTGGGCACATACTTGATGAACTTGCCGTCTTTTGGTTAAGTATCGTCATCTCCTCTGCAATGCTTGAATCGGATATCCTGTTTGGAGAACGGAATTGATTGTGATGTCAAAAGTTCATGCCTTAAAGAAATTGACATGGAAAGGAGCAGACAGCTGCTAATTAACTAATACCATATTATGGAAACAGTTAATTACACACAGAACATTGGGAATTTTGCTTTGCTAAATGTGAGGCAGAAAAGAAAGCAGGAAAATCTGCATAAGTACAACATAAGCTGGAATCTGACAGCCTGCAGTCACAAGCATGTAGTCCTGAACTGAGCAGCCAAATATGTTTCAGCTTTTTAAAGGGTGTATTTCTCTCTGTTGTCAGCAAGGGATTGATTTTAGGACATTGTCCTGTGGACACTGAAAGCCTTTGCTTGGAAACAGCTTAATTATTCCATGTATTGTTTATTCCCCCGTGGCAAAACTGAACGGGAAGTTTTTTATGGCCTCTTATCGTCATTACAGTATCCTTGAGTCAGTTACAACCATCTATAATAATATCCTTAAGTCTTTTGTGGTGCCGTGCATTAATGATAAAAGTGTTTTCAGACTATCTTTATTGATCAGCCCATTCTCCTCTGTGACCAAATTCATCGCCGAACATGACAGAGTCCCACATGTGTTAAGAGATGATGGGGGAAAATGCAATGTGATGCAATGATCAAAGAAGGATATGTAATATCATTTCCATAATCGTTAGGCTCCTCCATCGTCTGACAAGGTTTTGGGAGTGTTTGATGCTTGGGCAGGTCTCTTAATTAGCCGTCCTCACCATCAGCTGTCTGCCGCCCCTTCTGTCTCACAAATGACAGAGTTTTTTGTCGTCGTTATGGCCAGAGGACAGAGAGGAGGAGGGGGTAAGGGGGGGAGACTTTTCCAAGTGGCCCTCTCTGCTTACAAGCATTGTGTCAATCCACGTTTTATTTTTAATCAGAAGGTAGACGAATGTTTTCGTGGGGGTCTTGGCGTTTGCTACATTGTGTAATGGTGCGGTCGGATGCTTGTGTGGAGGTCATAGCACCCCATTTAATCCAGTCAGGGCTATCACTCCTGTGTCATCCCTCATCATGAGTCTATATTTGATAATGTGGCCGTGTGTGGACTTCTAAAGGGACCATTCAATTGTGTGTGAAGCACTCTGGCTCTGCATCTGGCTGAGGGGTCAGCCCTTGGCAAGGCCTTTCATTTCCATGCGCCGCACACTCCATCAAATAGATGGAGGAATAAGTAAATACGCAGCACAAGTCTTTGAAATTTTCGATAAATAACCGTCTCCAGCACACAGCGGACGAGGAAAGAGGTGATGTTGGAGTTCATATGTTTGTATCTCCGCTTATTCCCGTTTTGACTAGTACGTGTCAATGCCCAGACTGGAGGGCTAACATGCATCCCAATCTTCTGTTCCCTCCCCGCAGCTCTAACACTTTGTCCTTTCTCAGATCGGCCGTATCTCCCTCCTTATCCTCATTCCCCACACGTCGCTCTCTCTTTTGCTCACGGACCTCACTTCTCCTCTCACCCCGGCCTCATTACTCAAATTAGGAGCTCCAGTAATCACCACGCTGAGCTCCACTCAGGCCCCTAACACACCCCGCTCACAGTCCGCTATCCACATCCCTTTGAGCTCATGCCCTGTGTTCAGTAGCCAATCTAGCACAAGCTGCATGAATATTGCAGAGGTGGTGTGAAGTCTGGAGTGCCCTCTGGTTTTTATCACTATGTGTGATTGGATGGAGGGGAGGGGGATTAATGACACATGGTACATGTTGTGACTGATGAATATCTGAGGAACTTCAACTTTAGAAATAAATTTTGTTTGTTTGATTGCTTTGAGTTGTAGTATAATATCAATGTCCCTCTGATATGTGTATTCTAAATACGAAGCCCCCTCCTGCAAACGGTTAAGCAAAGTTACAGCTAAATACTTTGTACAAAAGATGGATGAAGCTACAGGGTCTGAAAAGCCAATGCATAATTCCAGTGCAGTGACAGTGAGGTTGGGTAGATGCTGCCCCCAAAAATCAGCTGGCTTCAGTAGACCGGCTTCTCTTACTAAACGCTTTTTCTCCAGAAGTCAGTTTCCTTCTTCTAATCACTACACTGATTCTTCTTCTGAAATGATTTCAGACTTAATTTGATATCAGGCCACAAATGCTGGTATTGATGCCCCATAAGGGACTCTTTAGGCCAACCTATTTTTCAAATATGGTCACATCTGTTTTGAAAAAAAAAAAAGATGCCTTTGGGCCACCATTAAGTTTAGGCTTCAGAACAGTAATCCAGAAACCACAGGGTGACTTCATAGTGACTTCGATTTTTCAGTGTTGCTCTGTTATTAAGAATTGGAAAAAGAATGAAACAGTTTGCTGTCTATGTCAAAATGTATCATGTGTCTGGAATTATTTTAGTAATTAGTACAATCTTTGTTTATTGAACTAGACCAAAAAGGAAAAAGTGACCTCTGCTTAATCACAAACATTTCTTGTTTTTTGCACTTTCCATACATTTTTTTTAAAGATAGATAATGATTAGCAATTAAAGGTTAAATTATCTGTAAACAGAATCAGACAAGCTATTTTATCCTTTTCAGCGGTAAACTCAGTAAATTTCTTGCTTCTAGCATAATCCATCCATCTATTTTCTGAACCACTGATTGCCAAAGGGGGTCATGGGGGTACACCCTGGATGGTCCACCAGTCCATCACAGGGCCACACATATAGACACACACACACACACACCTAAGGGCAGTTTGGAATGTCCAATCAACCTAACATGCAGGTTTTGGGATGGTAGGAGGAAGCACGAGAAACCCAGAGAGAACCCACACAGACACAGGGAGAACATGCAAACTCCACACAGAAAGGTCCTGGTTCCCACCCCAGTTCTGGGGGGTTCTGAACCCACAACCCCTTCTTACTGTGAAGCGATGATGCTAACCACAGCACAAATCTCTAATTAAAAAAATAAAAGCTGAGAAAAAGTTTGGTCTGTTCATATCTTTCCTCTCTCCGTACTCCACAGGTTCTGGAGCGTCTTTTCCAAAAGGGTTTCAGTGTGGCAGCCTCATGCGGAGGTGGAGTGGACTCGTCTCAGTTCAGCGAGTATGTGTTGTGCCGCGAGGACCGACGAAGCCTCTCCATGAACACACCCATCAGGATAAAACAGGAACCTCTGGACTAGAGCTTTCCGGAAGAGGGGCTGGCAACACCCCCCCCACCTCCCCTCTGCCTCCCCTTCATCCTTTCACACCAGAACATCCCACTGTCCTCTTCCCCACTCCTGCTCTAGCAGGTCCACAGCCGCCCTCAGCATACTTAAGTATTAGCAGAGGCTTGATAACCTCGCCAAACTCTGCAGAACTGTAAGGGGAATGTAGAACCAAACAACGAAATAAAAAGCATCAGCAGCAAAAAGTTTTTGATCTTGTGAAATAATACGTAAAGAATCTGGGACCATGGTGAAAACAACAGTGACAAATGGATGCTACAGCAGCTCAAAGCCCACCATTTTTGGTCGATTTTCCCACATCTTATTAAAAGAAAAAAAGAAAAAGTCCCTCATCTTTTTGAGGGATGTAACTTCCACCTACTTGAACCTCGGTCCGCTCCAACCCCGTTACACACCACCTCCACCACTCCTTCCAGACGTGACAGTGTAACTGTGAGCTCCGTGTCTTCTCTCTGGTGACGAGTGGCCTGCTGTGGGTCAAGGAGACAGTGACAGACGGGATGTTTTCGAGGATGCAAGACAGAGGACGTAATCTAATTTCGCAAGTCCCACAAAAGGCTCCCAACCCCAAGATCGCATCGCCCTCTCCCACAGGCCTGGCCATAGACCTCGCCTTACACAGCTTTGTTTTACCAAACTGATTGTTTATTACAGTTTTTCATTGTTGTTTTGAAACTATGTTCTTTCGCCCCTTTTGCTGTTTTTATCATGACATGGTGTAAACAGTTATTGTTATTAATAGGATTATTTTAAATGTCTTTTTTTTTTTCTCCAAAATGAAGGATGTATGAGCATTGTATTCATTAGGCTTTGAGAGCTTGCAAGGGAGCTTTTCTTGGCAATAGCGGCAGAAACTCAGATGTCTGCAGGCTATGTGGCTAAAGCAATCTGACTGGCAACGCATTCGGAGCCAGAAAAAGTCCCATTGTTCATTTGGGAATAGAAGAAAAACCTGGATGCTTAGACATTGTTTATAGTCAAATGTGATTTAAAAAAAAAAATGTATGCTAGAATTTCTGCTTATTAGCTCTAAAACATATCTGGGTCTCTGATTGGATTCTCGCACATAAGCACAACTCATTTGCTCACACAAGTTTTCAGAGCGTTTGTAAGTAAGACATTTAGGACACAAATGCACAAGTTGTAAGTGTACCGCAGTTTGGCTGAGTTAGAATGTTAAACACCCGAGAACCTGCGGGGAGAGCTGATGTTTACCAGTATGTCTCTTGATCAACTAGAGACGTACTTTAAATGCTTAATATTTCTTTGCACTTAAACATTTCCCACAGAGCTGCCCGGCCCTGCTCCCTCAAAACGCAGCAGAGACAAGTCAAGCTGTTTATCTATGACTGTGAGATTAAAGCTTTCAAAAGCAGGGGGGAGAAAAAGACGTCCCGCAGAACAAACACTCCAGGTACCAAAGTAGATACGGTGCCTGTTTGTTGATTGTACAAATATAAAGATGTTCTTTGTGCAGTTTCAAGAGAAAGAAGACACGATGCATTATTCAAAACTGTATGAAGGATAACAACAATTGATCCTCGAGGCCTCCAGTCTTGACAGTTTTGTTGAGAGAAGCTCAAAGTACCTTCAGACCAAGTTTGAGAAGTAAAGCTTCTGGTTTAATGCTGTCACTTCTAAGCCAAGATCATTCCACCGCTTCTTCACACACATGCACGGGTAGAAGCCAGAGTGAACTGTGTTCCCACCCTCCGCGCGTTGTTCACAAAGAGGCGAGTGGGTGGCATTTGCTCTGTCCTGCTCTCTTTCTTTTTGTCTTATTCTCAACATTTCTGGATCAAAGACAGAAACAAGAAAGGCCAAGTTTTCATGCTTTATATTTGTGTGGAACTTACACATGCTGTTTCTTCCATTCCAAAAGACAGAGAGGAGGAGGGAGGGGGGGGGGAGAAAAAAAAAGAAGCCTACACTGATCTTTGTGGGTGCTGGCAGTTGCTTGAGTTAAACTGGTGTTGTCTTTAGTTGTACATTAACCATTGTTCCGTCCATGTTGTCCTGATAGCGTATCCATCTTTCTTTGGGGCGTGCTGCTGATTAAACCGGAGCAGTGAGTGGGTGAGGAAGGGCTTGGTGGACGTGTAGCTGCAAATCCAGAGTGTTTGTTCTGACCTGCCAGTGCCCTGCGCCTTTGCATTCAGTTGCCTCAAAGGGAATGGTCGACCAGGCTTTTCATGTGCCGAGGCATGTTGGGCTCTTCGCAGCGCACCCCCCCCCCCCCCCCCCCCCTCCCTCCCCCCCGATGGCTCCATGCTCAGTGGTGCCACTCGAAACTGGGGTTGCACCCCCTGCTGCTGTGTCATTCCTCATGCCCGATTTTGAAAATGCCCTCCTACGCCGCAGCTCGCCGGACCACAACACGACAAACCAAACAAACCGATGAGTCAAAATACACACACACACACACACACACACACACACACACAACATGCCGCACTGCACAGCACTCAGATGCTGACCCCAACATGTTTTGTACACTTTTGTTACCGGAGAAGATCCCATATGGGCTATTTCCAGACCAGAAATTTGTGGAAAAGTACAAGTGCAGGCAGGTTGTCACTTTATGTGCCACTTTGAAATGCTTAAAAAGAGCTTTTTAAATATGTTGAAGAGAAAAACAAAACGTCCAGACATTTGAAAAATAGCATTACTGACGAGAACTCGGACATTCAGACGAAGGAAAAGCAACTCCCTGATCGCGATTCTCAACATTGGGAACCCCACTTGGACTTGGCATAGGAATGACAGGTTAACTGTAGAGCCACAAAAACAAGACTGGAAACTTCATCAACATACTCACCCTGCCCCCGTTTTCAAATGAAGTGTTGGTCAGTGTTTAGCCAGTCCACATGGCATACTACCCACCTCTGAGGCCCGTCACCTGTACAGCTGTATATTGAATTATCAGGACTCTGGGTTTTAGGGAACCCTCATGTTTTTAAGAGAACTTGTAGTCCTCTTCATAAAAAAATAATTAAAATAATTCAAAACATTACATTGTGTACATATGGATAAAAAACATTTCAAAGGGTATAATAAGGTGCAAATGTATATTATTTAAAGTGTTTAAAACAATTTAACTGTGGTATTAAAGGGCATGTGTTCATTTACAGTGTCTCCATTTGACTTTTCTTGCATATTTGCGATAATAAAAGGATGTACTGTATAAGTGAAGTGTGTCTCATTGCTCTCATGGTCTTCAGGATCTTACACCTCAAGATGTCAGTTTTAAATATCAGATCACGTGCATGGAGTTGTTCTATTCACAACCTTGATCTTGGTGGTTTTTCACTGAATGGACAACACTTGAATTAGCTCACAGGCAGGCCGTACACCCTGGTCAGTGTTTTATAAAAATGGAGGTTTCGTTTAGGGCTAAATCTTGGGTTTGACAAAGCCTGTTGAAATACAACATAACACTGATAAGAAAACAGAAGGACGGAGGCTCTGCGCACATGCACGAAGGAATGAAACATGGGAACTATGTAATCCTGCTATCCTGACAACTCGATTCCGCTGGAATACAGAGCAGAGGGATCATCTTCTTGTTACCAGCGCACAGTTATGGCATTGATGATGCGTGGGCGTGTGTAAGTGCATATGGCAGGGGTAAATTACACAGCTGTGGTTGCATTATCAGTGCGGAACAAAATAGGCACAGTTTGGAACAACACATACCGCCATCCAGATGATGTTTTCCTCTTTTTCCCGGGACTGCTCGCTCTATTCAGAAAAGGAAAAGATCAAAATAAATACAGCAACAATCTGAAATACATCGGTACAGCATTTTCTTAATGGAGTCTGGGAGTTTAAATGAACTGCTTCCTGTGTCGAGGTTTGTTACCACTAAAACATTTGGAGTGATACGAGGACAAAAAAAACAGCTTTAAAGCCTGAATTAAGTAAGGGCAAAACTCAAGCAATAGGTTTGAATCCCTTCACAAAGAGGTTTTCATTGTGTTGTGTAGTTAGAAGAGGATATAACAAGGCAGTGCATACATTTACAACTCAAGATGGATAGATTATCATAAAACATCAGTTTTCTGAAGTGGAGGTGTAAAACTTACATTTCTTTTGATCCATCCTCAAATCCTTTTTCTGTGATGTGCCTAAAAAAATCTGGAAAAAGTCTGTGTTGACTTACTTTAGTAAACAGTTGTTTTTTTATTCCTTTACAAAATAGGTACAAATACGTCATTTTTGTTTCTTTCACACAAACAGGAAATTCTCAAGATATGTACAAGAGTTTACCAAAAATAACGTGGTTCTAATAAACACATAGTTTTGTAAACAATATTTACAAATCATCCTTACATTGAAATGTTACTTCCGTCAGGAATATTGTCCTATAATTTTGGCTAAAAAGCTGTATTAGTAGTAGTAGTATAAATGTCCTCCTGTGAAGCCACCAGAAACTACAGAAATCATTAATAAAACCATCTGAAATAACCGTAATAGGTGTTGTGCTTGTCTGTTGATATTTAGGAGATAATTCTTTTCTCAACTCCAATTAAGCATAATAGCCAATCTCAAAAAAGGAAAAATAAAAAAAGAAAGAAATATATTAAATGTTGAAAAAAAAGCCTATTGACAGAGATTGGCAGTAACATAAAAAGATTAATTTATTTGCTATGATACAATGACAGCTTTCAAATTCCAGGTAAAATAGATAGTAAAAAAAAGTGCTGTCAGAATTTATAATGCAAAACAATTGTTTTAAATGTTACCCATATTTAAATAAATTTCAGTATGAAAAGAAAAGCTGCATAGAGGCCAAGAAATTGACAACAAACATAAAGCATGGGGGGTGAAAATATGTAAAACAGTAAGTTTAAAAAAAAACTTTAAAAAAAGGGTGAGAATACAAGACAATGCATAAAATAGTGCTTTTAAAACAGTTTTCTTCAATTAGTAAAAAACAAAGGGACAAAAGATAAGAAACAACCAGTTTTCAGCTAAAACAATAGAGCTGATTCTCTACATAGATGCCACTTAACTTTACAGCTGTCTTCTTTTTTTATTAAGGTTAAAAATTGAAATAAATAAGTGCAGTGCACCACAACATGTCATGTTTTACCTTCATTATTCAGTCATCATGAAAGAGCGGGCGGTAGTCGGCAGGTGGACTACTTTTTCTCTTTTCTTTTGTTCAAACATCAGTGATTTACAGGTAGGACAGTAAGGGTCGAAGATAAAGGAATGTACTTTTTTTTTTTTTTACTCTCCTAACTTCAAATACGGACAAAACTTATCCCCTCAAACTGGCATGTGGGTGGGATACCGCAGGACACAAACTCCAAACAACTAGTCATAAAAGCAGTGTTCACAATATGTTCGTTTAGAGAAAAAAAAATACTGACTCACTCGACAAGGGTGGCCAATCGGAAAAACGTGTCACATGCCGGCCGTGGTTTTTTTCCATGACCTCTGCAGGGGGGCCAGGGGGAGTCCACCTCAGAACAACACTCTACAGAAAAATCTGTCTAAATTTGACCCCTTGAAAGCAACGTGATTTTACAAAACATCAGCTTTTATAATATTGACACATGATTCACTCCATTTTCTTACAAAGCTTACCTGTGATAAAAATATACATGCTGTAAATGAATTCAAAAAGAACTATTTACACACACAGTTGGGAAATGTAACATGATGCTGTTATTTGGAATCTGTTTCAAAGTGAAATGTTGGCGTAGAAATCTGTAAAAGTCTCGTCTGTTAAGTTCGACTAAACTACATTCATTGAACTGAGTTCAACAAATAGCTTGTGGGGAAAGTGGGAGGCTACATCAAGGTGTGAATTTTCCTTCGCCAAATGCAATCCTTTCCATTAGGTGGTTGATAGAGCAGCTTTTGCCAACGATGTCAAACTGTTGCCAGAGCGTACGGGAAGTTCAAATCCTGCCACATAAAGACATCCTTCCTGGGACAAGTTCAACATGGAGAATGTGATATGGCCTTTAAATTCGATGATCTAACTACGCACCTCGAAAGCTAAACAGAGAGCGCACAGAGCAACTGTTTGATTTTTGTACTTTTTCTACCCCTCTCTCTTTCCTGTCACCAAGCGCTACATCAAACGTCACTACAGTACATATGGAGACACAGAGCTGAAATCTTCGACCTGATCTAAAGGCACGTGGCTGGGAGAAAGGAGGAGGAGGAGGAGGTTGAGGTGGGCGCTGAGCGGAGCGGAGGCTACTTGAGCAGGGCACGGTAAAGGAGGAGCGAGTGGGCGGTCTCTCTTTCCTGCTCCATGTAGAATATTAAGTCCCTGAGGTTGACGCGAGTGATGCGCTGCCGTGTGTACTGGCGGGATGAGGTCGATGAGGCGGAAGAGCTGGCCGGGGAGCCCGTCGTGCTGCCGGAAACCTGGAGAGAAGGGGAGGTCCAAAGGTGAGGTGGACGGTCTCTTACAGGAATCGCTGCCGCCGTTCACAGCTTCCAAGCGCTCCTGTCATGTGCAAAAGAAACCGACTGCCCCCTCTTTCATTTAGAGGGTTTTATGTGTCATGACATTCAGGTGATGCTTAAGTAGAGTGAGGCTTCAAATCATCCTCCAGCAATACTCCGTTGTTACGATATGCCAGTGCTACAATAAGAATATTGCTTACGGAATAAGCATTGTCCCCATGGAGACATGGTCTTTCATCTAAGTGAAAATGCCACAAGTTAAACTGTCATTCAGTAAGCTGGATTCTCCACATTAAATCATGGATTTAAAGCCACAATCTGCCGATTGGTTCACTAGTGTACAAACCCAGTCAGGCAGACCTGAACTGACCACACCATCGGTTAATCAGAATATCAAGTAAACAACAGGAGACCCATAGGCTCATTACAGACACACAGAATTTCATGCTTTTCGTCCAAAGCTTGTCTTTCAGGGTGGTGATAGGCTCATATTTCGTTCAGTTATTCTGTTTAGATGTAGTAAACTAATGCCACAGATTTAAAAAAAAGAAGTTTTGCTTTGGTGAATTGGCAATGCTTATATGTTAGCGCGCCAGGTGTCTAAAAAAATATGGGAACTGAGAAAAAATTGGGCTGTGATAGCATCCTGCAGCCAAAGGGGGACAGGAGTGGGGGGATATTACAGCTTTGAGCTTCTAGCTGGCAAATATGGTTGATTGAATCATCACTGGTTATCAATATTGCAGTGTCTATCTCAAACCCCACCCCCACTCTCCCGAGACCCTGATGCAAAACCTGAGAGCGGGGATGCCATATGTATTTCCAAGTGATTGTATATACTCTCCTCCATGTGCTTCTTATGCAAGCTAAAAAAAAATAAAAATAAAAAGATGCTATTTTACAGAACAGTCTGTTCTGTTGTTTGGGTTTCAGTTACACTATTACTTTAACCGGGTGATTGTTTTTTTTCTAGAAATTCATCCTGACCTTTTAAATCGTAGTTTGCATGTTTGTTTGTCAGTTTTTTTTAAGGAAGACGCAGAATCTTTGTCTCTGTGCTGTAGTCAAAGAGACAGTCTTCCACAGTGAAACAAGAGTGCCTGGAAGCAAGTAGCTCTTTGTTTCCAATTCACCTTATGAGGTAATCTTTGTAGAATGGCAAACACATTGACGGTATCAATAGTAAGGAATGCTGTGGCCTCAATGCAACTATACACCTCCAATTAAGAAAAACAATCCCTCTTGCAGAGCAGTATATAGATCAGAGGGACACGCTAATAACGACCAGATCTGGAGGTGCAGACTAAAGTTTTTAGCTGAGAAAAACCTCGTCCGCCCGCTCCAAGCATCTGGGAGACCATCTTCTTAAATTAAGAATGTTTTATGGCTCTTTACATTCCCTGGAATATGAAAAGATTTTCCCTGTACATAAACAAAGATGCTGACATAGATGAGAGCTGACATCCCACTCTGAAACAGAAGCCTCCTTGTTTGTGTTTGATCCAAGAAAAAACAAGAATGATGAAGGGGAAAAAGTTTTCTTTTTTGTTTTTTTACATGGGGAGTGTGTACAGAGGCCGACACAAATCAAGGGATGCATTTACGTTTGGAAATGAGAACCACGGGGAGACGGACCCAGCGAGTGCCCACTTGAACCCAGGCAGAGAGAAATAAGACAGACATGGCAGTCAGGAACACCCTCTCACAATTACATTGATTGCACCCCTCTGTAAACACACTGTACAGACAGGCCCTAATTGCAAACATATGACGGGTTTGGATTTACAAGAACCAAACCAAAGTCCCTCCAGCACCCGCCCTGTCATACGCTTGGGTTTGTATACACTGTATGACGATGTCGTGTCTCAGATTTCCCCCGGTACACTCTCTGACCCCTGGCCGCGGGGTGAGGACTGAGGCTAGCCAATGTTCTTTCCAACTTACCTAAACAACGTGGATCATCTGTGGCTGCTGCTGGTTTGAGGGGCAAGTGGGTCCAGCCAGCTCAAGAGAAGCCCCGGGACGTACCGAGCCCTCTCTCTGAGGGATCCACCCAGACCTAATCAGGTCAATCATAGCTGACCACAAGTGAAAGATGGGCCTGCCTACTGCCATGCCAATTACTGCCAGTCATCGGTGAGGCTGATGACAGGGCCACAGATTTTACCAATCAAAGCCATCCATCCACCTGGACAGATGGGCAGTGGTAGCCACAGGCGGAAAGTCGGTGCTGGGATGGTGCCGTGACCATAGTGGGTGAGGGTAGGGTAGGGCAGAGTAAGGGGGCGGGAGGGGGGTAGAGCCAAATATCATTCCCTAGGTATTGTGATGAAGCTCCCAGAACACCTAATCCCCTTCAGGGAAAAACGGCAGACCGTTGGAGATCGACACAGAGGTCAGCACCGGTCCAGGAATTCACTTAACACAACAGCACCTCTTCTCTTTGTCTTTACAAGTCCTCTGCTTACAGAGCTCCAGCTAAACCCAAACGGGGCGTGTTGTTGTCAGTATCTATGGAGACCGATACTTTCACTGGTGCATGCAAGAAATTGTGTGAAGAAGAAGGAGTGGAGAAAACACCAGTGTCACTTAAGAAATAATGAGACATCAATAACAGTCTCACACACACACACACACACATATACTGTGTATATATATATATATATATATAGAGAGAGAGAGAGAGAGAGAGGTAGGGCCATAACTCCCATATATATATATATATATGTAGACATATATATATATAGAGAGAGAGATATATAGATTAATATACATATTTTTACGTGTGTGTGTGTGTAAATGAGAGAGCGACAAAGTGAAGAAAAGGAAAGAAGAGAAAGAGAGACAGAGCAAAAATAAAAGTCTCAAAATCAGCTTGGCCAGGAAAGATCCATGAGGCAAAAAACAGCATCTGTCATTTTATCTGTGATGGGTGCTCCGAGGCATTATGTCATATGACATATCCGTCCTGCAGAATGCACAGGGATACTTCAATACATCTCTTCAGACATTTGACTTGTTTAGAGTGGAGAATAGACAAAAAAAAAGTACAACCTGAGGAGAGGAGAGGCTTTAAAGATGGCTTGTACTCAGGCTTCTTTAATAGTGGCGTCGCCAACCACATTCTGTTAGCGTACATGACAACTTGGCAATGGAAAAGAGACATCATTATAAGCTATTTCACTTCCTGTGCGTGCACACTAAAGCAAGAAACAGGGAGCCTTGAAGTGATTCGTGCTGCTGACAATTAGTACAATACAGTGTGAAAACAATGTAACGGAGCCCACTTCACACATTCCATATGCAGTGCAATCAGGCAAAAACATGGAAGCGTTCTGAATTCTGTGTGAAAACTTTTCGAAGGCACCAACAATATGTTGGTGGCAGTGCTGGCTTTAGAAGCAATAAAGTAAGTTATTTTAATAAGCGCAGCATACCAAATGTAATTGAAATATTCATGAAAAGGCAAGTAGTACCCAGCAAACTTGTTCCTTCTCCTTGAGTTTTGACCCAACCGCATTGGAGCTACTCGCACAGGATGCAGTGGGTGGAGACTTCAGCGGAATAACTCAGGTGTCGAGTTTGGACTTTCTATTGTCTGACAAATAAGACCAAATAACTCCGTTACTGTCTTTTTCTTCCTTCACTTTTGACTGAATTCTGACTAAAATAGTGAATGGGCAGGAGCTGCATCTGCATTTATTTACAGTCTGAATGCACGTTCGCCTCTTTATTGTTTAAGAGAAGAAGGGGAGGGGGGGGGGGGGCGGGGGCAGTGGAGTTTTCTTGCTGATCTGTGGCTTTGAACCCTGAGTGGCACCTGTGCCTTGATGCCGGAGCCAATATTGGATTTGGCCCAGGTCACAGCTTAGGGCGGTGGGTTAATGGCCCACTTTGCCAGGCACACAGAGCTGCTCGGCCCTGTGCGGGCCAACCTGCTGGCTCAGCACTCCGCTCCTTACGGCAGGCGTTGCAGGCGGGGGCTGCGTGGTGAGAGAGTGTGTGCTGCTGCATGTGCCGGTATGTGACAAGCTAACTAAAACGCCAACATGGAGGGGAAACGTGGCTCGGCATCCATGTTTGAGGATGGAGACGAGCGGTACCGGTGGGCTGTCGGCGTTACGACAATACTCCAGTGTTGTTTTCACTTTAATGCCGAAAAATCAGTTTAAACTCTGATGTTTATTCGTCGGGCAAAGAGGACACATGTAACATAACAGACACAGACGGCTAACACGCTAAACAAAGAGATGCAAAAGCTGAATTAGGAGGTATCTGGGAATTAACGCCAGCCAAAATTCAAACATTGATGTTACCATCGTTCTGGCAGAAAGCCGGGCATAATTAGGAATGCGAATAAGAGACTTTTTGACATGGTGGTAGCGGCTCCTCCTCTTTTAGCTGCCACAACCTGAGTGACGAACACACCTGCACGCATGCCGCCCCACTGAAAGACACGTGGATTTGCTGCCCATTTTTTTTTCCCAGAGGAAGCCGCCGTTTGAATGCCTGGCTCAGAGCCTGACTGGCTGATTCATTTGCTGACTGAGGGGCTGGCCGCCTAGTTGACTGACTGTGTGCCAGGACGCAAAGCTTTCCCACATGTTCTCCATGCTGCATTTCAGTCGAGGAACGCTGGCTTTTCCCCCTTCGCAGTGTTTACAGTGTGCAGCCCAGCCGTGGGAGTGCAGCCCTGCTTCATCTCCACACTCGGCCTGAGACGCCTCTCCTATGGCCGCCATTAATCAGCACCAGAGACTTTCTCTCCCTCGCCTCTCCCTTTTTCTCGCTCCTCTACGCCCACAGACATGCTGGATGAAGCCATTTTGAAAGAGTTAACAGATGTCGGCTGATTTGCCCCGGGCTTTCTGACATTGCCCGAGTGATGTATTTGATGTGGAGTTTATTCAGCTCTAATAAACGTATAAAGAATTAGAATAATAATTCACAGATGCACATAGCCAGATTATATGCCGGAGCACCTCTTTGAAGCAGACAAGGCGGCCAAGATTAACAGAACCGGGGGAAAGGATGAAAAGAGCCTTGGTTCAGTCCGCCGACAATCACAGAGGTCAGAACGGACTAATACCACAGCTTTGTGTGCATGCACCACACAGATGGCCTTTGTGTCTTTCACAGGTTGCTTTTCTGGGTGAAAAGCTGAAGCGGGAGGCTGGCATTGTCACTTTGCCCTCAAAAAAGGAGGTGAGCAAAGCACATTTACTACATCTGTCCTCTTTCCTCCCACCCTTTTGTTAATTTGCCATCATATAAAGAAAAAGAACAAAAACCTGTAAAACAATAAAGGGTGTACAGGGAGGGCACACGCATAGGAACAAGAGCAAGGTCTAGCATTCTTATCATACTGAAGGAAAAAAGAATGACTGAATTACTTCCAAAGCAAACAACTACCATTTGCTTCACAACTAAACAACAACTAATCTAAAAAATGGCCAGTTGTAGGCTATCTTAATACCCACATAAACCATAAAAACAGCCACACAGCTACATGGCAATGCATAGCAACTGAGCAGAATTTCAGTCAAGGAGAAAGAAGGCAAAAAAACACCTTATTACTTCTAACTCCTGCAAGCCATTTTGGTCTCCAAAGGTTTTAGAGCGCCGCAGGCCATGTGTCTGCAGTGTTTCGGGAAATGACTTGCCTTCGCACGAACACTGCTATGTTCTGCAGCACTGCTGCCCCCAGCATCCCCGCTCAATTTCTGTTTAACCCCTTCCTGCCTTCCCTCACACTGACTCACTGCAACAGAGAGCTCAGACCCAACACAATGCTGTCACATTGTTCAGCCTTCCTGCAAACCAAGGTAAATCAGACCAGCTTTTTCATGGGGTTACACATTAGCTCCACGTCTAATTTGGCTACTTAAGCATGTGAGGGGCGTTTAACAAACAGGGGAGCTGGAAAGGCGTGCGGCTACACGGGGAAAGAGGAAGATGAAAATGAAAGCCGCTGCTCCGTTCCACTTGATCTACCACAATGCACGACACAGTTTGCACACTTGAGTGTGTATCAATGGTGGATTAAATCTGCAAACTCGTTGACACAACACATAATTAAAACATCTTGCTTGGGGTTAGGAATTTTCTAATTAGCAGTGTACTGACAAAGCTGCAATTCCATCGCCCTGAGTTTCAAAGTCCACAGGTTACTACTAAGATGAAAGCTGACCCTGGAGCACTGTTCTGCGGGGCTGCTCATACAGTTCCTCAGAAGACAGTCACAGGGTCACCGAGCTAAACAGTGTGCTGCACCCGGAACCTCGCTTCCAAACAAAGAACTTCAAACTTTACTGCCTGGAAACACAATCTCGCTTTTGTTTCCCCCCTCTCTGTTTCTTTTTCAACCTGAGAGAAACAAAGGGCCGCGTGAAGGAAGCCATAGGAGAAAACCAAAACATTGTTTTGAATCTGTTTAATTAAAATGCTCCCAGCCTGGCTAGTTCAACAACTTTTTACAAAGAACACTACAGGCTTTATTTAGTGGGTCTTTGTAGCTGAAGTGGGTAACATGATTGTTTTATGATTGTGGGGTAATAACCTTTGTTCACATAGCGCATCTTCTAATCAGTTGAATTGTGAGGTAACCATGCAATCTGCAGTCAGAACAGTTGGCCAGTTGGATAATGTACCAATATGACAGAGGCATTTACTGTTGTCTGTCCGAGGATTGTGATCAAGCTTTCTTCTCTGGGATTTCCTATTGCAAAGCACAAGTTAACTGCTCGTCCGATAACCTGGCCAATTAACACAGGCCAAGCATCTTTGACTACATAAAGTATCACAACTAGAACTTTTCCAACATTAAATATTCAAGGCGTTTCATATATAAAATGAACCCAATTAGAGTTAAAATAGGAGAAGTGTAATGAGTCTCTAGTCAGAATGCTTGACTTCAGAACTAGCGGCTAATGAGCCCTTGTTGGTTTTACACACTTTACTTTCAATGGTGTGGCACTGTCATTTCTGCTGGATTTTAATTTTTAATTCAAGCTGAATGAGAGGGTGGTGACTGAGTTAATAATCGAGGCACCGGGTGTTTTGCAGCCGATGGATAGCTGGGAGAAGTTGCCAAATGAGGTTCGTGGTCCACCCTTTGATGTCTTTGCGAAGCACTTCACGTAGGAACAACCAGTTAACAAAAGCCTATCAGTTCAGAGGGGTATCGGAAAAAAATATGACTACAATAGGGATAATGCATCCTGCAAATGGCCTAATTAGGGAGAGGAGCGAGCTGGCAAAACAGTTTGCCGTTGAACTGGTGCACACTAACAGACACTGACTTGAGGATGAGATGAGGCACCAAAAAGCGGCACGATGGATCCCACTGCTCTGCCGACGTGCGCTCTATTCTGAGCTGTCAGTCTGCACATAAATCCTCATATGAGCAGTGACACATTTCACTTACAAGAAAAAGAAGGCACCAAGGGGCCACAGTAGACATGCAGGCGGAGGAGATTAGAGAGCACATTTAAGGCAGAGGTTTCGCTCTATGTATTGGCCCTTGATCTCAAATTGACAGTAATGGGGCCATTTTTGACACCATTTAGCCATCGCGAGGCTAAGTTCCTTTGCAGCTGACACTGGTCCCATTGCACCTGACGTGGTGCCTGCTAAGTGCGGGGAGCAGGAAAAATGGCTGTCTGAAGAGCGGTTCTGATCTCAAACCAATGCTCTTTGGGGGACAGGGTAGAATTTCATGTTTTATATAGATGGCCCAGAAAGACAAAAAAGGAAAGAGAAGTTAATAGAATGTCTCTTGGATCATTTGTGACCCCCAGTGCCATTGATTTTAATACCCAACAGGATGCAGGGTTGTGAGGCAAAG
The DNA here is from genome assembly GCA_907169785.1 of Menidia menidia. Classification (NCBI taxonomy): domain Eukaryota; kingdom Metazoa; phylum Chordata; class Actinopteri; order Atheriniformes; family Atherinopsidae; genus Menidia; species Menidia menidia. The sequence goes on from CAJRST010000001.1 coordinate 8,724,527, forward strand.
CTGACAGAGTTTTCCCAGCTATTCAGAAACAACTGTTTGTAACTATTGGAGCATAAGTGATATTAATGGAACTACTAGCATTAAAAACCCTACATACACAATTACCTTCCCAACCTCTGTTCATAAGCAGCTAATATTGCTCAGTTGCAGTTCATGTCAAACATATTGTGTAATAACCAATAAAGATAAATTAATAAAAAATCCCAAGTAGTATTGCAAAATCTAGACTGAGTTAAGGAGTTCCTCACTACACATTTGCTGGTACTTTCCTGGAGGCCTCATTTCTCCCATCAGATTCCTCTAGCACGGACCCACAAGGCTTCCTTCCTACCTGCGCAGCATTTTGGCAATCTCTTTCACTGCAACACATACGGCATCCATTTCCAAGCAGCTGTGTGTATATAGAATCGTGTGTATGTGTATATAGCGCTTATCTACATATTGACTTGGTTTAAATCCACACCCTTGTCTGCCATAATAATTACACATCTTGAAAAAGGAAGTACTCAATTCTTCCTGCACCTGAGGCGGGCAGCTGCAGGAGTTGCCCATCGGCGCCCTGCAAACACACCTCCGGCGCTGCCTCGTATCCAAACAGCTTCAGCAGACACCCAGAGCCATTACCTTCCATGGTGTAATGGCGCCTTTCTATTAAATTCCAGCTGAAGAGTAAATGGCAACGCAAGGGCGGGTAAATGTGCTTCTATGCTCTGCAGGAAAAGAGCAGTTGGGCTAAGTCGAACAGGTAATAAAGACAGCTGGAGCTTGTTTTATGGCTGTCCACAAGTCAGACAACAGGCACAAGCATGCACAGAGACTCAGCAAAGCATCAGGGAGTCGTGTCAAGGGCCAACCCCGCAGAAATGTTTACATTTCGCCGCGCATAAAAGTAGTTTTAAAAAGTAGAGCAGCTCCTAATAGAGCTCTTTTTTCTATTTTTCTATCAGAATTGTCAGAAATGACATGGAATCAGAACATCGATGCGGATGATAGAGGCCACATCCAGCTATTCAGAACTCCCAGCAAAGTTCTATCAATGGAGGGCGTTCATTAGTCCAACAAATACATAATTCATGTGGTCTAAAAAATACATGTGATCATGAATCAAAATGGGAATGAGAGCCATGGAAACACTGAGCTTCTCTGGTGATGCCAATTCTTTGTCTAAGCTCTTTTGGGAGACAAGAGGTTAGATGGCATGCCAACTCCCATAAACAGAGGAGGCACAGCTCTCCTGCACTCACCATTCTGGACAGATAGCATCCATGTGCCTGGTGATGTCTGAATTCTGCTGAGATTATTTGTCAAAAACGCCTGAATTTCACAGTTAATTGGCCTCCCTAATTAGCACAGGATGTCTAATTCCCATTGCAGTCAGTGTGCTAAATGGTAAAGCTTTAGCAAACGGATGCTATTCCTTTTTCATTTGAGCAGAGAGGCTCCCTCTGCAACCCCAGCTACACTGTACATTACCCACTCAATGATCGATTCTAAATCTTAATTAGGGAAACGACAAACAAGCAAGGGGAATTAATGAACTGTGTACCTTGTCAAACAGCTGGCTGATTATATTTATTGAGATATATGTTAAATTTAATGATTTGGGCAATTAACTGTAGACCCCCTCTGTAATCTCTGAGGGACATAAAGGGGCCAGGGAGGCAAGCACCGGGGCCACAGACCTAATGGAAAGCAGCTGACAAATATTTGTCATCCCCAGAGTGCTGAAACAGGCGTCGGGGGCTCTGAGGACCCTCTGCTCGGAAAATGAAGATGTCCTAGCAATATCACTCCCTTGTGTGTTTGAATCTCAGCCTCTTGTTTTACTACAGCTCTGACGGTGTAAAAGAGGACGTGTTTCGCACACACTGTGCATTTCTGGAACATCATTTCATTTAATGATCTGAGATGCTCTGCAAACACAATACAGAACCATAACAAAAGATATCTAAAAGTGGGCGCAGCCTCTATAATCCAAGTCCTTTTTTTTCTCACTGCCATCCATTTCTAACTTCTTTTTTTTTCTAAATTGGTCAAATGGAAAGCAGTGAAAAGCGAGGAAAAAAAATTAAGCTGAGCCGAAAAGTGCGACTTGGATTTAATATTTTATAATTGCCAAGGGACATTCTAAGATCAATGAATTTTTGCCCGGGACGCACATCAGAAAGAGATGTACTTCAGTCTTTTTAGGGAACATTGGTCTATTTAATTCCAGTGTCTGATGCATGTGAAATATGCCTTCCATGGCCTCCTTCTTCTTCCCCAGGCACTGCTACGGGCAGACATTACCACTTTTAATGGGCCGCCATGAGAAGAGGCAAGTCAGCCAATAACCCATCCTCGCTAATGGATCGCCTTGTTTATTCTCTTTCCCCATTTTCTGAAGATAATTTTAGATGTTCTGTTTTTGTTAACAGACAAAATAGAGGACACTGTATCACAATAATGCTCGAATACATACAAATAAATAGTCCCAGGAATAAAGGACGTAAACAGAGTGATATTCATGTGCGACGGACGACTCGTGTTAAGCTGGTGGTTGGCCCAGGTCATGAGGGGAAACTTGTGTGTGACTGAAAGCCAAAATGGGGTCTCTCACAGTTGGACAAAAAGGGGCTTCTGAAGCCAGAGATGAGAAACTTTAATGAGATGAGAAAGTTTAATGATAAAGGCAGTCTACAGCAGTGGCTTTTAGGGGGTTGGAAATATCAATTATTTGGTTACTGACCTGACTCAGTTAACATCTAAGCTGTCACATATTTCAATCTAACCTTAAAAAAAAACAGTCCAAGTAAAATAAAAAAAACTGCATAATAACTTAGAAAAGTGCTGACCTTAAATGCCACACCTGAAACCAGACACTACTGGTCCAATTTACCTCGTGCTTTCACATAGGGTCATGCACTTTAACTTAGATAACTTAGATGCCTGAGAATGTCTGAGAGGGCAAACAAAACCCTATATTTTCAAATATAACAAACAGCAAAGGCAGAGATCAGGGATTTATAATAATGAAAGGATGGTAAAGAATGTATTTAATTATTTAGTAGTGAGTTTTAGTTAGTGAGGGGCTTCTTATAGTGTGAGATATAGCTGTACGATGAAAAGTCCTGAATCAGATTCAGGAAAAGTCAAACTACTCTTTATGTCGGCATTTCTGCCATCTCGCAGCAGTATTTTGCCTACTCCATACATATTACCACCACCCCCTCTCCCTACTTGGCACTCCTCTACCCCCCCTACCAGCTTCTAATGAAAGATTTTTTCCAGCTTTTCCTTCTTTCTCATACCAGGATCAAACCTTGACAGCTGACAATGAAGCTGACATAGAACTTAAAGTCAAAGGAAAACACACTTGGAGTGCATAGAAACAGTCAAACGCTTCCCTGTGCTTCCTTCTCTGAGCCACGGGAGGCCAATAGGGGTTAAACCCAGCATCATCGCAGGAGGTCATATAAATAATGACAATAAGTCACACGGAGGGACAGGAGTTTCTTATGTGAGCCATAAAAGGAAGAACTCTCGTGGACATGGACATTTCAATGCCTCTGTGTCTACAACTTCATTAACAACTTTTGGATTCCATAATTCTCGAGTCGTTTGATAGCATTTTCACATATCGAGACAAAAAAAAAATAGGGGGAAGAGTTTTCATCTCCTCCAGGATGGAGTGAGCACAAGGAGTTACAGAATGCCAAAAGCGATTCAGGCATCTTGTCTGCCTGTTCCTGTGAGGAAGTGAAGGCGTAGGACGAGGAGAGTGGGTTTGCACAGTGCGACATAGTGCAGCAAGGGCCCCTCGATGTAAGGCTGTCCCCATGTCCCTGGCCAGCAGGCTAGCTAGAGAGCCAGCCATTATTGGTACGCCTCCACAGCAGTGGAGATGGGTGAAAAAAATTGAACAAATTTCATTCTTGAGAAATTTAATTATGTCAAGATTAACAAGGGAGGTAATTAATTTTCTTTAAGATGAGTATCTATTGAGTGCCTGGGGCTCAACTTTGTTGTCAAAACTGTATATTTAACCATTATTTCAGGGCAAAGTTTTACAGGCAGGAATGAGGGGGATCACTACTTTACCGTGAATATGGATGTGTAGGCACTTCTTATCTGAATAGGAAGATTTTAGTGTTAACAATTCTGAGGATATTGATGCACATGCATATGTTCTGAGCAAGCCCCGAAACAGAAAAAACCCATAAACTACATGAGAGCTCCAAATAACTGTCAGTCAGGCCTTCTCCGGGAGAAGGTGGTGTGTTTCTTTCATGAGCCAAATGGATTTTTCCTTAAACTCTCTGGAAGATCGCGGTGCTGGAAATCTCAGAGCCAAAGGGGGCCCAGGGACACAGAGTCCACCAGGCTAATTAGGGATCCTCTTAAATTCAGCCACATTAAACTCTGCACAGGTCTTTCAAATGTAATATATTATTTATGAGCTGCCCACTACCCTCCCGTCTGCCCTCGTTTCTTTATACAAAGAAAATGTTTTGCTAGCCAGGCCGTCAAGGTGTCTCAGTGAGAAATTATATCAGCTGGTTGTGCCTCCACTGTAACTGTCCCAAGCTTTAAGAACTGCCTTAATCAGTCCTGTTTAATTAATCGTCTGGTATTATTTTCATTCCTACAAAAAAAATGGCACTATTAAAATATTTCTTGATAATTAGCAATGTTTGCACGCAAATAGGTGGCAGATAAGCAGCGGACGTTTAAAATGTCACTGAGAACATCCAGTGGCTCAGTTTGCTGGCCCACTAGGTTGAGCTTTGACATGGATGATGATTGGAAAATAACTGATGCATATAATGATTGACATGATCCATACACAACATGGAAATTTATAATTGTGGAAGCTGAATATCAATCAAAAAAGTAACTGATAGACATTAATGATGGGTGTCCACCTCAGATTTACTCTATACAAGTTTCCTAATGCCATTTAATAATGTAATATCTAATGTAATATAACATATAATATCTTAGATGCATACTTTTCAATATTAAGTTCAACTTAAGGGGAAATCTGTCACTATACATGTCCAGTGTAAGGCATTCTACTATGAATAGAAGTGAGGAAAAAGTTTACACACGAGCTATTGCATGAACTATTGCATCAATCTTTTTATTCTAGGCATACTATGGCTCTATTTAAAATATCTTAACCTATGGTGCAGGGTTCGTAAACTGCTACCACGGCGCCCTGCATACTATTGGATAAGGGAAAACTGGCAAAGTGCACCATGTTAAAGCTCTAAGAACATATGGCATCTGGCCAAGAAACCCCTGTAACCATTATTAAGACGAAACTCTGTCTCTTTCGTGTCCTCGCTGGAAATACCGAATTGCCTTGAGATGCTAAGTCAAACTAACGTTACAATCTTTCTGACATTATGAAACCAATAGCAGCCTCTCTCTGCCCTCTTTAATCATATTTATGTAGAATGTAGTGAAAGGGAACCCACACAGGACTCCTTATGTTTCAGAAAAATTCTCATAAATCATGCAAATGTCATGCTTCAGATCCTACCCTGAATCACTCCTAATTTGTGGTAAGATAAATACATAGATACAACAGTTAATCAGCGGTTAATGTCAATGCACCCTGTGGATTTAACAGAAACCTTTTGTGTGCCCAAAAGCAAAAGCCGAGCTCCACATGTTGACAGGAACTATATAAAGACTTTAGCAAAAGCTTTCATTTACACCCAAAACATCCACTTTGTGTGGCTTTTGGACAGGGAGAGAAGCAAGGAGAGAGCAAAAGCGATGGGGATGCCGGGTTAGCGCAAAACAGAAGAGAGCAACGGTGAGTAAAGCAGATTAGATCAGTGCTGCCACTCAACCTTTGAAGTCAGCAAGCAGGCATGACTTTTTCACTAAATACTAATCCTAACAGACTCTGGGCAAAGACAAGACAAAGATGGAAAAGAAGAAACAGACGGAGCCAGAGGAGGAGCCATTGTTTTCCCTCATGCTGTCCCTTCAACCGGCACTCAGTCGGCCCGTCTCCCCTTCTTAACCAAACAGCCTGGTTGGTCCTAGTCCTCTGAGTCCTTACACCCCCCTCCAGCACCGGAACCCTCGTACTCTCTAAGTTTCCTGTTTGTCTGGTTGAAGACCTGGCCGTTTTTACTCCCAGGCGGCACATTGGGAGGGACGCAGGAAGAGGAGGGGTGGGCGACGGAGAGGAGCACAAGACAAGAAGGACAGAGGGGAGGTTGGCGGGGAGAAGGCAAAGGGAGAGACACTGAACACTCCCGAGTTGGGATTGATTTACTTCATTAACCGAGATTACAAGTTTAACTTACAAACCAGAGGTCAAAATTTCTCATTAACAAGGGGACCGTGGAGAACCTCAGGGCTTGGAGACCACTCTTATTACTGACTACACATTTCAATCTGTCTTTGATGTTCCATGTCTGCCTTTCTACCCCCTCTTTCCCCCTCCTATTTTTTGGCAGCGAGGTTGATTTTAATTGTAGCTATAGAACAGAGCATAGTTTGCCTGTAAGCCAGCCTCCACATCTGTAGTGAGTGCAGCTTTAGTGATATTGGGTGCAGTCCATAGCTTGGGGCTAATTTTAATGGTTCCCCCCTCCTCCCTCCTTCATCGGAGACTCAGATTGTTTTCCACGTGATTCCTGTTAATTTAGCTGGAGGAAAGGGCATCAGTTTTCCTTGTGCTTTTCTCCCCTCTCTCCCCATGCCTCTCACTCTATTGCCTCACTCCTTCTTTCTGATCTACAGCCTCAAAGAAAGAAGGTGAAATGAATTCAAATGGAAAAATAGACTGTGCTCACTATTAAATTGCTCGCCTACCTTTGTCCTTAGCATTGCGCCTGGTCGAGACAGATAGGAGAAAGGCAGTGTGGCTGTACAAACTGGGGCAATTTAGCTGCTATTGTCGTTTTTACGTCAGCAAACAAACCACTTCCTTTGATGTGATAAATGGCCTAAGTGCCTGAATGATAACTCAAAGCTCATAAATGTGTCAAGGATGTTTCAAAGCACTGAGCCCGTTATACACTGCAGGACACTGTGCGAGGAGGCAAATTCTACATCTCAGAACCTTAAGATGTGGAAAGAAGTCTCTATCTGTGTCTCGTAAGTGAGCAAAACATAGGCTCAGCAATTCAGACAACATACACAAACCAGAGAAGAGATCACAACATTTGAAATCAATGGGAGGGAAATGAAACCACAGGGTGTCCAAGTCATGTTTTAAGTGTGAAAAGGCAGAATGTAATAGGTGTGATGGAGCAGTCATAAGAAGGCAGGGCCATATTTGACATTCAACCTTCCATCCTTGATTCACTAAGCAAGATAATCTGAGCTTTTGTACTGTTGGTATGCTGTGGTATGAGTTTACCTACAGTAGCTAGTAGGACTCATAGGAAGCCGTCCTGTTCAGTTGCAGCAGCTCTAAATGGATTGAAAGAAAAAAAAAAGCTGGTAGTGAATTGGTCGGTTTGAATCTTTTCTGAATACTTTTGGGATCGCCGGGATAGATCAGTGTTTCACGAACATCACACTATTAAATTAAACTACACTCTATTTGGTAAATGGATGTGTCCTCCCCATTTTTTGAGACCCTCCACGTTTAAAGATGATGCAGAAGTCCTAACAAACGCAGGGCACTGGGACCTTTGTGGGTTTTCCCCAAGTTAACCAATCACAGGAGGGAGGAGGGCTCTGAAAAGACTCAAGAGTTTATGATTTATTGCCTGAATCAGCCAGAGGCTCGAACAAGGCATTATGGGATAAAGATTTTATTTTGAACAGTGAATCACGCAGAGCCACTCCAGTCAAGTTTCTGAATAAAAATATAGAGCTGGAGAGAGACTAATATGTCTTCTTTAATAGGCCTGTGTGCGGTGTGTCGGGGTTGTGTAGAATTAGGACTACTGAGCTGTAGGCAGAGTTACGGTGTGTTTGCTTTGCGAGCCCCGGCCTGTGCAGTGACCCCCATTGGGGCCACAGCAGGCCCTCTTCAGCAGGCTTGCCAGCAGCCTCAGCCATTGGCTTATTAGAACTAATCTGCCCTGCGGAGCCCTGTAAGATCTCCTTTGTTACCTCCTGCAGACTAGATCGGGCGAGAGATGGACTCTTCAGTTTTGACTGGCTATCGGTTTCACAGCCTATGGCAATCCACTTCCAGGCACAGGCCCAAGTCCCGCAAAGCCACCATCAAATTAAAGGTGGTGAACAAGGGGGGGGGTGGGCTAGGCTGGAAAGGGAGAAAGAAAAAAATTGTGTTACCTGAATTCCCTCACAGTCTGAACAAAGCGGAGAGGTTAAAAAAAAAAAGAGGAGAGAAGGAATACTGAGTTGAAATCTTCAACAGGAGCTCTGCCTCTCAGTGAACAGAACAGGAACTCAACAAGGCCATTATCTGGCTCCTAATTTGAGCTCTGGCACAGCACTGAAGGGCTGCCTTTGTCTGGGATTAATGCGGAAAGCTCAGGATGCGATGTCAGAGGGAAATAATCAGCGTGGGCCCTTCATAACGTTGGCTGCTTGTGCTCCTGGCCAGGCCCCCCGGCTCATTTCTGTGGAGATGAAATCTATGACAAGCCCCTCAGTGAAGCTGAGAGCAGGCAACAGTCCAGTAACACCCACAGGCCTCCAGGCATCCTGTGACCCCCTTAGAAAAGTCACATTCACTTTGCTCTGGAGAAGGGAAAGAGAACGCCGCGGGGGCTTCCAGCCCATGTGAAATGAAGAAATGTGAGGAGGTGAAAACGAAGTGAAAATAAGTTAAGATTCCTCCTCCGCCCCCTCTGCAACAACTCCAGAGGAGGGGAACACTATGACTTCACTTTATTATGCTTTCTAATTAAACATATACAGGACATTAAAAAAAAGGCGGGGGGGGGGACAAAAAAAATAAAAAAGCATAATGTATATTCATGTTTATGTTGTGTAACTGGATTTCAGAGAGCAGTGTGAGAAGGCCGCTTTTTTCTTTTTTTCTATTGCAGCAGAAGGTCGTGGGCTAATGCCCATCAGGGTAAAGCATTCTGAAAGAGGTTGGCACTGTACTCAAGAACCAGAAGTAATGCTTTTATTTTGTTATTTATGCTTTTTTACCGGGTGCATTACTCTGCTCCTCTGCAGCACACTGCTGCCTAGCTGAGGATGTGGGGACGCTGCTCCATAACCAGGTTATTTAAATGACCAATTCACATTCAAAATTCAGGCTTACTCTGGTGTCGTCATATTTACAGAGGAATACGTGGAATTTAAATGCCCCTCGCACGTAAACACACAAACGTGCCTAAAGGAAAATGTGACATGGTGCAGCAACTGTGTATAACTTCATGTATAATCTGTCTGTTAGAGAAATGTGATACCTCAGTCGTTGCTCACGGAACCTCAAACAAGAGTTACAGCAGCTTAATTAAAAGCAGACTCTGCAAGTCACTGAGAAATGTGTCACCGTGCTCCTTGTTGAACAGATGTTTCCTTTAATCTATTTCATATTTGCTAAGATTAGATTGAGGAGGATGAGCTTTCAGACACGCTCCTAAACTTGGACAAAGCCAAACACTTTCAGCATCACAGTCTCGAACCGACAGTGAATCGTCACACAGAGGCCGACAAAGAGCTGTTGTTCCAAACCGAATCTGTTCCCCGGTGCCTCTGGAAGGGAATTAGAGCACGAGTCAACTCAGTGATTTCAAACTTGAGCATCTTCGTTCACACTCTGGAGCTAAATACAACAACGGTGGTACAGAGGGCGACACATGGTGCGCCGCTGCGCCACCACCAGTTCAATTCAGAGCGAAGGTGACAAACATGAAACAAATGCTCACTTCACCACCGTTCATTTAGTCGAATATAAATATGGAAATTATTAACTGAATATTACTTTATTAATCTCAAAATGGGATACCATTTGTGAAGCATAAAGAATTTAAACAGCTATTAAGACACTATTCAGTTTGAAAAAGTCCCCATGCGGTGTTACTGCTGTGGGCAGGAGGTTCCTGTTATGTTCCTTAGTGCTTCAGAACATTTGCACAGATGCAACAAAATATTACGACCACTGCTACACTTTAGGCTTGGGAGGCTCCAACCTGTCACACTCCTGAGCAACACTTACTCTTTCTCCTCCCCTCCAGAGACCATTGCTTGACTCTTTGTTTTCAATCCCAACGTTTTACTGATTCTTTACACAGCTTAAATTAAATTATTTGAGAAAAGAAAGACTTTATATTTGGCAAAGGAAATGCCAAGATGGGGATATGAGTTGATTGTATGCAGATCAGCCATAATATCCTGACCACAAACTGAGTAAGTTCTTCTCTTGCTGCCAGAAGAACTGGAACATGTAATGAACAAAGATTATCCAAAGCGTAGAAAGCACCGGAACACAACTATGAGCATTAAAAAAGAGACACTCCAATTATTTTCTATTACACATCACCTAAAAAATACATACTTTTCAATAACACCAGTGAAATGTAAGTATACCCTGGTTCTTCAATAATCAGTAGCTCTTCAAGTATGGGGCTTTACAAGTTATTTAGTGTTTTTTTGTTTTACCTGCTTTTACTGGAGTCCTGTTACACACAAAATGTGTTGTTAAAATGAATGTGTGATGAGAGGATTAAAAAAAAAAAAGCTGGAGCTATAACACCCTGATTCACAGATTAAATTCCATCATAAATACTTTTAACATGTAAAAGTATTGAAGTGTTCATGTTATGAATAATAAAATGATGTCACCTGCTGATGTAAACTGCAGGGTTACTTGCACTGTAATTTGAATGAGTTTTTAAGACATGTGAATATTATTGTGCATTAAGGTATTTCAAAAAGCAACTAATATTTGGAGTTTCTGATATCTGAATGTCTTTACCGACATAAAACTGTGCATTGTGGGTGTGGTGACTTTGTATTCTGGGCTATCTTCCAGTAGATGTTCAGCTAATAAGGTACTATCAAAATGTTTTCCCAACACCACATGTGAAAGGTTTGGATTGTCCCTTAACTGATGATTTTTACTATATTCAAATACCCCAACCCTTGCCATCCTCAGCTACCAGTGTTTATCAAATATACATCTTCTTCCTGCTCAAAAAAAATCTTATCCTTCAGGAAAGATTTTTCAATCTGTTTGTTTTTTGGGCATTCATCCTTTTAGCTCTGACTTTTAGCGACCATCACAGACAGCATCTCTGCTAAATGAGGCTGCCATCACCAAGAAGGATTGAGGGAACATCCCAAATGAAGCCAGACTGGGAACTGAGGATAAAAAGCTCAATATTAATTTCATCGGATGCATGTATTTTTGCCTTACGCTTGCTTCTGTCTGGATGTAGCGTACTGCTTTTGTGGTGTGATTTCTGCAAGGTTACAGTTCCAACTACAGTTACAGTACAGTGTAGTTCTGAGTTTAAAAAAACACATACCGGTACTTCCTTCTGATCATTGCTGCAGAGCTGAAGCTTTTCTCTCTACTTCCTGCACAGTTGTGATGCTATCAAGTCTTCAGGAAAAAAACACTTAAAACTATGTATTCCTACAACAGCAGCCATCTCCATCTAAGCACTTTTCACCAGAATAAAACACATGCATGGGTGCACACAGTGAAAAGTAGCAAGCCACATCATGACAACTGGCACTGTGTATACTTTAAAATGAGTCTGATGTTAAAACTTGAAAAAGCTTAAAAGTAGCATAACATGCAGCTCATAATGTTAAAAACTCACCAGGTCGATTAGCTAATTTGGCACATTTCGTTAAACCAAACTACCAGATTCTACATGATTCTCCGACCAAATCAATATTTAAATTAAATTGTATGTACCTAGCATTAAATCACAAAAAATGCTATCTCATGCAAAATCTTATAACCTCACAACCAGCGAGCTTTTCATACTTTTTAATTAGTGACCTCAGAATAAGGCAGAGTAAGGCACAGTCTGGTGATTTTATAAGTAGAACAAAAGTGCTATGGATTAATCAAAACCCTTCTCAAACAAAATTTATGACATAGTAACATATACTCAGTCAAACTTCATAACATCCACAATTAAACATATGCAGAGCAGTTCCAGCCATAAAGCGTGCCAAATCATCGGTGAACAGTAGGAGAAATATGACTCCTTGCAGATTGATCTGCTGGCTGTTTATCACGGTTGAATTTGTTACTACAATGGCACGGCCTGCTAGATTAGAGATTAGTCATCCTAAAAGTGACATAAAATTGTTAAGAAATCTGCCACTACCAAGCTTACTGTTTGTTACTACCACAAACTTGGACACGACAAGCTGGAGCACAAAATAATTCACTCGTTCCAACAATCTGGTCGGCACCTGGCATTAAAAATTTCTTAATTTGCTGCAGTCATTTCTGTTTATTATGTGTTTTAAGATAAAAAATAAATAGAATGGTGGCTCGGTTTAGTATCTAGAAACCTAAAGTTACCAGCGAACGGTGCCAACACAATTCTTAAACAAAAGACAATACTTGGGGAATGATTCTGATTATTTTGGATTATGCCACTTTAATAAAAGCAGTGCTGACAGGCTGCAATAATTATTTTTACAGTATCGTATGATTACTATCAGAAATCAGGCCTCTTCTGTTTGTCCTCTGATAAGTCAAACATGAAAGAACACAGTCTGTTAAAGACACGGCACCCTGTTCCCAAGGTCTGTCTTTTTTTTTTGCTTGAAAAGGTTCCAAAAAAAGTCCCAAACATAACCAGATGCTCTCACGGGTGGATAAAAAACACTGCGCCTGACATTGCAAACAAAAAGAGAGCCATCTTGTCAGTGTGGTTCTTACCTCGGCTCCTGATGGTGCAGTCCCAGGTGAGTCCACTCTACGTTTTTTCCGGGGTCCGATGGCGGCTAATGCTGTGAGGTTGGCGTCTCGCTGCCTCATCTGAGCCAATTCCTGTTGCTGCATCTGGTTAAGACAGAGCAAAAAGATCAGAAATAACCCCAATGTGTATACTGCTGTATTACCATAGTTTAACATATGCATGTAGGGGATTATTAATATGCCATGGCAAAATATCGACATGCACCTATGACCTATGATACTAAATAAAACCAAAGTAATAGTGACTTTATATATCAATCGGTCTTTATTTACAAAACAGGTTATTAGTTTTTAAAACTCAACTAATATAATTAATGTAATATCCCCCCATATTGCTGGAAATGATCTGCTGACCTGCAGGAACAAAGTTGAATGAATGGAAACCAATGAAAACAATGAAGTGGGAGCAACATCCAACATTTTGCTTTAATCAAATGAAGGAGCAGCTGCTGACGTCCATCCCGGTTCTGTGTGAGGAGAATTCTTTCCTCAGCAGAACAAAATGGAAGACTACCCCCCCACCCCCCCCACCCCCAAAGAAAAAAAGATGGTGTTTGTGCAGTCACATGGTTCTGTTGTGGTCTTTTGCAGTTCATGATGTTTAAGTGGGTGTGTTTTTTTTGTGTTTTTCTTTTTCTTTTTTGGGGAGGTGGGGGGCAGGGGTGTCTGCCCGAGGTAATGTCATGTCTGGCTGCAGGGCTGAGGGGGAACCCAGCGTTGCTGGGAGCTGCCCTTTCTATTGGGCGGAGGTGTTAGGGCCCGGGGCCATGGCACACAGGGTGCCAGCACTCCCTCCAACATGCAAAAACAGTATGCACACACACACACACATACACACACACATACACACGTGCCTATCAATCCTGGCTGCAGCAGAGGGAATGCCTACCCACCAGCCTGCCTGCGTGTCTGCCTGCTGGGGGAGAGAAGCCCGGGTTGGGAGAGAACAGGGACAATCAATGTGCGCCTTGATGTCTTTCATGTTCTTTTATGTTATCTCTCAGCATGTGTTCACTGGGCTCTGGTGTTTGTGTGAGGCATGTATGTTGTCTGATCAGTGGAAAATTTCATGTTACTTTCAGATGGCGCTCTATAAAAGGTTGCTTTGGTGCATAGAGTCTGATCTAAAATGTGCATGCAGTTGACTCTGATTTTTTTCCTAAAACCCCGCTGGCAAGGCATGGCCTTTAGGGTGTTGCCACTTCACATTTAGCACAGCGGAACTGTTGAAAGATTCAAACACGCTGACAAAGTAGGGGAAATAATAGCAGCTGAATACATAAACTGCATTCACTTACCCTTTTTTTTTTTTTTTTTACAATGTATGGTGGTGAAAACATGGATTTAAGTGGAGAACAGGGTGATGGAGTCGATTCTTGTTTGAATTTGTGTTACTCTTAATGCAACACTAATCTATACAGAGCTTTAAAAAAAACGCTGGAGATGGTGGCTGGATGACCATTGCTCCTGTCCACAGGGAAAACGCAGCCCTAATATTATCAGTGCTGACTGTATCAGGATTGGCCACGAACAACACTCAAATGTCTGCAGGCCTGACCTTAAAGGATCCCACCGCAAAGTGAGCAGTCGCAGAGGGACAGAGGAGAGGGGAGGGGGAGAGAGAGGTCCGCTATCTCTCTGATGGCACCAGGATGCCGACATCTCTGGCTGGCAGTTGGCACCAGGCATGGGCTCCCAGCGCCCACAGCAACTGCCTGCATTTTCAGATTTATGACCGCATGATAAACGAAGGCTTCATTCTGCCATCTGCAAGTCTGCCTTTCCCGTCATCGTAAAGAGGCCGCCACGACAGTGGGAGACTGATGTCTGATTTCAATCTGGTGCCACGATGCAGACTCGACTTTCCTCTGAAGTGCACTTTACCAATCGGAACCAATGAACATTTTTTGCGAGGACAAGGTGATCTCTGTGTGCTCATCAGAGTTTACACGTCTGTAGAGCAGAGTGGTCAAATGTAGCCACTCTGCATCCACATTTTTCCACTGTACCATTCACAGCAAGGAGTTTTCAAATCTATGTTCCATCTTTCCATCTGCTCAGGTCCTGATCAACAACCTCTCTGTTCGTTTGCGCTGCCCCTGGTAGCCTGCTCTGGTCATTACCTAGATGAGGTGGGGACATTTTAGAGCCTTGCCCACAGATCTTGGCAAAGATAGTCCATTTTCCCCATGATACGATGTTGGAAAGATGAAGAAGCTTCAGTCAAACCTCCCTTCACGGTTATGTTGCACACGTTATTTGTTAATCTCCAAAATAACTTCGGATTTTTTTTTGTTTGTTATTTTATATTAGTGTTGATGCTATCAAAGTTTGTTTTTTTCCTCAAATTCCCACAAGAGTACCTCTTTGACATATTGGGATGTTGTGTTGATAGAAATGAAAATAAACATCTGTGATATGCAAATACAGCAAATTTTAGAGAACACTGTCTCCTGTCTATAGCGACCGGTTCAATCACTGCCAAAACCAAAAAAAAAAACAGTGCAGAGTTCCCCAGACTGCAAGAACAACTATGCGGCACGATGCATATACTTGCCAGCTATGATCAAGGGAGTCACGTAAGCATCTGTTGTTCCAAAGGTACGTTCATGCTGTTCCTTCCATTCTGTATCTCTGCCCTTTGAAAGCACAGAGCTGGGACTCGTGAAGCCAAATTTTCAGCGAAGGTCAACAGATGTAGAAGAGAAAATCTACCCAAGTCTTATCTTTTAAGGGGATTTAGTGTGTGTGCGTGCAGCACAGTCAAATGTAATGTGTGGGAAAATTATTAGAAGAGTGCTCTGCTAATTATATCTCACATTACCCGGGGTCCGCACTCTTAGATTTTATTCCGGAAGTGCTTTTGAGGCAAATGACTCAAACTTATACCAGAGGAAATAGTGGAAAATACAATAAAAGATTTAAACTGAAATATGCATCTGTGATGTTGAAAATGATCGGATCACCTCCACTCACCTGTTTCCCCCCCCATTCTTATTTTATTTACACGTCTAACTTCCAGCTCTGTTACCAGTGATAAATCTGCAAAAAGTGTCTTTTCAAGACCCAAAACTAAAAACTCAAAAATTCTGCTTGCAGAAGAAAGAGCAGTCTGTTACCTTATGATGCAAAAATGCCCAAAGTATGGCAAGAACCTCAGAGCTTTCTGAAACGCTTGGAGTGAAGAGGAGGAGGAGGAGGAGGAGGAGGGTGAGCTGGAGGAGCCACGATGGCCAACCTGCCACTCTCCATCTCTGCTGTTTTTAACAAAGCCTTTTCTCTCCACTCCCCCCCCCTGCCCCCGCTCCTGGCCTGGGGGACTGCTCGCAGCCCTCCAGACGCTTACAGACAGATGTCCTTGGTGGAGCAGAACATGCTCAGCTTGACGTCACAGGCAGCTACGGGGCTGTGAAGGCAGCTAAAAGGGTATCTGCCCTACATAGACCACAACAAAAAAGCCAAACTGCAGGTTTTGAATCGATCAGTCTCATAAGCATACCCCCCTCCCCCCCTCCCCTTTTCCCCCCCCGAAACAATCCTGTCGGGAAACAGACAGCAGGGTGCTTGAGTGTATTCATGGCATATGCAACATTTGGTGTGCACCTACTTCAGACATTTCGTAGTGCCCATGGATTTACATTCCAGGAAGCTTTTCAGTGAACGACTATAATGGAACGACTGTTCATTTTACAGATTTTTGGCACGTTATATCCCAAAACGTAATAGAGACAGAGATGAAAGGCAGCGTCTCTAAGAGATGCACGTGCAAAAACTTCATTAAATATCACCTGACTGCTGACACATACTTATCTTCCATTGTCACGCAATTTCTGTCGGCGTGGTTGCTGGTGGCAGATACATTTGCATAGTTTAAAACAGCTTATCGAAACCCAATCTAATGGTTTCTTTGGTCAGTGCATCCTCCAATTGACCCTAACTTCATAAGTAAGAGAAAAATATTGCCATTCCTCGCATTTAATTTCTAACGTGTCCTCAGTTAAAGATCATGAGGAATGATCCTACAAAGTACTGATCCCAAAATCCTTTGTCTGTTTCCTCCACACAAAATGAAAGGCTCAGGAAAGAAGAAGCGTGTCTCATTTTCGTGTGAAATCCATCAAACTCTGCAGCTTTTAACTAACTGCTTATTTGGAAACATAAGCAGCTCCACAGTGTTAAATTAACACCAGTAATAACAGCATTTGGTGTCAGCACTGGAAGACAAAGGCTTGGAAGATGAAAATGGCATTCAATCCACACATAAATTCTGAGAAGAAAAAAAAAAAGGGCAGCTTTAGTTACAGCCAAAAATGTCAAATCTGGGTATTCTACAGCCCTAATATATGAAATAGGCCCACAATTTGCTACCAGCTCCACATGAGCATGTATAAATATCAATAGGCAATCACAGAAGAACTGGTCAGTTCCAATGAAGCCTGTCTGATCATTAAAGAACCAGCCTGATACAATCCAGGACTGTCCAACTCCTGCTTCTCAGTCAGCCGGTTAAAAAACAAAAACAGCAAGTAATAGGAATTACGTCAGCTGCATGATGGCTTTCCACGATATTCTCACAAAGTTTTGTTCAATCCAACATTAAGCTAGCATTAGTAGTTTTATGATTTGTGAAATTTGGAACCAACATTCATGTTCTCCTCTGCTGCAATGACTTAAGTTGCTGTCTAAATCTCAGCACTCCTGCAGCACCAGCGGGACTGGTTTTGTGCTGCTCATGAGATGTTTGCTTCCATCTGCGTACGGTAAACATTAAAGCTGCTACCTGCTGGTACAAGCCAACATGCGGGTTTACATAAATACTTCTCTCACATTTATCAAGCATTTGAAAACTTGAAATCCGTCCGCAAACAAACACGGACGCTGGACGCTGATGACACGAACCACATTATACTGACACGGTTTGGATCGAAGTTTCTGTCTTTCCAAACACCAACATTTAATCTTTGAATTCGTAACTCCTTTTGCTCCGTTGTGTACGCTGCCCACTGCCGAACACGGGCGTGTGCGATGATATTTTATGCATGTGTTTTATGTGCGTCCATAATCCATGCATCTCCTTCACCTGACACCCACATGGCCGGCATTTCGTGAACATCTGTGAGCTGCATCTTGAGGCTCTTCTTCATGCGGAGTGCCTGGCAGTTCATTTGCTGCAGGGCGATGGGCCATTTGCGGCAACCAATCAGGTCTTTGTTCTCCATCTGTACTCGCACACCCCGAAGAGGCGAGGCGAGCCGCGACCTGCTAACGCGGGGACCACTTTGGGCCACAACTGGATGGAGACGCGGGTGACTTTATCACTCCAACTAACCGCGCTATGGACTAAAGTTTGGAATTTCAAATGTTATTTTGTGTGATGTGCGCGAAAGCACAGAGCCACACTTTTATGCCTTCATTAAAAAAGAAAAAGGGTATTTCAAAAAGTGAAATAACATGTATTGATCTGGAACAATAAGCTGCTTTCATGCCACATTTTCCCCAACAGAAGAATGTTTTTACTGCAGCACTGAGACAAATCTTTCTAAATAGCACGCATTACCTGTACGAGTTTGGAGCTGTTTTACTGAGAGGAGATATGTAAACACATAAATCACTTCCTTTCTTGCGAATCTGCCCATGATGAGATTGTTTCATCTACAGATTTATTTAAAATACATGCATGATTTTATAGTCTTGGCACAGCCTGTTCCAGCAGAGAATGTCAGAAGTGCTTTAAAGAGCTCAGGACCAATTATTTGAAGCCCTCGGCCGTCCCCGGAGCAGAGGTCATTACGGGAGTGCCAAAATCACGACCCTGCTGTTTTTCTTCATCTGCAGCTTATTTGTTGAGATTCAACAGCACAAAACGAAGCAGGGTGGAGAACGTGAATAAACTGGACGTGTCCAACAAAGCTTTTGTCTTTACTTTGTAGGTAGGTATTATTTCTTTGAACGATAACATTTGCTTTACACATTCTGGTGAGAAATGAAGGAGTCAGAAATCAGCAGATTCTGATGATGTTACACCGGAGTGGCGGGGGAGAGTGGTGATCATTAAAAATACTGCTTATCTAAGGAAAAATTTCCTCCTTTAAATGTTTTCACTTTGTCTCATTCTATGCTTCGTCTGGCAGTCTTCCACCTCTGTTTCTTTTTTCTTTTTTTTTAACATTTGGATTCGCCGCTCGTCACCTTCTACTGATCACACCTAATTTGCATCCAGGAAAAGATGAGAACTCAGATATTCACACTCCGAGAGAGGACGATCTCAATGATTTATTCATTTCCAAATCAAAAAAAAAAAAAAAAAAAAAAAGGAGTGAAAGGAAGGTAGATGAGAAGGGGGAATCTTCACAGGCAGCAGGCGACTAGCGGGCTCTGAGGCTGGGCTCTTCTTCCCCACACCGCCTCAGGCACATGGTGTGCAAGTCCTCCTAATTAACAAGGTGAATCATGCTGCCGCTCTCTAATTAGCCAACATGACAATCTAATGGAAACATGCAGGCTGAGCTGGCGCACTCCGCATCACCTCACAAAGGCCCCCACAACTGTCCTTCCCGTAAGAATTCCACAAAAATGACACCTTAGAATTCGAATGCAAAGCAAGAGAGAAGGTGGGGCACAGTGGCTCAGAGGAGTGCATTTTTGGAGAAGGTCAGACGGGAGACATTACCTGACAAGGGTGAGAGATTTTTTTTTGCTATACAGATGCATAGAAAGCAGCGTTTGTTGCCTAATTGAAACATGTCCTACCTCATGCCTCCCTCTCACTTCTATCTCAGGCACAGGAGGCTGGCACCTCGCCACCAGCGTAGCTCAGCACGCCCAATTCCCCTGTCGTTGGAGTCCCAAGGAGTGCTCCAGCGCACAAAGAGAAAAACTCAACCTACAGGCTTGTACACCAAGTAGACGAGTCCCTACCTCCCTCTGAGGCAAAAAAAAAAAAAAATCCTTTTTTTGTTGTTTTCCTTCTCATTACAGCACTTTGTAATATTCGAAAACATACAGGAACACCAAAGGTACTTTTAAAGCTTGCCTCTGTTCTTTTTTTCTCTTGTAATATGCCTTCAGGTAAAAAAATCTGAAGTTGAGACTTCAGACAACAAAGCAACAAATAAAAATAAGCTTACAGTATATTATGTAGTAGCCTGCATATCTTCAGGACCTACAAAACAACCCTTACTTCTGCGATAATTAAATCATCAAGCCCCCTTTTTTTGGGGGATGTTACAAAGACATGACTGAAATCCAGCTGAAATTTCAGTAATTAAAAGACACCAATTAAAGTCATCTATCACTTAATTTGCTACCCCAAAAAAAAAAAGCAAGCGTTTGCTCGGCTTGACCAGAAGATGTGTATTCACATGTGTCTTATGAGTTGCTGTGACTCCAGTAGAATAAAGGCATTGTGTATCTGTGAAGCCAGAAGACAAGAACATAACAGCTACGAACTGGGACACACAGAACAGCAGGAATTCTCTTTGAAAGTCAGCTTTGAGAGGGAGAGAACGTGGAGGAGGGTAGCAGCCTTTCGCCCCTGGGCCTACCTAAAGGGGGAGAGTGTCTCTTTGAGCAGAGCACTTTGTACAGGGCCAGAGGATGAGAGCCTATGAACTCGCAGATACAGCCGGGCTAATGAAAACTATGGGCCAGCCGCATTGTCCTCTGACACACAAGAGTCTCTCCTCTCCGGAGAAGTGCGAGTCTCTGGGTGATGGGGGGCCCGTAGTGTGGGTGGACTTTAGGATCTCTGCGACCGGGTCACCTGTGGAGGATGCCGGGCCAATCGTGGCATTAATGTGTGCATTTATGCCCGATGCTTGCTGGTTGAACAAATGGTGCCGATCCGAAGAGCACGCGGCTTAATTTGCTGTGTGGGCAATGAAGCAAAACTTTCCTAATGTGCGACAGGGTTTGCATATGGAACATGAATATTAGTGGAATGGCACGAACAGATTTTAATGTATAGGCCTGAGCAGTAAGGGAGGAGGTTTGACTGCAGGGTTTTATTCGGAGCAATAGGAGGTTGGAAGTTAAGGAAGGGCAGAATTAATGCGGTGGAAGTACAGCACATTTCAAGCGAGGCTGTTGTGTCAAACAGGCCAAAAAAAAAAATCTCTCAATGCCTGAAGAAGAAAAAATATTTGAGGAAAATTATTCTAACAAAAACCTTTGAGATTCCCTTTGGAGAGCTCTCAGTTTCAAACAAATCTTTTGGAAACACTGTAAGCTAGAAGAGGAGTGTTGCTGCAAGGGCATGGTAATGTGGAGGGATGGATAAAGAAGTAGAGGAGAAGACCATGTTCTCCCTCATGCTCCCTCCCACATCATCCGTAAGAGAGCCCGCGATTGGATCATCAGTGGGAGAAAGACTGTGTTAATAATATTTCCCGTCCAAAGACCTGCTCTGCTAAACTCTGCTGCTTTCTGATGTGACCTTTTTTTTTTAACCTGTTCTAGAGGGGAGAGTGAGTGACCATCAAATGTGTCTGAACTCTGTGTGAAAAGGGCTCCTGTTAAACTAAATGAAAAAGCTGTGCTGAAAATGTTTGTTCACATTCGGGTCAGATGTTGTGGTGTTACCTTTCTCACATGTATCTGCTGTCCTTCTGTGTCAAAGAAAGCTAAAAGATATCCTTGGAGGCTCAAGGATTAAGGCACTATGCAAGGGAAACCTAAATATATAAATATATAGAGTATATGCTTTAAATGTCTTGATAATCAACTTTCAGAAATGCACTGCCACTCATATTATTCATATCTGCTGGTGTTACTATCAATTAAATGGCCCAAAATGTGTCATTTTGAACACCTGTTGCACTCAGGTTGATTCGATATCAACATGAAGAAAATAAATTTTTCTGGCCACAGAGCAGTCATCAGTAAGCCATTAGAAATGTCCAAGAATGTACACCCAGCTGACATCGTACTGGCTGGTGATGCGCAGACGCTTAGTCCTGTTTATGTCACCTCCACTGAAAAATCACAGGTAGCTGCAAAGCATAAGAGTTACAGTATTTGCATTTTGGATAGTTTTTCTACTTTTGTGATCGTTCCAATGTGGTGCTCCACCAACACTCAGTAATGACTCGCTCCCACACGATAGGAGCACGAGTTCTTCCCATGTTCGCTTTCGGAGCTGAACGGACTTTAACAGGTGCTTTTGGCCTGATTTTGGCCTGCTGTAGCAGCCAATTTGTCTTTCCCCTCTTCCCCTCGTCCCTCTTCTCCTGTCCTCTCCCCATTCCTCCTCTCCACTCGGCTCTTTTCTCGTGTCCATTTATGCCTGCAGACGCGGCTGCAATGATGAATCTGTGGCTGCAGTGTGTCTGTGCCCCTGACATTGTGATGTATCTCTGCTGGCCTTAACTCCCTCTCTATCTCTCAACCGCCCCCCACCCCAACAGCCTCCTTTTTCTCTCCGTCTCTTTGTCTCCGTCTCTCTGTCTTCATCTTTCTCTCTTTCTCCCACTGCCAGTGCTTAGGCACTGCCTACACCCCATCCTCCCCGCCTCAGAAATGGTAGAGACAGAATGCAGAGACCAACAAACAACAACAAACAGGAACCGCGCTCCACGATTTGCCCATTGATTTTCACTGGGGGCATTTCTGAAATAGCCCATCTGACCTTTTGGCCAAATGGTGGAGAATGGTGGAAACAGACCGCTCTGCCGATCTCTCTCACGGAAGAAAAAAAAACCTCTGCAGCCACTGTGTGACCAGGCTGCACTGCTGGTGACAGGACGGGGCTTTACTTTTTCAGAGAAAATACATAAACACACTTGGAGGCACAGGAACATCAATATGCTAAATTAAAATGTGACAGCAGGAGAAACCAATAGCCCACAATATTTTTCACAACCCCTTCATAAAAACCACGGTTGATTTAACCTTTCTGGGTTCTGCGATTAGATCATGAGAAGAGCACATTGATGAAAAATATGAAAGTTGAAACTGACCATACATCCATTTGTTAATTGTCTACACCCACTTAATCCAACTAAAGGAGTGCAGGGGAGCGGCTGCCACAAGTCCAGAGGCAGGGTGCATCTTGGACAGGTCTCCTGCTCATTGCCATGCCCCAGCCAGATTATCAGAAATGGGAAAGGATCACCCACTTCGAAGCACTGAAATGTTTGTGGGTTAGATGCCAGCACAGATTTTGTCCTAACGGTGGCACAAGAGCAAAGGTTTTCAATGTATGCCTGGCAATCACCCCGCAGATAAAGATGAAGGTAGAAGCTAGCGACAAACAGGGTAGGCTCTGTTGTGTGGGTGCAAACAGCATGATCAGCAGTTGTGGCACAAAAGATACTCTCTGGGTGGTATCTCCCACCATTCTGTAACATTTTGCCACTATTTGGGACTATAATTGTTTAACGTCTTGATAAAAAAAAGTGGTGGAACATACTGTATCACATTAACTCTGCAGCCCTCAAACAACACTGGCAACAGTCAAATGGAGAAAACTTTTTTTCTCTCGGATTTGGTGGTGTAAGTTATGTATGCAGTTTGTGGTCATAAGGTAGTAGAAGAAGAAGCTGACCAGGAAACCAACAACTTTAGTGGACATCCGCAAAACGAGAATAGAGGTCCTCATCGATCTGTTCAATTAAGTCAGAACCACATAATTTTAATTTTAATCTTTATACTTATTCGTTTCTCATCCTCTACAAATGCAAACCGAACAGATACAAAAAAGGAGCTGAATCTATGGCACCGGGAGGGTTTGACTTTCCCCGATACAAACACTTTTATCTGTCTGGTTACTAACAGATTGTCTTTTTTATGCATAGTATTGGTTCTTTTCTTTACTAAAAACAGAGGGTTAAATGATGCAAGCTCAAAAGTTGCACAAATTTGGGACTAATTTATCAAACTGACTTGAGAAACAAATCAAGCTTAAAAGTTCAGCACTGTGACTAGACTTGGGTATACAATGGCGTGGCAGCCCACCGTACCTGGCTTTTTAAAAACAAATCATGTCCTTGTTTAATTTACAGGACTTGGTTTAAGTGTGTAACAGGCTGTAATTTCATGTCTCCAAAGTGATGACTGTTTGGTGGCGGCGGCTGCTCTGTGTGTGCGTGTGTGTGTGCATGTGTGTGTGTGTGTGACCAGGCAGAGGGGCTAAAAGAGATGCTGACTTCTATGCCCGTCGCCTGGAAGACTAGCTTGGGCTCATTATCCTGATAAAATTTGCGCAGATGTGTGAGCTGCCGACAGACTCTGCAGTGACACAAACAGCCAGCTCTGTCCCCCTGAGCCAGTCAGGTGATGGAAACCGGGGAGGCACGGGGGCTGAGAAACGACGGCCATTAAGCAAAACAGAAAGAGGTGAGCGAGAGTGGAGGATGGCGGCTGTGTGAGCGCGTGTTTGTGTGCGAGTGTGGGCCGGGCTGGGCGGGTCGGGCGGGTAAGCGGGGGGGCATTACATAAAGTAACCATTTCCAAAACCGGCTTCTTAAAATTCAAGGCGAAAATGAAAGCGTGCTTCCGCGCGCAGGGCACCTCCTCACGAGGCGCTAATCTGGCCGTATCCAGATGACGAGCAGACTGCCACTTAACAGGGAGGAGATCCACTTTGATCACATGGCCCCCGGGGTGAACCTATTGCACTGCCTATTACGCTGCTTCATTTACATATGCGGGCGCTTGTGTGTAAGCTGAGATCTAGTGTGGATGTTCTACACTGCAGCAGGGCTCACTGTAGCTGGGAGGAAATGTCCTGGATGGGTGCGGAGAAAAGACAAGTGCGCTGCCAGCACCTGGAGGTGCAGCAAGCACTACCCACTCGTCACAGGAGGGTCACCGGTTCAACAGCAGAAAACAGCAAAGTTCCCCCAAAAAATAAATACAGTGGCCGAAATTGAAACAGAAGAGGAAAGTCATTAAACGTTCCAGAAAGACATTAAAAATGACCCATAAATACAGTTCAAGTGGCTGACATTATAATGGGAGCTAACTTGTGGAAAAGTGCAGAACTGAGTGTAAAGTGAGAAAAGTGCACACACGCTCAGTAAACTTTCCCTGGATGAATGCTTTTCTTATTTCTTCATTTTCAAAGCGCAAACAACTAAAAAGAAATCCCATCTGCTCCCTAAGTTCTGCATCAACAATAACAACAGGTGAGTACCGCCTGTTTTATCCCCTTGCCTACTTAGGAAAGTCTACAGATGTGCCACGCAATCCTCTTGATCCTTGTTAGTGAGCCAAGGACTGAGAGCACTCAGTGAAGATGTTCTGCTGTAAACACCCACTAAAAAAAGCTCAAATGCAAACTTCCGCTGTGAAAGAACAATTTTGTTTGCGTAAACAACATTAACCATCCGTTAAAGATGTGCGGTCTTCTTTCGGAGCTCCGCTGGGATTGCGTTCAACACAATCTAGACCAATGCTTGAAACATGTGGCGCCATCCAACCAAAAACAGGAGCACAGTATCAGTTGATGCCGTTCTCAGTTTAAAATACTTGAGTTAGCGTGATATCTTGGCCCACTGGGAAAAGCAATAACTTTTCTTCTTTTTGTTGTTCACACCTCTAGTAGATGATGCAGCGCATGAATTGGTAAGTGCGACGCACATAAATAAATGTATGGTTTTACAGAACAATTGGATGGACTGCATCTGGACTAATCCACAGTAAAAGAAAGACAATCTGCTTTCCCCATATTTATCTGTCATGCATTGTTGCATTATTAAGATTGAGAGACATTTTATGAACCTGTGACACAGAAACCGACAGAAAATTAAAAGAATCGTGCAGGGCTCGTCGAAAAGTTGTCCAAATTCAAGCGGGTGATGGATTAAGACGCGGGCTGCATGACAGGAGGGCAGAGGGCAGGATGTCTTTTGTGAGCTGAGAAATTATTTTCCACGCGGTAGCATCAAGCAACGCAAATAATTCCCCAAACTTTTTTTTTTTTTAAGGTCCGGCTTTAAATGGCATTACATATGTAGTGAAGCATGAAAAATTAATGTGCTGGAGTCGGGGAAATGTCAAGGGTAATGATCTCCGCGGCAGCTTACCTCCTTAGCTTTCTGTTTCAGTCGAGCCTGCTCTGGGTCCTCTTGCCTGGAGCGACTCTGTGGAGTAAAGGAGGGAGGGGGGGGGGGGGGTACACAGGTTAACAGCTGGTTTAGGAAGCCCACCCTCCCATTTTGCCACTCATCTGTTGCTGCAGCAGCAAAAATAGTGCAAAATGGGAACAGGATACAGAGGTGTCAAGGACATTGTATCTGAATTCAGAGAAGTGCAATGGAGCACGCCCCCGGGGGGCAGTGGCCTTTAAACCTGCTCCAAATCCAGCCCTAAATAAGCTGCTGGAGGGGGATTCTAATCAAAAGAGGTTATTAAAAATTCTGCACGAGCCAGCAGACACGCACTTGCACAGGCACACACTCACACACACACACAGACACACACACGGGGGGGAAGGATGTTGGTGACTGTCAGTGGCAGTGGCTGTCTGTGTGCCACTGTGGGCTGGTGTGGCTGCCTCTGTGTCTCTGGCGTAACAACACAGCACTTCTATTTTAATCAGCAGCTATGATCTGGGTGAATGTACTTGTCCCTGGGAATCCTTCACCGCGCGGCCAAATGCACACGTACAGATGACCACTGTGGGCAACGCGGGCGGATCACAGCGCCACACACAAACGGAGGGCCGTTTGGGAATATGGACAAAAGCTGCATTAATCACAATCAGGTGCAGGATCAAAGACACATTTGTGTGCAGGATAAACTCTGAATGACATGCACTTTGAAAAATAGCCAGCCCATCACTGCTACATGCACTTTTCGTGCCTTTTTTAAAACTCTCCATTTGCAAACTATTGAATAATTTGTATGCCATATCTTGAATTAGTCAGAGAAGGCGCTAAATCTCAATCCAAAGCATGACACCAAATTCATCATCACGACTCTTTCTTCCTCTTCCTCCTCCCCTCATCCACTCTGTCGCATGGACAGAGGAGAGCTACAATGCCTTGTTGCTAATTGGCTTTAAATATATCAGGCAGTTCACGTACTGGTCTGTATCTCAACTAAGACTAATGCGTTTGCCCTCTGGTCGGCCAGAGCATCCCCCAAGTCTTGAGTCATATTTTAAATGGCTTGTTGTGAAGGAGGGAGGAGGGAGGCCGAGGGTGGAAGGGATTATTTCTAATTCGCGGGGTCAAATTAGTGGGCGCTCAAGCAAGAGAGACGCGAGCTGGGAGGTGGGTGGCAGTGGGGCGGAGGAGTGGGAGGGGTTGGTACAGATGGACTGTTTACAAAGGCCAGCGGTGCCACTGGCGTGCTCTACATCTCCTCTGTCAGCTGGCCTGGTTTTCCCACTTACAGCGGGAAGCAGGGAGGAGAAGGGGAGACGAGGACCGGGTGCTGCTGTAGACACTGACAAGCTGTGTTGGGTTAAGCGTAATGGAGTGTAGTGCGCTTAAATAACACTGCGCTGTACAGTATGCCATCAATCTGTGCTGCTGAATATACAGTATTGGGGGAGCTTTTTCTTCTCCTGTTATGTTTCAATTTGCTGTTCAGCGAGTTTAGTCTATTTTTAGATTGATGAAAACCAACAGAGATTCACTGCGAAAGAGTTAGAAGTAATTTGTTGTTCTCTGTTCTGTCAGTATCCACTCCCAAATCGAAGGTGAAGCTTGTCATGCTTCTAGCAGTAATATTTCCAAAGGTACATTTTGAAAAGTTTTATTTAAGTTTTTTTCATTTTCCACCAATGGCGCAAAGGGAAAACCTTGTCTACCAAGGTTCCATTAGGGTTCCATCAACTCTTCAATCTCTGATATGAAATTGTAGAGAAAGTTAAATAAGACTAATGCAATATGCATACTGACAGCATATGATTATGGAGTATTAAAATTGTTAACATATCCAGCTGTATATTTCCATAAAAAACAATGTTGAACGGAAAATGATGTGCATGAAAAAAGACTTCATATATTTAAGTGACGTGATGAACATCATCACATTTAAATCCCATCACTGAAAGTCTAAAAAAAAAAATTCAAAGCAAAATGAACTTATATCCACAATCATTTTCTAACAGTTCAGTTTAAAGTGCCTTAGGATGGATTTTTTCTCCTGTGTTTCCCTTCACTCAGCCTTTGAAATTGCCAGCTGAGATCAAAGCTGGTACCCTAAAAAAACAGATGTGATAACTATGTATGCCCCCGTAATATACTTTGAAAGAAGATGTATGACAAAGATACAAAAAACACAATTAAACATCAGGACAGCTGCTGGAGTGCTATCAGATCAGATCTGCTATCCAAACTTCTCCTTGAGCCAAAACGCCATGGCAACAAGAGCCAAAACCGACATGGCTCGGGGGTGAAGTCAAACTTTCCCCAACAAGGATTGTGTAATCTAAATAGCCCTGAGTGAAACTTTCTTTTTTTTTTAAGTTCTTCACTAATCCTGTTAATAGACAGATTTCCACAATTTATAAATACACAAATAAATGCGTTCTAACCATGTAGAATGGGTTGCTGACAAAGGAGATCTAAAAGCTCCATCAGTCTTTTTCAGTCAGCGTGTTTCTGCTGAGGTGATGTCTTTCCTTACAGCCTGCCGGCAGAAATTGTGTGGACGCTCTTAAAAGGAGGTCAGGAGGTGTTGGTGGCCAGTGTTCATCAACTAGAGGTTATTCTAATATCCTACGTGGCAGGACTGGAGCGTATTAACACAATCAAGACAGTGAGGTGTGCTGCAATGAGAATCTTTACTGTGGGACATTGGCTCCATCAGAATTAATTAAATTAACCTAGCTTTCTGCTAATGTGGCACTGCGGGGCATTTTCATTTGCAAAAGTCTACCAATTTTCCTTTTTTTTCAGGGGGAATCTTTATAAATGAAAGGACTTTTAAGTGAAAAAAAAAACTGGCAAAAAAACAGAAATGCAAACGTCCACATGCAGGGAGCCCAGATCAAATTGGTGGACATGTTCAGAGGAAGTGAGCACCCTCTAAATTTCCACACTTTAAAAACTCATTTGTTTTCCTCAGAGTCCAAAACTATGAATATACAAAAACTAACACCACACAAACAGATTTCAGAAGCACACGAACAACATCAGCTTGATGCCAGTGGCTCACAACCACAAAATGTTAGTTAAGAACTGTCAGAAGTCCAGCGTGCTTTAAATGTTTTGTTTGATACTAACGATTAAGTGTGCTCTGCTTTCCAAACCGCTAAAAACATGTCAGTTTATTATGTCTCAGTTTCTTCTTCCTTTTCCACAAATTTAACATAAGTTGTGCAAATACCGCATCTGCTGATTCACTGATTAAGGATTTTTAGAGAGGAACGCCTGCACACTGACTCCAAGCCATAGGTCAAACACAGTTTTTGACCACAGGGAGCTCCCACTGGATTTAAAAAATGTACGTACAAAAATAGACAAAATTTAACATTTGGCTTGTAGTCAGTGTGTCAGTTTGCAAGCTTTTTCAAAGATGTTCAAATCACAATGTGTACCTATTCAGATTTCTTTACTTCAGACTTAGAACCTTAAATATAACGCTTTATTCTTATTCCAGTTCTTATTGCTCCAAGTGTTATTTTCTTGTATCTGCAATCTTATATAATGTTTTCAAATGATTTTTTATTAAAAGGATTGAATCTGTTCTGTAACTGTGTGGCAGTGTCTGGATCAAGATGTGAATCTTTCAAGCTCAATGTCTGATGATACATTTACGGTAATCTGGGAAAATGTATTTATACATATCTTTTTCTCTCTTTTTTTTCTTTTTTTACAATTCTCAATTCAACACTGTTGTCAAGGTATGTAAGGGATGGATAAGTGTCCACCCTCCTCATTGCTTCCGGGCAGGGAGAGTCAGGATGGAGAAGTTCTGGAGACAGGAGCCTGGGAGGTCCCCTCCAGCACCGGGGTGACACACACTGTGACACAACTTTCCCACACTCCCACAACCAGCAGGACGGTGAGGTGACATTAACTTACTTTAGCTGCTTTCAGAAGGATCTCTCTCTCCTGCTCATCCTTCCGCTGCTTCTCCATTCTTTCGAGTTGCTCGAAGAAGCGAAGCTGCGAGCGGACGTCTGCGGACTGCTCGTGGAACTCATCGTCCTGTCAAGCGCACAGAGAGGAGATTACTGCAATGGTAGCATCCCAACAAAGCTCCCAGTCATAGTCACACAAACACTAAAACTGGCATAACTAAAACTGAAATGTCCACAGACCAAGAGAAAAGAAGAGCAGAATTTACATGAACCGAGATTCAGTAAAGAAAAATGACAGCAGACTATCGATCCTTTCTGTCATCACAAACATTTGTAAGATCTGTAAAAAGACATATAAGATCCACTTTTTTAACTGCTTCAATTGTAGAAAAAGTTAAACGAGAAAAGAAATAAAAAGAATAAAAAAAAACTAATTCAAAGAATTAAAATGAACATTCCTGGGATGGCACAACCTAAAAATAACCATTTATTATTTTACAAAAATTGGAAAAATTAGGGATTATTTCAATGTTATTTTGCATTAATGGCAATAATAATGCAACTTTGTATCAGACGATAAGATTTATTTGTCAAAGTGTATCAAAGATACTGATCATTTGAAGCTTGGATTCAGTTGGATTCATCTCTGTTGGTTTGAATCTTTCAGTCACACACTTATTTTTCCTTCTTTTGGCATTTCCACACCTGTTTGTCTTTGTGTATGATTTTCTAAAAACGTTAGTGAGAGCGATGAACGGCTGCACAGCTTTACTTTGAATACTATTCTTAAAAAAAACAGATTATAGTTTCAAACTTTGAAAATAAGTTTCTACAGCCTGACTTTGCCAACAAACGGTGTGATCTTTCTGCTATGCGCCGACAACTCAGTGTGGTGGCAAACAATTTCAATATTGCTGAAAAAGACCAAAGCACAGCGGGTAGCCACCTGCATTATAACGTACGGTTAGAATCAATGTTTGGAATGAGCGAAATGATAGGCAGCTTTGCCGAAAAACATCAAATTACCTTCAGCACACATTTAGCGGAAAAAAGAACTCCACTTTCAGACAAATCTCATCTGAAACGCCACTGGCCAGGACACAGTACACCTTAACAGCCTGACGTTCTGTTTACAGACCTGACGTCTCCTTCGCCCGCCTCACCTCCCACGTAAGGAAACGGAGGGAGTAAAAAAACAAAACAACTTTTGTAGGTCATCAAAAGTTAATAAGATGATTGCCTACTTCTCATGTTTGTGTGTGCGACTGTAAACCTCTGATGCAGCTCTGTTCCTGCCTTGATTTCTTCATCACTCTCTGCACGTCTCATCGCCGTGTGTTGGGTCTTTGTATGTGTGTGCGTGTGTGTGTGTGTGTTTCCCTGAGTGGATGAGAGAGGCTGAGTGGCACAGAGCGCAACCACACATCAGAGGAGCCTCTTAACCACTACTTTTCCTCCCCCCCCCCCCCCCCCCCCCCCCCCCCACTTCCTCTTTGTTGCCGCGCTGAGCCTGCACTCTTGCCGTAGCTTCTGCCGAGGCCCGGCTGCTCTTTAAGGCCGCTTTGTGCTTCCATTCTTTTTTTTCTCTCTCTCTCTCTCTCGTTCTCTTTATTTTTTTCCGCTGATGTCAACAGAGTAGCTTCACAGATCTTCGTGCCTCTCTCGAACCCACCTCATTTGGGAAACCACAAAAAAGACGAAGCAAACTGAAGAGGAGCTGCGCGACACAGGACGGGGACAGCTGAGCTCGTCCCACCTCCTGCTCATCACGCCGTCTTGGCATCAAGGGAAAACACGGTTTCAAAGTTTCCCCCCTGCTCTCATAACAATGCAGAGAATTTGCCTTGTTGTGGTGACGGTTTGTGCTTTAATGCAGACCAATTAAATGCGCTTATATAGTTACATTCGTGGGCAAGAAGAGGTAAAGTCACCAGTAATGAGAAAAGCGCGCAGGTGTGTGGGGATGCTCTTCTATTTCATGTTTTGACTGACTGAAAACTCTCAGCCTTTTTGTTCTATAATAACTTGAAGGCATTAAGAGAGTTTTATTATGAACATTTACGCATCTGCGTTGGTGATACATTTGCATTTTTGTTTACGTGTGAATGTTGCAAACAAACATGTTTGTGCACTGCAAAGGATGAATGAAGTTTCTCTGCCCGTGCTGGTAGATATTATTCAAATAAAAATTGAGAAAAAACAACACTATTGAATTCAATTCTGTGCCCGTTTCAGAAGGTGACTCCTGTCGGAGAGAAGGTTGAGTTTTTTTTCTTTGCTGAGTTTGGATAGCCTCCCTTTTTCTTTTTGTTTCCTGGGAACTCTGCCATCCAGAAACACGAAAATCGGGTTGGGTGGCGACTCTAAATGGACCACGGGAGTGAGCGAATGTGGCTTTTTGTTTCCTTTGTCTCTATGTGTCTATACCAGTCTTTATGGCATCTAAATAAACAGAAAGTCACTGTCTGCCTGCTTAGATGTAAACCTTTATTTTTCCTTTGTATTTCTTTCTTTGCTGGACTAAAACATGTTGACACACGGGGAAAAATTGGGAAGGAGAGCTGGAGAATGACATGCAATAAAGGCCTGGCTGGAGCGAACGAAAGCAGGAACTCCCCTGGTGTTTGCGTTTAGGCCCAAAGGGTAAGATTGACAGTAGGTATTTCTAAAACTATACGTTTTGATTCTGTCCAACCTCAACATGGAAATCTTGGCTGATGATGATGATATATAATCTGATATTTTATTTGCTCAAGTTGATTTAACCACACCAGTCAACTGATTGAAAGAAAAAGGTTCCAAAAATCCCATTTGGAAATTCCACACATTTTTAAACTCACTTTTCCATATTTTCCTTTTCCTTTTCTGATTTCTGCCTTAATGTTTTTACTTAAAAATTTGGTTTAGTGCAGTTCTAAAATACTGGAGTCTGTGACACACAGTTATGGATTAACATACTGTTTGTCATTTTTTAAACACTTCAGCCTTCCCAATACCATAGAGCCGTGTGGCTTTCTGATAGTAGGAAAGAAAAGAAAGATACAGCCTGAATAATGACGCTAAGTGCTTTTGACCTGAGTCTGAGGTAGAGGCAAAAGCTGCTAAAAGAAGCCACTGTGACATGGAATAGAAAGGACAACCACCAACCTCACAATAAGTGAACAACATCGCTCCCTCACATGACACGATTTGTCCAACATCTGGTTTCCAAAACGATAAAGTTGAGAATTTTAACAGTGTGTCCCTGGCCAACAGGTGGCGTAAAGGTGCCCACGTTCTGCTTCCATTGAAAAAGATTTGGAAATAGTCTGGGTAAAAAAATATCGTCCCAACGTCTCGTCTCTTTTATCAATTCTAGCACAAACCAGCAAAAAATCTGATTATTGGCAATATCCCCACAATGGCACAAACTTGCTACACTGTCATATACTGAAGGAATTGTTTATGATTGTATATTTTGTTGAAAAATAATGATGATGTTAGTCTGGATTCTGACAATATATAGAAGTGGTAAGATTTAAATCCGTTATTAGGTAAAAACTTTTTTTTTCCTGAAAAAGTCTTTGGAAAACCACTGTTATCCTTTGCGATTACATCATACAGGAGTCCATCACTCACTGATAAAGGCACACTGCCACACACAAGTTGAGTGGTATGCTGCATCTGTGACTACAGAGAAGAAAAAAGCTGAGTCCTGATCAGGAAAGTGAGCTTAATGTCCATTGAATGAGCCACACCTTTGGCAGCAAGTGTTTTGAAATTCAAAGAAATGTAAGGTCCCAATTACAATTTTCAGATCTCACTTCACACTATGTAGTATTCATTCTGTTAGTAATGTTTCCATTTAAAGTTAATAAAGCAAACACGGTCCCTTTCATTTCCAAGGTCACACCTAGTTATGTTTATAGATCGCTTTCAACACATTAAAATTCTGAGCTGCACAAAGGAAAATGAAGGTTAGGGCACAGGCAGAAGTTGGCTGACTGGTTTTCAGGGATATTTCACAAATTACATCATTAAATAATTATACAAATAATCATGACCCACATTGTACAAACTGTTCTGCAATATTTTGCAGGTTGATTTTCTTTTTAAGGAGTGCACAAGTCAAACATACAATAATAATTCTCTTGGTTTTGCCACTGCATTATAAACCTGTGTATGTGTTTCCCACATTCTCCGAAAGGAAGCAAAGAGGACGCAGCTTTTGTAGTAAACTCAGATTAAGTGAAACATAACTTTATAAAATTTACAAAACCTACCAACAATAAGAATCCTTTTCCCACCACATGTCTTGCTGAACCGCGGCTTCTTTGTCAGGCTCATAAATTACAAAGGCAACATGACATACTATAGAAGGGAAACTCTGACCCTCTGCCGTGCATCTCACTTCATGCACCAGCCAGCCGAGCATGAATGACAAATATGATGAATGTGCCAAAAGCTGTTTGACTGCATGAAGCCAAGGGGAACATTATCTCCTACATTACTACCTTGTCTCCCCTTTTTCATCATTTAAATCTTCGCAGATAAAATATCATAAATATGATTACTTACAACAGCACTATGTTTTAAAATATATCAAACAAGGTATGAGTCATTTTAATGATTACCTGTACTTTGCCCTGTTGACTTTAGCAACAAGGTGCGAATACCTACTGGACCAAAACCATTTTTTATCGTTCATTTTCTTTAACTTTTGTGCCTATTTGTCATTTAATGGGTACATTGCAATGTCATCAACGGCACTTTTAATTGTGTTGGAAAGGAACATGAGCAGTCTGTTGCAATAGTTGGTTAGTATGTGAGCCCACAGGATTTTCGTTCTTCTTGTTTTGATGCTGTAAACTGGGATTTGATAAATCACCTCTTACAGTATGTTCAGTCTGATCCTGAGCATAACAAAGCAATCACATATTTGTATGCAGTTCATTAGAAGACTGAAGTCTGATTCCACTCATGGATGACTTTACCTATTAAAGTAAATCCTATAAAATCCATATTCTTTGTTTTTATCTGAACCAAACAACATATGTCAAATAACCTTAAAGAACCTTATCCAAAGAACTGTATAGTGAATAGTTTCTGTATGGAATTAACAACCACAAGCTAATTATCTGGGCAAAGAAAATATGTGGTTTAGTCATTTTAGAAGATGCAGTCAGGAAATTAGATTCACTGTAGCATTATAAGGTAATAATTTTCTTTACAAGTTATGCATTGGGTTCAGGACAAATTTAAGAATATACTGTGTACAGTGTGAGAGTGTTTGTAAATTTTTCATACCTTACAGGAGTCCAGTCTGTGCTGTGCAATGATAGAAACTTTTTCTACCACCGTCCGAAGCCGTGACTGTGCGGCATGTGAGATGAACGTAACTGCTTCCATGGGGACTTCTGTCACTCCGAACTTCTTGGCTGTCAGAGATATATGCAACAAACATATTTATGATTTATGATAGGGTACAGCTTTTTAAACCAGTGCATAATCTGTGACACCATTCTCTGCACAGACTTGGTGGAAACATGCTTCCTGGCTTATTGGATCGCAAGTGGTCAGCATTATGGATGCATGTTCACATTTGACTTTGAAATGATTCCCTCCATGTTCCCTGAGTGGATACTTCTAAACACTTGCTACAGTCTGCTGCCAGCTGAGCACCAAACAGGAAATCTGTGGATCTACTAAGTTTTCTGGAAAATCATGACTGAATAAAAGTGATTTGGTTATATCCCCTGCATTCAGAATTCATGCTTCTGCTTGAACATGTTTAAAACATCAAGTACCCTAAATCCCATTTTGTAGTCTGTGATGTCAACAGGCAAAGCGTTTGAGCAATGACGTTGCTTTTTGCCTATGATATAAAGGTGAAACTGTTCTTTTTTTTTGTTAGACTTTTGATCTAAGAGAGCTTGTAGACCCTATGCAAAAACTGGCAGAGCCCCCCACATATGAGGTGCAGAGATGCACAAGGCAAGGCTTAAAATATTCAGGCTACGGTGCATCAAAAGGAAAGTCACTCAGGTGGAAACTCCACTTCTTGCATGGGTTCAGATGACACGGTCCCAGAATGTGGCCTTGTACTGATTTGCATTAAACCAATCAAATCTGAATGCTTCCTCCATTTGTGTCCTGAGTGTGTTCACACGTTCATCAGAAAGACATTTTCTGATGATGAAAGACGACTTCCGTTTTCAAATAATCAAGAGATAAAGTGATCATCGCTGCACTTGCTTCCATGGTTTTGCATTTTAAACGAAAACATCCACAAACACCCATTGCACCTTCATAAGAACGAGCACTCAAGAACTAAAATGAAAAACATCCCATGTCCATCCACACTCAATGTAAAATTCCCATATTCGCAGAGGAAATGTAGAAATTAGTACATGCAATTAGCTCCTAGAGAGAGGACTCATCACACAGAAAAGTTAATTTATTCACAGCCTTAGTGAATTCAAGAATTCCAGTTTTACCCGCTAAGGCCCTTCTAGTGTATAAGCGACAATGACCATCTCTTTTCGGAGAAGGATAATTTAGTTTCCTTGGAGCGAAACTCATCTGAAGTCATAACAAAAGAGAGGAGGACAGACTTTGGAAGGGTTACTATCTGTCTCCAACTTCCTTTTAAATTATTCCATTAACATAATTTTCTCTCTGGCACCCTTTTAAGTAAACCACACCAATTATTTAAATCAGCTGAACAATACATACACTCCTCACCCACTCAAGCTTTGAAATAGATGGAGGGAGCCCTGTTAGCCTTATAATTACAGTAGCAATACATGTGGCAATGTCACAAGGTCACAGAAAAGCGCTAATAGGCTTCTACTCCACAAAAATATGGGTCTTTTGAGTACATTAATATTTCAGAAAAAGTTTAAGAGACTCGGACTAATAGAGCTAAAAAAAACAGTTTTCAACTCGCACCGATTCTAATCAGTGTTCTTCAACTGGAAAAGGAACAAACTAATGATCTCCGCAGTTTTAAGATAGCAGGAATGACACGCACTAAAGGTTGTAACATTTCTAACTACACGGACATTTTTTACCCGCACGGGACCGATCTCCACTTTTGCCACGATCCTGATGGCAGCATCGGCTGATTCCCGCCTTCGGCTTGGATGGAAATATTTCATAATTCATACATATCCCTATCAGATTTGGTACAGACCCTCCCCATAGCCCCCCTTTGTAACAAGCAGTGGTTATCATTAGAGGCAGAGAGGTAAAACAACTTCAGAGGAAGGTGATCTCAGCAGGGTTGAACGAGATACTTTCTATATGCAGTTATCCACAGTTTTTTATGCTTTGGTGTGAAAATGCTAAGTTTTGCTCCGTTGAACACCATTATGGAGTGAGACTCTTACAGAGGCCATGGCACTGAAGAACTCAGGTCCCAGTGTCCATTTCAACCCCATCTTTTACAAACTACACACGGGCATTGAAGTTCTCTTCAGCAAACACGGACAACATTTACATTGGAGTCGTGCCTTGTGCATTGTTGTTTCCTGTTCAATCCCATCTGCATATATGTCTTTGCTGTTTACAAAACTATCCAAAGTGTGCGTTTGCAACACAACTTTGCTCCTAAAATGGTCAACCACTCATTGACCGTTGAAACACTGCTCTTTATTGTTCTCTACTCATTATCTGACTGACTGCCAGGCCAAACTCTTGATATGGTTTTGTAGTATTTCCAAACTGATGAGCGGTGACATTCATGTTGCTAAACTCCTAAGTAAATCCTTTTCTAAACACTGTGATACACTTCGGCTTATTGTATACGTTGTAAAGACCCGCCCTTTGAGAAAAACAGGACATCCACTCTGAAAAGATCGACATATTGATTGGAACTGAATTCCGGGTCATTTTTCTCTATGAAAAAAACATGTATATAGATCAGAAGTTTCTCATATAATCTAACCTCTCTTTCATCTAGTTGTGGGACTTTTGTGTAACTCTTAAAATGTTTAAGGCTATACTTTTAGAGTTTTCAAAAGGCATCTATGAACTTTCGGGGACCTCTATTTGTACACAAGCGTGTGTGTGTGTGTGTGTGTGTGTGTGTGTGTGTGTGTGTGTGTGTG
>CAJRST010000001.1:8762442-8861950 GCA_907169785.1 Menidia menidia
GTGTGTGTGTGTGTGTGTGTGTGTGTGTGTGTGTGTGTGTGTGTGTGGACCTTTAAGGTATGAGAGAACTATCATTACTTTGAGGAGCCTTCCCAGAGAACTCCAGCTGTGCTTATGTTGTGGCTCATGAGATGGGTGGGAGTGGAGAACTGCTTTGCAGTTTCCCCAAAGCTCCAGGACAAGCCTGGAGACTTTTAATGAGAGAGGTTTGGGAGAGGTGGGTGGCACAAATGTTTGTTTGCTATCTCCTCCTGAAATAACTATTAAGGAGATAAATGAAATGGGGTAACTGGGAAATGTATCCAGAATAATATATAAATATGAAGCTAAATTTAAGAAAAAGGAATACAAGAATGATACCTGACACCATTTTCAGTTAGGGTTATCACGGGGATGGAAGGTCGAAGGGAAGTTTTAGCAGGATGCTAAGCAAAGAACCGCAGAAAAGAGTAAGTTGGTGCTTGTACAATGGAGAGGAGCAGCCAAGCTTCTCTGATTGAGTGGAGCTGGCAGGCCAGGGGAGCCTCCCTCGGACTGCTGTCAGCTGTGAGCGCAGAGAGGCCAATCACTGACACAACAAAGCTGCCTAAGTGCCACTTCCCCAGCAGGGGGCACCCTAGCCTCCTGCCCTGCGCCACGCTGTGTGCCCCCCTCAGGAAAGATTTATATTTTTAAACAACCTCCACTCCCCAAGGTGACGGGATAACAACCATGCCAAGAGTCCACGTAACGAAACATGACCTGCAGGCCCCCACGCTACACTAAAGATACTTTAATTGAGATGAAACACGATGAGGGCGCTAGGCTCCCCGTCTCATGGAATTACACCGTGTGCCTTTTTGATCTGCAGCAAAGGAGCAATATTCTGGGCCTGTTTTTTTTATTTTTGGATAATAGTACTGATACGTTTTCAGAGATTTGACTGTGCAGCAAGAGCTACAAGCATATTTGAGGCAATGAAACTGGCTGCCGGTAGGATGGTGGGGTAATGAAAACGCTATCGGTCTCATGCGCCAGAGCAAACAAAGGAAGACGTCTCCACCTGCAACAATTAGCGGATGCAAAACTGTGTGCGGTCGGAGTGTAAGATCTACAAAAAAAAAGAGGGTCGAGACTTCACTGCCAAGTTTTATTTCTTTAGAATTCTGATCTTTTAGTCCAAAGGACAATCTGACAGCCAGCCTTCAAAAGACAAACCCATAAAGTATTTATGTGTGTGCCTGAGGTCCAGCATGTTCAGACAGCCACTGAAGAATTGATTAAAGGAGGAGAAAGAATTGTTAAGTGTATTAAATCTAAACCAAGGCCAAATAAGAAAATGTTCAGTCTGAGCCACAGAGGTAGACAGAACCAAGATTGTCTTTAGTGATGACACAATGAGAATAATAAAATTGAAAAAGACTTCTTACAAACACCACTGACAGTGCGTCGGTTTCATCACTACGGCAGCTTTGGGGTTTTTTATGCTAGATTTCTCAGGTTGTATTATGAATAACAGGAGATCTGAGAAGCCAGCATTTGGAGACTATGTTTGTGATGGCGATTCATGAGTCCAGATATCCGTTCGGTGTATGGTTGGTTACATAAAGATGTCTCACCGTTCGCTGTATGGTTGGTTACATAAAGATGTCTCACCAGTTTCGAGAATTCGTCGTTGTAGCAGCCCAGGATGGAGAAATGCCTCGTCTTTACACGAGCGGATCTGTGTTCCCACCAGCTCTGAGTTGGTGGCCAGTATTCTGGCGCTCTCCTCGTTCAGGTTGACCCCGGCCATGGAGGCCACGTCGTTGATGTCGTCATCATCTCTGGAAAAAATCAGATGGCGGACTCTTTTCAAAATTTTAGCTGAATTTACTAAAGTAATCAAATAAAAATAAAAGCAAAACCAGATTGGTGTTATTGGTGATGGAGATCACCAATTATTTTCAAAACTCCACAAACCAAAAGCAGTCACTGCATTAAACATCCATTTAATACATTAACAGATTTTAGGGGTTTAGGGGTGGCTGTCTTCACACCCTAAATTAATTTCAGGAATTCCAAATTAGATGAATTATTGTAATGTACTATAAGGTGCTATATTTGACGCAAAAAAATTGTTGATTGTTGAACCAGAGGGACAGAATTTGGACCTAAAGCTGAATGTCAACCCATATGGAGCCCATAAACTAAATTGTATGTCTCTCTAAATTTGGAAAAGCAGAGCAAAATGAATTTTGGTCTTGGCCCTCCTATGGATCTGAGGATTTTTAGAACAAAACAAACACACACACACAAACATACATACATACAATAAATGGCAAACCTGCAATTACATCTGCTTTGGACTGAAAAGCATCAATTCATAACATCTACAGGACCAACTGCAAAGAATGCAGAGGGGCTGGTTAAAAAAGACACTCAGAGGAAAGGTTTTTGGGCTCACTGTTAAACAAATCTTCTATCTTCTACCATATACAATTTACAAAAAACCTAAACTTCCCACTCCGTTTTAGTAATAATGTGCCAACAAATCATCATTTCTTACTTAAAGACTGTCTCATAGATCATGCTTTTCTCGTGAATTATGGATTATTTTTTTTCTGCATGTCTTCCTTTCATTTAAAGAATGATAAACGTTGGCGTTGATAGCAAAGACATACCATTCCAGGGAGAAGCAGGGAGACAAAGAGCAAGTCTCGCTCTTGAGGGTTGGCAATACGAAAAACTAAATTTGCACAATGCTCTGCACCACTGATAGATTATTCTGGATATAATGATCATTTCTGGCAGGAAAAAACTTTATTACCATATCTATATGCCAGTGCTGTTTAGCAGAGACAAGAGAGGATACACTTGACAGTCTGAGATTTGCCCGTGTCCTGTGAAAGGCTGCGAGTTTCACTGTGAGTTGACATTATGAGAAACTGCCCAATTATCATGACACTTGGCAAGCCCCGATTCAGATTCTGGCCTAAATTAGCAAAGAGGCGACATGTTGTGCTTACAGGACTTGCCCAGGGGGAAGCAGTGGACTTTCTGACTGGCTTTGATGGAGAGAACCACAGAACAAAGAACCACAGAACACACACGGAGTGGCCCGCTCACCTCCACAGTCATTTATGTTCACGCCACTAGTGTTATTTGGTTGTGTTTCCACGCGCTCTTTGTAAATGCTTGTGTGCAGCATAGTGCCAGGAGTTCATTCAGGCATCTCGGAGCGTTGGCAAACACAACATCAGCCAACTCCACCCCGCCGAGGCCCCACTGCTCGGTGGTGCGGCCACGGAGAGCCAATATGAAACTTGACACAACAGCGGGAGGTTGACAAAGACAATTAGAGTACCTCCAGGGACCTTATACACCTCTGCCTTCTCTCCTCTCTTCCTCCTCTCCCCCAGCTCCCTAATTGAGTCTTCACAGAGATAATCTAAGTTACAGGACAAGCACTGATACATACATGGGATTGTGCCCCGTGCAGCACTTAAGGCTCTGGGCACCATCGTGTCCTCACAGATAACTTGACCTTCCCTTTAAAGCAAACATGCTGGAGGCCACATTAACTCTGGAGAAAAACAAGGCTGCTTCTTCAACAACCTCAGAAATGACTCAAAATTTTAACAAAATAGATTCCAACCCAAGCAAATTGTCTATCAGGAAACCTGATTGCATCTGAGTCATTTCAGTGAAAGAAATACGGTCACCTCCCTAAACTACAAAACAATGGTCACAGATCACAAACAATCACTACATTCTATGTATGTGGTCTAAATGTTTAGACCAGCCTACAGATTCTTCTCTTTATTTATCATTAAGACGAATCCAAGACAATACTTTTAGTGCCTTAAAGTGGAATATCACTTAATTGAATTCACTACTTTTGAAAAAATATAATTTGAAACATAGTTAACATATACTAGCCACCCCTAATTATGATCTAATAAATATCTAATAAAGATCTAATTGATACGTTCTCTCCTACTAATCCAGAGGATGGACCTTCTAAAGATAATTCAGTGGATCCTTGTCTTCAGGTATATACTGTAATTCATTGGTTTTAAAATGTCCTCTCCATCCCAAAGCCCTGCACTTTTCTGGCATGAAGATTTCACTAATAATTGTTGGCTTATTAAATTAGAGGGCTGGTTATACATTGTGCCAGAAGAGGCAAACTGAACTCAAACACTGACATTAAACTAAGCAGGTTGCTTAACTTTTTCAAATGATCTGTAGCAGACTAATGTAAAACAAAAAAAGAATAAAGCATCTCCTAGGTTTTGGCGGAAAGAACCATTCAAACTTCTATTACACCACAAGCCATATACACCTATACACACACCTAACAGTATAGTATTAAAGGCTACGTGTTTTTTTTCTCTATAATACATACTGGTGGATGCATTGTTGGGTTTGGAGTCCTTCCCAACACACATACAAGCATGTCACCCAAGAACCTGTCACCCAAGAAAACTGGGTATTGTACCACCAACCTTTCAAATAGCAAAACTCTTGTTCTTCTTGAGCTACAACGGAATAACTATGTGGCATGAACCATCAACCAGCATCCAATAAGACCGGGGTCTTTGTCTCTGATGGCCTGGTTTCAGGGCTATTTTGCATTGCCTCGGCTCAAATCAAATGAGAATGCCACAGACACGGCTGACATTAAAAGGAAGGAATGAAAAATGAAATGCAAAATATTCCCCAACTGCACCTCTGCACTAATAAAGCAGAGATGTAATTAGCTTCCACGAAAGCTAAAGAGCAGCCTCTTGGTTATTGGTTTGGCTCTGCTGGAGGGTAAAAAACCAGTGGCCACATGAATACATATGCATGTCGTTTCCATATCAAGCTTGTGTTTCAGCGAGGGCATGCCATGGGTGATGGGAGGACTGCACTTGTCATTTGCACATGGTATGTCTGTGTGTGTGTGTGTGTGTCTGTGTGAGGGTTTACAGGGTGCACCCAGACCTGCCATGTCCCTTTATTTAGT
Organism: Menidia menidia; assembly: GCA_907169785.1. NCBI lineage: Eukaryota > Metazoa > Chordata > Actinopteri > Atheriniformes > Atherinopsidae > Menidia > Menidia menidia. The sequence continues at coordinate 8,767,415 of CAJRST010000001.1, forward strand.
GGAGCCAGCCACCACCCCCCTCCTTCCCCGTGTGGATAAAGGTCTCTGTGCCCTGGCAGGGGGACCCGATTGATCCTGGTGACACCAAGGCTGTGCATGTTGTTGCTGCTACGCCGTTGGAGATGTATTCTCCCAAACACAGCCTGGGGTTCACTAGGTGGCTGATTGGATGTGTGCTCATGGCCCACAGGGCTCTCATTGAAGCAGCGGTTCAATAGAAGACAAACAGATCCAGCAATATGCCAAACAGCGAAGGATTTCTGACGAGTAACTGCGTGGAACTTACTCGCTGGGTTTTCATGACCAGGGAATATGTTTAATTTTCATATTTCGTATTATTTTACTGTCCCTGTAGGGACCTTTGTCGTGGACTATCTGATGGTTGCCAGTTTACAATAAATAAAATGGTCTTATGTGTATGATGCATTGGTGGGGGCATTCGAAAAACACTTTTTGATGAGTCTAATGATTTAAGTACATAATTATTCAAGTCCAATTAAGTATTTTTGGCTTAAAACTCTTTTCAGTGCCACCATTTTCTACGTGGAATGTTTTCAGCCTCTTTACTGTGGCACGGTATCCAATCTGGACATAATGTCATTTTGCAGCTGTCGTGTTTCCAAATTACTGTATAAAAATTTTTGGGAAGGCAGCGTTCAAGCTCTAACTGAGCCCTATTTATTTGCAAAGTCCTTCTTAGCAAAGCAGGCACGTAACAGAGCCATTTGGAGAGCAACAAAAGATGTAACCACAAAGGCACATTTACAGAAAGAAGCTGGTGGAGTGCATTTGCTACTCTGGCAAAGCGAGTGCTGAACCAAAACTTTTTGCGTGCTTCACACACAACACCTGTGTGTGTGTTCTCCTATGCAACGACGCCAGCATTCGCTTCTAAATGCGTGCAAATTGGTGACCACCGTGCAGGATAGGGCTAGATTTGCAGGGCTGAGCCTGAGCTCGGCGGCTGGCAGAGAGGGCTGAGGGCCTGGGCCAGCTCGCCAGTGATTACAGCGGATGTTGAGTGTTTACAGAGAGATGAAGAGGGAAGGAGGGGGCACAGAGACAGCTGCTTTTACTCTGCACTGTGAACCACACGCACACACACACACACAGACATCGACACGAGCACTTACACAGGAGGCTGTAGCTACATTGGAAACCCCACAAGCCCTGCAGTGAGTATGTGTGTGCTTGTGCTACAGCTGGCCCGCTGGGACCAGTGGTTCAGAGTGACAGCCATACACATATCAGTACACGACGGCAGCCGAACACGGTTCAGATCGGGGGGAGAGGAGGACGGTTGTTGTGACTGACCAAGTTGTTTTTTCTTTACAGCTGACATGCAGCCTTATTTTTTCCTCTTATGTGCTGATTTTTGAGTAGCTCTGGTTATGTTTGTCCACTTTTGTCATTCACAAGTGACTGGCCAAATCACGTCGCTCACACTTGCGTGAATAAATCTGGAATGATTTGTAATGTCTGACTTCAATTTTCGAGGGGTATCAGACTCCTTTATGCAAAGAATAGTCATCCATTGTAAGTTGTATGAAGCCTTTGTGTGAATCATCTTGTAAAACTGAGCTTTGCTTCAGCACGTTTCTATCCTCAGGTGAGATTTGTGACAAATAATGAACAATAAACAGTGTTGGAACAACAGAACAGTTTAAAACATGTTTAAAACATGTTTCGTTCAGGTAAACTATGAATAGAGATGGCAGAAGCCATAAAAGCACCTCTATATTAATAGCAAAGCCCAACTAAATGTCGATACTCTCAAAAGACCATCTGAGGTGCAAACCACCATCTCCCACACAAAGTATTCAGTGTGGTTCCTCCCTGACTTTGGTAATATTGGGCCATTTTCTGATCCATTTTCTGAACCATTCATCCATTCAGAGAGAACCCACTCAGACACAGGGACCACACGCAAACTCCACACAGAAAGGTCCTGGTTCCCCCCCAGGACTTGAACCCAAAACCCTCTTGCTCTGAGGCGATGGTGCTACCCACCACACCACCGTGCCGCCCCGTGCCTTTACTAATCTTTTTTAAATGATATGTACATGTTTTTATCTCATTTGAAAATAGAAAAAAAAATCAGACTGCGTCTCCATAATTTTGATGTTGAATTACCTTGCAGGGACAAAGCTGAGCTTTTATGGGGAGACTAAAGGCATGATGGTGCTCTGCTTTCAGTATGACACAGGACAACCAAAAAAACGGACTGCAGCCCGGCAGTTGTTTCATCTCTCTTATATTGTTTCAATAATTGCTTGAAGCGGAAATTGTAATTGAAAATATTATTTTCTGTTAATTGCACAGCCGTTCAGACTGACACACAGACACACACAAACTCACAAAACCGCAGATAAACAGTGGGAGACAGTTAGTAAAGCCAAGCACAATGAGATGTGACTTAAAGTAAAACATTCGATGGAAGTTCACAGAGAATGTGTTAGTTCGAGGAAAAAAAGCCACAGATGTAGAAACAAATAAACAGACGGAAGCGAGAATGATGTGGAAAGTGCATTGTGTAACTCGTAGAATCACAAATGCAGAGCGGGCATAATATCACCTGACCTGTGTGAGAAAGAAATGTGCTACGTGAAGCTGTTGCTGCGTGTTTATCGGGCTTCTGTTGAAACCAGTGCCATGTTTGCAGGCCACTGTGATCACCGCAGGGGGGAAAAGGTCGTCAGTAACAAGCGAGCCTGACAGCTTAATTACCAACGCAGCTAAAGATTTATTGGTTTATCAATCAGAGCCCTGGGCGCTGCCTTTCCCCTCAGGAGACGTGGGCCATTACCATGAACCCGTTGGCCCATGTGACCCAGACTCTTCTTGCAATGGCCCAGTCACACCGGGGTCATCCTAAACCCCCTGTTCCTGTCAATATATGCATACATGCACACCAGTAAATATTCTTGGATATCTGATCCAAAGCCATGACATAAAGATGGAAACAGGAATCTATGAAAACATATGCGTACACGCTACAGTGCAAATACTGCTCAAACGTACAGGGTAACAAAGCTGACACAAAACACGGAACACAAAGGCCAGCATGTGGGCGATGGACCTTTTATGTTCTGAGACAAAGGCCTGGCTGAGGCAGAGACAAGACCAGAGAAAGAGCAAAGCTGCAGGCTAAATACGGCATGTTTGACTTAAACAAAAGGTATTTTCAGAATCGTGTCCAGAAATTCCAACCATCTGGACACAATTATCTTTTTTCTAAATTAAGATTTAGCTCATTTGCAGTCCTGCCAGTGAGCTTTGACACTGACACAACGAGGGCGAGAGTGAGGGTGATCTATCGGTTGGCAGAGTGTTGCTGTATGGTGGGCGCGGAGAGAAAGGGCCGCCGATCAGCCAGCCGGGCAGAAAGGCAGGCATGCAGCCAGGTGGCAAGGCAGGGAACCCTGATAAACACTCATAGCCCTGGCTGTGAGTGTAGCCAGTAGTCATGGAGAAGCTGCTCAGTGAAATGCTGCCCCCATGTGACGGCAGACAAAAACAGCACGTGCTCAACAGTCAGTCTCCTGGTGAGAGGAGCTGTACCTGAAAGAACCTCCTCCGGGGTCGTTGAGCTTGTTTTTCTGATTCCCGGAGATCTGCACAGGCAGGACCATGGGACTTTTGCCCGGTTGGATGATGGCTCCCTTCCCCATCGTGCCTGTTAACAGACATAAAAACAAAACAAAAAACAAAGAAGAAACCACTAAACAAAAAGGAAAAAAGTAATGTTATCATTGAAGTGTCCCTTTCTATCTGCGTCAAAAACCCTCCTGTCTAACGACTACCTTCAGCTGTCTCTGTCATCCTCACAGGGGGAGACGGATGGGTGAGGGAGTGTGTGTATGATTGGGAGGGGGTACTGTCGTTCTCCCCAGGTTGGTTGCGGAGAGCGTTGCTCTGTCAATATCACTGCGCTTCACGGGCTCTCCTTACACTCCTAAACCGCATCCTGCTCCAAGACACGTTTTCCAGAGAGGCACAAGGACTGCCAGAGTGAATTTAAACTTGATTTTAACAGGCATGTTCCTCGCCAAGAGGCACAGAAAAGTATTTTTAGAACTATCCCCGCATTCCAATTTATGGGCATAAAACAACCTACAGATCTTTCACTGCAGGCAATCTAGAGGAAGGGGGCAGATCAAATTTGTATGCACCTCTGAACATACACAGACAGACACACACAAGCATACACACTCAAGCAAAAACAGGTGAAAACTCATGCACACATTACTACACACACCACTTGAGAGCGCGCGGCTCTCTTAGGGGAGCGTTACACCCGGTTGGTGTTGGGGCGATATTTGTGGGCTTCTGTGGGAAGAGTGTTTGTGAATCAGTGTGAGTAAGCTGCAGAGCAAATGTTTGAGAAGCCTCTATAACCAGACAGGGAAAAACACCTGTTCTTTCCATGGTTCCTGCCTGTTTACACATCTCACAGCTCAATGAGAGAACAATTCGTTTCACTAATGACTACCTGACGATTAACCTGTGTTCTTGTTTGTTGTGGCGACTGGGACAGTTGTGTTTTCTTTATGTCAGGGCCTCTTTAGAAAACATAAAACATGAGGGTCAACAGTCATCTCACCCCAGTTTTTTTTTTTCATATTCTGAGTAAGACACAAATCCTCGGATCATATCAAATATGGCTGAAGAAGCCCTACGGGTGTCTTACCCTGTGGTCTGATGGACTGTGTGATCACCATGGGCATCCGGACATGGCCACCGACAGCTCCTCCCGTCTTGACCCCCTGAGGAGGAAAAAGTGAAGGGAGGGACAAAAAAACAAATTGAAAGCAAAAGTAGGACAAATTTATTTTTTTCGCTACTGACTGTGACCTTTATGTTCTTTTTGATGCCGGTAAAAACAAAGAAAATATAAAGTAAAAAACCCTGTGAGAGAAAAAGTAGAAGAAGTCTTACAAGTAGAAGAAGTAGTGACAGGATAATAGGGAGAAAAAAAAGTAAGAGCAAGGAGGTGGGGGACTATGCTGGGCTATTAGAGTCACTTCCTTCCTTGGTAGCAGCTAAAGGCCGAGCCTGGGGCCCAGCCATCCATTCCTACCAGTTTGCTTCTTGCTGCATATTTTTTAGCCTTGTTTTCCATTCCCTGACACATTCTATATTACTGTTCAAGCTACTGAAAACAAGACAGAGGCCATTTTTCCCAGAGATCCACTGGAGGGGTTTACAAAAGTGGGAGGGGAGGGGGGAAAATGCATTCATAACAGGCAGAGATAGGCAATACCTCTGGCCAGCCAGCGACACAGTTAACAGAGGGGGGGGGGGGATATACCCAGGTAGGAAGTTTGAGAATCATGGGAAAAAAGGAATAAACCGAAAGCAGGACTTATTCTATTGGATTTAAAATGTGTTCTCCCATTTCTCAAAAGAAATGTTACATGAGAGGGTGGATGTGGAACTCAAATAGAAAATTAAAATGTGACTAAACAGGCCTAATCTTTTTTTAATTGCTCACCCCCATTAGTCTTTCTTCTTCATGTCATTCACAGACCCATAATGTACACAGATCAGTCATGACATAAAAAAAACCCACTGACAGGTAAATGGGGCCCTGGTCTTGTTAGGATGCTGCGTTTTGCCAGGAAAACCTGTTACCGCTCTGCTGACACTTGCCCAAAGGATTTGGGTGCCAGGCATTCACACGCTCAGATGTTCTCATTTCTCTGACCAGTAGTGGTTCTTTTGGTGGCATGAAGATGCAGTTGGTACTGGGCTGGTGGCCGTAATGCTACTGACGACAAACGTACAGCCTAATGTCACATGCAATGCATTTATGTATTTATACAGTGCTGCATCGAAAAATGAGCTTCTATAGTCAGTGGTAATGTGGCCTACTTGCATCTCTCAGCCATTCGCGGCTTTATCTAGTCTACGCAGCTCATGTATTTGCCCCAAGGAAGTTCAAGGTCCAATTCCCTTACAGCTAGTGGTGCATCTCAAAAAGAAAAGAAAAAAAACTTACGAATGTTTTAAGTTTAAAACCAACAACCAATGAAAAAAACACCCTCACTGCATTTCAAAGCCTAAAAAAAAGCCCTTAAAGCATCAGGAAACTTCTTTACCTCGATATTACCAGTTTCATTTGGTCCCCGTTCTGCTGTAGTAAGATCTCATCTTTGTTTTTCGTTGTGTTTGACTTAATTCAACAATCTGTCTGGTTCTGGACTGCTGGTGTCCCACTGGCAATCGCAATCATTAGCTAATGTTTGGTGCTCGTCAGTGTGTGTGCACGCGTGTCTACTGTGTCAAACTCTGGACAGACAGCGCGAGAGACCAGAGGCATGTTCTGGACATAGACTGCGGCTGCCACATTGCTTTAAAATTGACCTGGGGCTGACCTAGTTCCCTCGCTTCACCCTTCAACGGGTAGAGGAGGGGAAAAAATTAGGAATATGAGGGGGGCAGCCTGAAAGAGGCAGAGACCAAAAGGGGTGGGGAGAGGGTGGATGGGTGGGGGTTAAAGACAAAGCAAAAATGGAAGGTGGAGCGGGAGAGAAGAGGAGTGAAGGAAGAGAGAGTGAATGTGAAGGAGTTAAAGAGGTAGAGAAAAACCTCTAGCTGGCCGCGCCCTCCATCCGGAGCAGACCAATCAGAGCCTGACCTCACTTGACCTAACCGTGGACGTCTGTGTTCTGTAGGCTTGCTTCAGTGTAGAAGTACGCACAAACACACAGAGACAGCATCCGCTGCTCTCTAATGCGGTGCAGATGTGAGCTGAGCGAGGCCGTTGCTTTCTAGTGCAGAACCCTGCAGGTTCCCCGGTCTTATTTCAGCTGTCTTCCCACACTATCGCTGGATAACATGCTCCTAACCCACAGTCACACCACGGACGTGTGGGTCAGTTGGCATGCCAATGCATCGTTAGCAATACAGCATAGCCAAAGGGGTCTGAAACCTCTGAATAATTGAGAAAAGTACAGCTCTGCTTTAACTAAAACATACTTCCATGTGAAAAAAGTATCAAGGAAAGCGAACACACAGTTTTTTCTTTTGCAAACGTCACATCTAAAACGAAACCGTCTTTGAAAGAGTGCATCTCTCTAAACTTTTGTAGCTCTCCGTTTTAAAACATTCTCGGGGCAGCTGAGCATGTGTTGGCTCTACTGGTTGAGGTTCGGGGTGTCCCCGGCCTGACTGATAGCCCTCCATTCATCTCTTTCTGCTTAAAGTAGGTTGCGCACAGACAAGGACCCCAAGGTGTGCTTAAGGTCTTTGTCTTTCTGTATGGCAAAGTTAGGATCTGTTAAATGAAATCCCAAAGATATAACATGACACTGCGTGATGGAGTGATACCCATGCTGTTTCAGTAACCCCACAAAACACCTTTGTTCTCATTCTTACCTATCTGATAACAAACGTATATCCAGTGGTTGCAGTCAAAGATCTCGGGCTTAGCCTTTTTTGGACATGACTGCTTTGTGCCAGTTATCCTCAGTCCAATGGTGCATTTCTTACTGAGGTGATGATATAATCATCAAATTTCTTAAATGATTTATCTATGCCTATGAAAAATAGATGCAGAGTTACCCTTATGGAGATGTCAAGTTTAAATCAACAAGTATTACGCTTCAGAAGACATATGATAACAAGAAATAGGTGTAAATGGGTCAAAATGCCAAAGCTACAGAGTTTAAAATTTTAGAGATAAATTTGTATTTTGCATATTACCGTACTAAGATTGTACAAAACTTGAAACAAATTAAAGGAAATGTAAACCTCAGAAAAGAAAGATTTAAAAAAAAACTTCAATATATGATTGGTAAATTAATTTAAACCTTTCAACAGCATAAACAAGTATACTATAATTCCTTTTCTCCACTTTGCTGTATTTGGGAAACACAAATAAATTTAGAACATGATGATGGCAAAGGGGGAGGCAAAGGAAGGCCAAAAAGAACCTCATAAAGAGTATGTCAGCATTCTGGAACAGCAGATTACTTGGCTGCAGGTGAGTTTGTCTGGAGTGAGTAAAAAGGACCCTCGACTAAAGGTTTAGTCTTTCCAAACACAGATAAACAGCAGCTCACCACTTGGTGCTTAACTTGGTCAAAGATTCATATCTAAAAAGAAAAAACAAAAAAACAAAAACAAACGCAGCTCTTTTATATTCTACGGAGCATAACACTGTGAAGGGATTCAGGAGGTCTGGGGGAAATCTCAGCACCAGGAGGCCAAGGACAGAAACCGCTGTTGGATTCACATGACCTTCGAGGCCTCAGGCAGAACTGCATGAGAAAGCATTGCCGTGCAGTCACGGACCATCCAGCCAAATGAGCTCCGAAACACATTTAACAGAAACATTTTTAGTCCTAAACTGTCTGATGCTGCATCCTGAAATGTAACCTGAAACACCACCAGCACTTTTATCAGATGGTTAATAGTGTAACTACTGGTTTGAAACATGTTCCAATTCCTTAACACCAACATCAGCTAACTGACAGGCTGGTAGTCAGTACCCCTATTGGTTACATACACCATTACATGATTAACATTTGTATTCTGAATTTGTATGATTTTAGTCTTGGGATCGACAATGTTTGAAGGATCGGGAAGCCACCGTTTTTCTGATTGATGATGGGAGATGCCAGATTTTGTCCAAACTTCTAAAATTGAAGATATATGAAAGATAAATTAAGTGGGGGGGGGGAATGCAGGACAACATAAGTCTTTGGAGGAACCTGGTTGAGGATCACCAGCTCCATTTCAACCACTGGCTGTGTTGGTAATGGATAAGAAGCGTAAGTTTGATCTTAGGAGCTTTATAAAGTCAACACTGTTGCAGACGTGTTTGCACAGGTCCAACTGCTGTGCTCTGTACGTACCATGGCAGCCTGGGGTCCCAGCGTCCCGGCGGGCAGAGCGCTGGCACCTGCGATGGTGCTGACGCTGTTGGGGTGGCGTATACGGACAGCTGGCCCCGCCACGATGGCGGGAGGGGTGCCTCCGCACGGCGGTTTGACTCCCTGCTGCGGGGGCTGGGTCAGGGACTGCTGACTGTTCAGCAAAGACAGCCTCAGGGCCGGGAGGCTCTTCTGTTGACGAACGGAGTCGGGTCAGAGTTTGCAGTGGCACAGCCGAACGCACGTGCACCCCAAAAGGACACAGACAACAAACACTGCTGTGTTCACTGGGTAATTTAGCGAGCCATCACCGGAAAAAAAACATGGCTCAGGGCGAGAATCTTTTCAGCATTTATCACAGTGAACAAAAAAAACGTTCAAATAGTTAAAATAAGAAAACTTTGACGGTGTTGGACAGTGCACATAGCCTGGATATAAACAGTTTTTGATAAGTAAACACCATGACCTGGGAAGCCATGATGCGTATTTCAGGCGGCGACCTAACATTGGATGACAACATGTGTTTGTGGCCGAGGCTGGGCGGTCCAGTGCCTTGATGTGACGCTCATCACAGCTGGCTGAAGGAACCCACTGGCAACTGGCAGGGACAGCTGCAGGGGCCGATGTCACACACAGTCAGAAGTCAGGCCTGAGGGAAGTGTGTGTGTGTGTGTGTGTGTGTGTGCTTCTCTCCACTGTCAGGCCGAGCATCCCTGGCCCTGGTGCCGAGGAAACGGCTACTTTAGGGCAGTCCGATTAGGAAAACATAAGAGAGGTCCAGCTTAAAAAGCCAGGTTAAGCGCTGGTTTAAAGGGTAGGTGAGGATTCAGGTAACAAGGAGTCAAATTCCAGTGGAGCTAAGGGGCTTCTTTTACTGACACGGAATGGTTCGAGGTACAGGCTTCAGTGTCAGGAAGCCAGTTCAAAGAATCGACATTAGAGGTCAGTTTTGTTCAATTGAGGATGAGCTGCACAACAAACTCCTGTCTCCTGTCGGTGAAAGAATAAGCCTGTAAAAGGAAAAACAGGTTTACAGGCCAGAACCCCACCTTGAGAAAGGGCACCAGGTAGGGCTGCGGCGAGGACTTGAGCTCTGTCTGCAGCCGACTGGTGAACTCCTCCGGCTCAATCTTGGCATCCTGTTGGTTTGAGAAAAACAGAATGAACTCGACTTTGTGGGACGGGGCCGAAAAATAAATATGTCATGGTGACTTGGATGCATTATGGTGAAAAACCATTACTGGATAAGACGATCAAACATTCTACTCCGATTCTGGAACCTCGGGGTGCATCTGAACATGTAGAGGTATTCTTGCGGAAAATTAATGGCAGAGACAGATGATTTTGGATAAAAGTTCCTTGCTGCCATCTGCAGGTAGGAAGTATTCAGTACAAAGCTATTAAAGTTTCAAAGCTGACTACCATTTACATGTTTTTTTTACACACAAAACAGGGGCAGGTCAATGCTTGTGTTTTGTCATGATCCTAAGGTCAATGAGACCCACTGGGAATGCAGAGTATATAAATCCATCATTTCCTTGAGAGCTGTAATAACAATGCCTATTTGTTTAGCTTGTGAAACTCACCAACAGGTCCTGAACCAGTGCCTTAACATTCTTGGACGTCTCAGGGGAGGGCGAGTTGTGGGATGCCAGTTTGATGAGCGTGGCAAGAAAATTCTTACACTTCTTCACATTCTCCTGCATTTCCTGTGGAAAAAAAGGACAATTATTTCCTCTTTGAAAAAAAAAAAAAGCAAACAGGAGTTATTCTGAGCGGTGAGTAAGGAATTCCTATGTGTTCACAAGTGCTCAAATCATCCATCTGGCCTGCCTTTCTGTCTTTGTGTTGTTTCACACATGTTTGTGTACCTTTGTGTCATTATGCATGTCTATGTGTTCCTGACTGCACATAGGCGGGAGTTCATGGTGAGTTTATGCCTCTCTGCGTGTCCTTGGGTCGGCACGCGCTAATGCGAACGCCTGAGTGTGAACGTGTGTGGGCATGTGTGAGACGCTTTGTCCCTGCCCAGCTGTGTGTGACGTGGCGGGGCCGTGGGTCCGGGGCTCGGCTCGTGACGCTGCGAGCCTCCTGGCATGCTGCGATAGTGCCCGAGCGCTGTCACGGCGGCGGAGCGCACGGACCTGGGACACGACGGGGGCTCCGGGGGCCGCCGCCGCCACGCCCGGCTGAGCGGGCTGCGCCGGCTGGGAGGCCGCCTGGGCCGGGGGGGCCTGGGGGGCCGTGACCGCGGGGGTCTGCTGCGGAGCCGTCACCGCCACGGCCGGAGCCACGGGGCCCTTCTGGAAGAGCAAAAAGGAAGAGACAGGGATAAACAGGACGTGACGCTTGGCTCGCAGCAAGGCCACGGAGAACAGGAGGCGGGCGCCACAGCGCTCCTGTCACATCTGGTGTCCCGACTTTAGTGGACATCTCTTAACAGACAAGGAGGAGGAAGGGGGAGGAGGTGACAGGCAAGAGGCTGGAAAATACAGCAGGACAGCAAAGCTTTCCTGGTCACCTGCCTGACAGGGATGATTCATCTTCTCGGGAAGACTTGCAACCGGTAATGCAGGTCATTTCCTACACATATAGTCATTTGTGAGAGTGTATGAAAATTTTTTTTTGGACCACTTGGTCCATTACGATCAACATTAGAAAAAAAAAATGTTTTTAAAAATCCTCTCTTACAAACACAGTAGGGCTCTAAGCTGCTTCACAACCTGCTGTGTAAGCGTGAGCTATTAGGGATTCTGGGGCAGGATAACATGGACTCTGTGTATAAGTGATGTTATCTCACAGGGCGGAGTGCAGGGCAAGAGGAGGAGGAGGAGGAGGAAGAGGAGGAGGAGGTCTGAAGGGCAGGACTGGAAGGAGTGGGAGAGGGAGAAGGCGCCATCTTGGCCGGGGTCGAAGGACACTGCCTGGTGGTCTGAGAGGTCACAGGAGACTGCTGTAAAGAAAGAGAGCATCGAAATAAGAAAAGACCAGTGGCATGCCCCGCAGACAGATACAAAAAGGTCATGGCCGCGTGAGAGGTGGGAATACACTGGTGGTGATGAAGACTGGAACTCAGGAAAGCATGTGTGGCTGGGTAAGGATGCCGTCACACTGGCACCGCTGGAGACTGATAGCAGCAAACATCTGCAGCATGACTCCACGCAGCAACATTTCTACAATAGTCTAATACTCAAGAATTAGATTTCATAGGAAAGAAATTGTAAGACTGGGCACCGTGCCTCCTCTTTTCCAAACTGCTTACAGATAACCCGCCATATTCTAATAAATTCCAATATCCCTTTTATTTAATTTCAGAAATAAAGTATTTTTCCAGCATGAATGTACAGAAAAACCAATGCGGAGGATGTAGAATTTGAATGATGATGCTTTTAGGCCGTGGGCCAGAATCTGTACGATGACTTTTCGTTCTAACTTTTTGGGGGCAACTTTCCTCCAGTTTAATTAGATACTTTGGACTTCAGTGATCTCAAAAAGCCAATGTTCCCATGTTTTCACTTGCACATTAATTAATTACGGCCAATGAAAATTTCGGTAGTTCCACATCTGGCCTATAGGTGGCTAAAACTAAGAAAATATCCATATTTTTTTGTTTTAACCAAGGGATCTTTACCAAAATACTTTAAAATAATTAAGGTTGATCATTATAAAAGGTTTTTTATGCAAAAACTGCTGGAATCAACACGGAAATGCAATTTTGACGTTTAGATTTTCGCTGCCAGAGAGCCACTGAACCTACACTACTACATATTTTCCACTTTATACAGCCATAGCAAGACAAAGGACAATCATTTAATATGCAAAAACCTTGTTTTTTGTCAAAATAATTTCTTAATAATTTAATTATTGAAAAACTGACACCACTTTCCTTCATATTGCATTTATTAACTTAATGAGAAAAAAAAATGTGGGGTACTTTCAGCCTAAAAAATAATCAAAACAACATAATACAGTTGAATAAAGCCTAATTATCACAAGTAAACTTTGCTATAAAAATTGAGTAATATATAATTTTCACTGTCAAATAAAACTAACTAAGGATCCATATTTATATACAATATAAAAATCGGAACCTCTCATTTTTACAGTTATATTATTTCGATCTTAACCTTTCCTCGCAACATCATACTGCTAAATCCAAACATATATTCACATCATATTATTTAAATCCAGACCTTTCATATTTATATTTTTTACATTTTCATCAAAAACTTATAACATATATGAAAAACATTACAACTCATCATCTGAATCATCCAAGTCCTCATTATCCTTTGAATATATCCCTTCCACATCATTCCGATTTTCAATCATAACAGGACAGCTGCACAGTTAACACAATGGCAGCGGTCACTACACGGCAAATGACCCCTTTTGCATGGACAGATTTGTGTAGTACATGCATTTGTCTTGCACTTGCAAGATATGTCCATTGTGACATCAGATGGAGCTGGGGGATTTACCATCCAACAATAGGAGAGCACTCCATCTTCAAAGGACCAGCCATGGCTTTCTAGGTTAGGGGCGTTAATAAACTGGTCGAAACACCTTCTATAAATTGCTAGCTGGTATGCAGCTCGCTTACAATGTTGTCAGAGACAATCATCATTTGGTGGAAGAGATTTATCTGATTTACAGAGAAGTTTAAACATTTTAAACCTGGTATCTTTAACCCGGTTACAGTTTTTCTGTCCATACAAGTGACGAATTCTTCAAAGCTGATTGAAAAATTTATCATCAACATCCCAATTTGTCCCAAGAATTTGAAAGAAATTAACAGCTGGCTCTGATTCAAGCATCAGTCTTAAGGCTTTAACTTTTCCTTTAAAGGGACTTACTGTGTCATCCAGTGAAAACATGAAGACCAACAAAAGCTCGACCTTTCCTTGGACCATGAAGACTTGCTAGATGAGAAATATTTACAATACGAGTTTTGTTGCCAGTCCCTGTCCTAAAATAAATAGTACTCTCAAAACAATGCACACAACCCAAAGCCAAGACCATAACATCAGTGCCTGGGCTCAAGATAACTATCTTTATATTCCAAATAAGCATGCTTTGCATGAGGTAGAAGTCTGGTATCAGCTTCTTCATGATCACAGCAAAGATTGCTTTGGGTTCGCTCATGTACAACACGTTTACGTGCTCTCCTAACTTTTGTTTAGTCCGTGTACTTCGACTAGCACTTCCTATGGTACCCCAGCTCAGCGGGTCTCGACAACTCAACTGCCTACTGAGAGAAAGTCTCGGCTATTTATTTCTTCCTGCCATCCAGGTTTATCAAAGACTTGCAACTTTCAATAACTCGCCGCCAACCGGCACAAGAAAATGAAATAATTGGACCTTTTTCGTATTGAAACAAGTGCAAAAAACATTTCACGGGCGCTGCCATATTTAAATAACCGAGCGCTCGCGCTGAGATTCAGTCATCTGATTGGCTGATAAGCAAAACTCGGATCTCGCGATTTCTTAAGTTACGGCTGAACAAATTATATTTTTAATCGACTATAACCTATTAATGTGCAAGTGAAAGGGTGGGAACATTGGCGTTTTAAGATCACTGGAGTCTCTAGCAACTTATCCAAGTGAAAGAAAGTTGCCCCCTAAAAGTTCAAACGGAATTGCTTAAGGAGACGTCGTACAGATTCTGGCCCACGGACTATTTATTCTATTCCTCTGTTCTGCTGAGACAAATGAGCTAATCTAACTAGAATCTCATTTAATAGAAACCACCTCAACATGTTAATTGATATGACTAATGCAACTAATGCAAATCTGCATAATAAGCCATCTGCAAAGATCAACCTCCATCTAGAAATATGTCTGTTTATTCCTGGTGCGTAGGATGAAGAACCTGAATCTAATGTGCTGCAAATAGAAGCATGTTCAGACCTAACAAGTCAATTAGCTGTACTAAACTGCCTACTTACAAGCTATTAACTTAAAATATGTAGTTATATCATATCGGTCTACCACTCAAAAATTATATCCACAACACTTTTTTAAAAACATTTTATTCAGCAAAATATTTCCACTCTTATTTTTTAAATAAATGACAATGATTCACCTTAACTTGATTATATAAAAGTAAAGTGACAAGTTGATGAATGATATAATATCTAAATACATCCAAACACTTATCTACTTCCTAAAAATAGCTTACTAAGAACTGTCTAATCAAATAAGACCATGCAAAGCACTTTTAATTAAGTGAACAATATTGCATGTCACTCCTGTTTCATTTTGGAAAACACATGCCTGTTGAAAATTATTGGATTGGATAGTGAGCTCTGACACCTTGGTTCTGTTATTATTAAGTATATCCACACTGTTACAGGTAGAAGAAGCCAGAGAAATGCTCCGGCAGGGATATCCCTTCTGATCAACACAAAATGCCAAAATGCTATAATATATCCATCAACCACCATCTGACATTTATGTGATATTGGAAAGAGGTATACTTTTGGACATGGCTTTTGTTTGAAAGAATAAGAACCAAAACTAATATGAAACGTCAATCCTCAAATATTCTCTTTCATGAGTGTTTTTTTCTCTTAATGGTTTTTGTAGAGAAAAAGAAAGAAAAAAAACAATAAAAAAGTTAAACATAAATATTTTTAATTTCAAGTGAAATGTGTCAGTATTAAATAACTATAACACATAATGTTTTTGACTAACTTCAACATACCATTTTTAAAGCTATAATAAATTAATACGTAAATAAGAGAACAATGCTGCTACAGGATGAATGGTGGAGCACAGATAAGGAGCTCATTAAGAAAATCACTATCTATATGAAATTCAGAAGGTGGGTTCTTACAACTCAGGAGCATATTTAACGCATTAAAACAAACAACACGGATGGAATGAGTGCCAAATGCACAAAACCTATCTGATGCCCAGCAGCTCATCTCTCTCTCTCTCTCACACACACACACACACACACACACACACACACACACACGCACACACCAACAGGCTCATAAACACTTCCTGGCTGCTTTCCTGCTATGGTGTCCACTGGCCAAGGCGACCCAGGAGGGCCTCTGCACTGACCTATGGCACCCGGCCTTATATTCACAGTGGGGGGGGGGGCAGCATAACACACACATACAGACACACAAACACACTCTTGTGATAAACTACACTTGTTTTACACACTAAATGAAAAGCAGACACACAACCCTGCGAAGGCCAGGAGAAAGAAAGGCTGCACAGGAGGGAAGAAGTAGGATAAGAGGAGGAGGAGAAGGGGGGAATTTTTCCTCCACTAAAAGTTTTGTACAACCCAAGAGTTGGGGGAAGTGGGGGTATGGCGGATGAGGGCGTAGGGGGTTGGGGGGGGAGGGTGGCAGTGGGTACAAGAAGGAGGGTGGTAAGAGCCACAGGGTGCATCCCACCGAAAGCTATGCCTCACTCCGGCTCATTCTCTCCATTACACGCACACAGGAACACACACACACTCCAGAGCCAAAGCCTTGTTAGCTTTTTAAAATAATCAGACAGTTGGATGATGAATGATTTAACAGGTATGGAAGGAAGGAAGCTCAGGATGCCTTCCGTTTCTCCCCTCAGGGCCATGGGAAGAGTGACAGGCCGACAGAGGGGTTGAGCTTTGGGAATAAACACCATTCCCTTTCATTTCGCTGCTACTGCTTTTCCTGCCGAGATGGCAACGCCTCGGCCCACTAATTTGTCAACAGAGTGACTGCGAGAGACGACGACAATCTGCGACTCTCTGTTGAGGGGTTCACATCAGGATGGGGACAGGTTGGCTGGCGACAAGCAGACAGGAGGGAGCAGTGTACTGTGGCCTATAAGAAAAACTGAGAGAAAACAGAGCCCAATCTGTAGGACTCTCACCAACATTAACAGTAATCCCTTTTAACAGGGGAAACCACTCAATCTAACGTCGGGGGCTTGTTACACAGTATGTCGGTTTTAACATATTTACTGAGAGATACAACTGTGTTTGTTTGTTTGTTTATATTTTAGTTGAATTGGGTTTTAACCCTGAGAACAGGAGTAGTAAACTGACAGAATGAAATTAAGCATTGCTCATATTGTTGGAGGGGGAACAGCAGATGAAATACAGAAAATTAACCGAACTGGAAAAGAGAAAACAAAACGGTGAAATGCTGCCCTCTGCTGTCAGTCTTTTGTCTTTGCAGTTAGTGATACAATGTGGAGGCGATAAAGATCTCAAAGAGGGCTTTTCACTGGGGCCATCAACACACACCGGGGTTCCATACATGGTTTAGAAAGAGCGGAGCACTTGGACTTGAATGAACATTGGGTTCCTGTCTCAGGAAGTTATTACTAGTTTTTTAGACTGACACGTGGTGATTTGCCTGGCTTATTTTATGTTGGTGGACACAACAAAACACTGACAATGGCAGTTAAGAGCAAAAGCAGAAAAAGGACATTTCTGCTTTTTTGTGACTTAAATCAATTAAGGCTGACTTGAAGTACTAAAATTAGAAAGTATTATTAGAAATATTAGTATTAGAAGAGATAATATTACAGTTATTTTATATTGAATATTTAAGTTATTTTCTTAACTATTCCTGATCTAAAATGGTCCATCAAAAACAAAATTGCCCTTTTTTGCATTCAAAAATAAAATCAAAAGTCAGAAAGAGTGGTTAGTGTAAGTTAGTAATGTTGGTAATGTTTTTTTTTTTATCAGAAATTATTTTTGTTTTGGCTTCTCTAAACTGGGAGTTGAGCCCAATTAGGGCTGCAAATCACAAGCCAGCCACAGAGTTGTGTAGTTGCACCAAGTGGGCGATGACAAAAACAGCTCAGGGAGAGTTGAAATGTCTGAACTTTGAGGGGACGGCAGAAAACTGCACCCACCAGAAACAGAAAAATGACACCGATTGAAGGAGAAGAAGAAAAAGAAAGAAAAAAAACAACAGCAGGAGAGAACTGTCGTTTCCCTAAAAGTGAAAAATGATCCTGCTCATTCAGCTTTGACGAAAATCTGTCATCTTTTGTTAAATGTTTTTTTCTCCTCGGTGAGCCGGATACAGACGCATGAACGAACAAAACGCCCTGTTGTGTCCGTCGGACGCCCCGTTTCTACGATCTCAGTTTAGCGACTGAAACAATGAGCGCTCTGTTTGGCTGGGCGCACCCGGCAGGTACTCTCTTGTCCCTGTAATGTCAGCACCAATTCAGCCGCCTCTTTTTTTTTTTTTTACAGCAAAACTATGGGGGAACTACAACAATTAGCTCAATTTTCGAAAGCAATGACGTTCCAAAGGTGTGCACCCACCAGCATAAGCACACGCTTCCAAATGAATAATGTATCCACAGGTGATAATAAGCAGATTCCCATTAATGATTCAGTAGCTCGTTAAATTTTGATGAGGGGACCCCGTGGAGTCATTAAGAAGCTTTGAGGCCTTAATTCACCTGTTAATCTCAGTTTTATCGATTGATAAAATAATCAAGAATATTCATTTGCTATAATTATGCAGTTTAAGATATTAATCATACTGCAATTAGAGACTCCAACTTTGCCGTGCATTTAATCAAGTAGTGCACGCCCAACATCAGTGGTGTAAACCCACATGTAATGAGATCAAAGTTTCTCTAATTGAATCAGTCAAATTAGCTCCTGCAAAGGTCAGCGGGCTGTGCCATTAACCCTGACCGGGATTATACAGAGCAGGGGGGACAGAGCGGTGGCTGACGTGTGGTCAACGCTCGCTTTAAAGGTCCAGGAACTGCTGCTTTTCCAATCCAATAGGTCCAGAAACCACACAAGAAGTGGGATTATACAATGGTTGATCTGATATGCCAGGGCAGGATGACATGAAATGAAACTATTGGGTTGTTTTGATGTTAAGCAGGTCATTTTACCTATCGGGTGAAGTCCCTGGCAGCTAATAAACCGTTTATTGGTAGAGATTGTTTTTAATTCCAGTGCTACATCTGCTCTGATAGGAATATGTTTGGGATATCGGATTAGTATATCACTGTTTAACGGCTTCTGTCAGCTTCATATCACTTTCACAAATAACTCTGGCATAACCGTCCTCTGCTTCTTCTAGGGAGTTAGCTGTTTTACGTCAAAATTCAGTTCTGGGAAGTGTCCCGTGTTCATATATCGCTGTTCTAATGTGTGACTTTTCTGGAAAATGACTGTGTTTCAACAACCCACAAAGAGCTGGTATGTCACATCTGCCAGTTTCCTTTATCAGAGGCAGACTGAAGCATCACCGGGCTGAAAGAGAAATGGGTTCTGAAGTGATGTTAATGAGCACCCCCTGAAGGAGAGGGAGACCTTTGTTTGCTGCCAACATGTGACCTGAGCCAGGTATCCTGTTCTGAGTCATCTTTTGGACATTTGTTCTTGGATGTGCCATAAATTCTTGCAGAGACATCCAGACAAACTGAAATTCCAACAGGGTCTTTGCACTAGTCAGTAGACTCTGGCAAGTTTACAGACTTTTCTAAAAAATATTTCATTTGAATTTTTACATTTATTATAATATTACAGCATAGTGAAAATTCTATCCGTCCATCCATTTTATATCACCTCTCTACACAATTTAAGCTGGAGCCTCCACTGCCAGCGTCCATTGATGGAGAGGCAGGGCACACCTTGGACATTGTAATACGTAATGGTGCTCTAACCTGAGGGGCAGTGGGCGTCCCTAAACTGGCCGTCAGCCCTAACAGACTGAGTAACTGAAGTTAGAAATTAGAAGAGCTTCTCACACCGTAACTTTCTGTTTAAAAGGCCAGTGTCACACAGCCACATCATGACAAACACACAGACCAGCAGTGTTGCTCTTTAACTGGTAAAAGATAGAAGACCATTCAGATCACAAATCAGGGTCCATTAGGTGTATCATCAGCTCAGTCTCATTGTGAGCTCATGAATGCAATGAGTGCCAAGGTTAAGAGAAGTCTCTGTAAGCTTCCCACGATACTAAACTCAAGTCTTCTCCAGCACGACCACATTAATCACCACTAACCAACAAACAATGACTTAACAGATTCTTAGTTTGCATGAAACATCTAATAGAATGGTGGGTTTCATATTTAATGTAGATATTTTCTAAACCTTAATTGACTACTACTACTTAAGTGACTACAATGATGACACATTTCTTTATGATAATTCTAGCTGGGAGACTGGAGAAAACAAAAAGCTGCGGCAATAACTCTATGTGCCCAGTTGTGCTCCAGATGTGCCCAGTTTTATAACTAGCATTTTTTGTCTTTTTATATGCATGTACAGCAAAAGAAATTGTTTGAAAATATATAGATAAAAAAAAACTCTATCAATACTCTAAATGGCATATGGCTGGCATCAAATAGAGGATTTCACCTAAAAAGCAACAGCCAGAAAAGGTTCAACCCCTCTGTTCCCCTCAGCATGACTCCATCATCACCATGGTGACATCATCTTGGATGGTGAGAGTGACCCTGGAGGACAAAATGACATTCTCTGCAAACAGTCGCCGCTGCCACTTCCTCTCAACTCCTTTAAATCATCAGGAGGAACCACCATCTCCTCACCTGGGAAGCCCCCCATCCCTCTATCCTAGCTGAGCTCAAGGTGTATTACATCAGACCTCTACAGCCAGTCCAAAGTGTCTCTGTTACCTGGTTTTTAGCCCCAAGACATTTCCACATCATTCATCTTCTCTATTCACTTCGCAGGCTTTCACTCCTTGACAACGTTTAAGGCTGGCCTGTATGACAGAACAAACAAATGCTCCCCAACACTTTCTGAATGAGAAAATTAGCTGTTCTATCAT
Organism: Menidia menidia; assembly: GCA_907169785.1. Lineage (NCBI taxonomy): Eukaryota > Metazoa > Chordata > Actinopteri > Atheriniformes > Atherinopsidae > Menidia > Menidia menidia. The sequence goes on from CAJRST010000001.1 coordinate 8,788,092, forward strand.
TCACAGAATGAAAATGTTACGGGGGGGTCTTCTCTATCCACCCCACAGACATAGCTTGAAATCCCCACCTGTGTCAAGGACCGCGGACTCACTCCTTTTGTTTCCCATCACTGTGAGCTCACCTCCCCAGATCACTTCAGGAGAAGCTGCTTACTATCACCTGACTATTTTTCTCTTTGAGCTTTCAAACAGAAATGACTGAAAAACTTAATACACTGTAGCGATGTGGCATGCCCAGATCCCAAATATCCAGTAAGCGCAGTCTTCAACAACTTGCATCATTTACCTTCTCGTTTCTCCTGTTTTTGAATGAGAGTGATGGACGGAATATAAGATGAGCTGAACACTTTACGCGAGATACAAAAGCAGCGCGCCCTGTAGATGCTGGCTCTCAGCCTCAGGACAAGAGCTGAGCTACGGTCAAAGCTGTGCCTAGCAATGCTTCAAGTGATTTGTGAGAGTTGTTGGTGCGTCGTCACAGTGGAAAACAGAATGGTGACAGAGCCACTGCTAATATCCTCTTAAAACAAAGCCATGCAAGTCAACCAAATACACTCCATGTAATGAAACGGCCCATGCCCTCACTTCACTTAGCTTCTCCCTGTTGTTAGCTTTCAGTGAATCGTGCCTTTTTTTTTGCAGCAGCAACGGAGTCTCACCTGTGGCGTTGTTACTCTGAAGGTGGCCCCTGTGGTGGGAGTCGCTTGTCGTGGAGAGACGTTGTTCTGGGCCTGAGCTTGAGCTTGAGCCAGAGCCTGCTGAGGAACCATGACCAACTGGCCTAACTCCGTGCGTACCAACACCATCCCTAAAGAACGACAGGAAGAGTCATCAGATACACGAGGTCATCACTCCCGCAACGGCTTGCTTTATGATATGAGCGACAGGTTATGGCATTTAAACTCAGTCTCCTGTGATGCTGTCCTCCTTCCGCCCTCCTGCGTGAAGCCAGTGGACGCCATCTTCCTGTTTTAAAGGCTCCTCTCCCAGCTGTTGCCACATTAGCTCTCGGGGAATTGTGCCCTCTTTGGAGGATTATTGTTTCCAAGTTCCTCTAACTTTTTCCAAAAGTTAATTCTACAACTTATACTTCCAATTAATAAATGATAGGAAAACCCCCTTTTCTTAATGTTTCTGTTTCAAATAGCATCCTCCTGTTGATCTGTTGAAATAGTGATTAGTGTCCTTGGAGACTATTTATATTTACCCCAGGACTTCAGGTGTTTGTGGCATTAACGACAACATGTAAAAAAATTTAACATCTAAAGAAAACTCAAAAGAACACAAAATTCTGATCAGGAACTTGAAGTTTTCATCATGAACTCAAACAGTCTGTATTTATTACAGAACCGCATTCTGAATTCACCCATATCAGCCCAAGATAAAGCACTTTATTAAACATTTGTTTAGCTTTTCAGAATTTCCATAAAGTGAAAAAGACACAAGTTCAACAGAAAGTTTAGCAGCCTTTTGTACTGGTACTATCAGGCTGAACCATTGAGGTCAGGCAGTACAGAACCATTCTGACCACTGTCCTCTGTTAAGACCTGCACTTTTTAAACATCATATTTCAAGATGGTTACAAATAGTGACATATGCCAGCTAAAGCACAGGTACAGAGCTGATGCACTATACAGACTGAGCATTTTTTTCTCCCCAGAAAAATAAAGCTGATGTTCTGATACTAGATTTTGGCAGCCATAAAGGTCTTACAATCTAAATAAAGCAAATGACCCCAGGGCCATTAGTGTACTTTTTGGAATTTTGTGTTTATGTAGTAAATTATGCCCATGAACTAAGACTTTTCTTTAATACTTTATTGTGTTAATGTTTCTTTGATAGTCTGATCGACTAAAAGCACCACAGGGTGCTCTTTACCCTTCAGAACATATCAAAACATCCTGTTAATCCAAAGGTTTCCTTGGAATGAGCAAAAATCTACACATTCTCTGTGGGGAACTCCAACATAGCCAATTGTAAATTGCTTATTTTTCTCTAGCATCTGTTGTAAAAGGATCCACTCTGTTCAAAACTCTCTCATAGAACCCCTTTACATGTTTTTTCTTTGAGAGGGTATAAATGTGCCTTCTGATAAAGACTGATGTCAAAAACTTGAGCATCAGGTAAGTCATTCAAATGTTCATCTGTATGTATTTAATCAGAAATCTTCATGTCGATGCAGCTGTGTAAATTTAACATGCTGTTCTTCTCAGCAGACAAATTAGAAGTAACACATTCTACATCCAGGCTAAAACTTAAAGCACTGACAGTGTGGCCTCTGTGAATAAAAGTATGGAACCAGCTGTACATTACGCCTAAAGAAACACAATACAAACAATACAGATCAATATGGCATAAAAGAAGCAGATTTACACAGCGCAAATCGACCAAAGAGCCCCTCACAGGATCATGACAACACGGGCACAGACAGCACCTCCTCGCTGCTCTCCTCGCCCCCTTTAGAAAAACCTTACCCGGTGGGATGGTAAACCCCGGGGGCAGCTGAATGGTCGTCTGCGGCTGAGGGGGTCTGACAATCAGCTGGGGGGCTACGATCCTCTGAGGGGCTGCGAGTCCGGGACGGGGCAGAGTCTGTGCGGAGGCGGCCACGGCCGGCGTTGGAGAGGGGGCGGCGGGCCTGACCGTGGGACCGGCTGCTGCTGTCACTGGTGTTGTCTGGACAGTTGCACACACAGAGGTGGTAGCCATCCCCGTCACACAGGCAGCAGTGGTGGCGGCGGCGCTCGGGGGCTGGGTTACTGTGGTGGTGGTGGGGGTCGCAGCCGGTGCCGGGGTGGTCGCCGGCGTGCCAGCAGAGGAAGCTGAGGATACAGTGTTTATGACAGAACTCACACTACTACACTGGGTTGACATGACAATTTTGGACTGACAGTCGTCAGTTTTGGAAGCCTCGGTGTCCGTGACCGTCTTGCTGACCTCTCCCTGGGGACCTGGAGAGGCGGCGGGACCCACGCGTGTGCCCTGCTGGACCAGGGCCGAAACACTGGTCCCGTTCCCGTTTTGGGCAATACTGGCTACGATGTGACTCGGGAGTCTTTGCAGAGCGATAGTAGGGGTGCCCCGGTCGAGAGCGATGGCTGACTGACCTACGGGCAGGCTTGCATTTGATAGAGTAAAAGTCGAAGTGTTAATTGAGGATGTGACCGTTCGCGTAGAGTTTAGTGTTGTTGTTGTTGTTGTTGCATTAGAATCCACCGGGCTAGCGCTTTCGCCCAGCGTTGTGTTACTGTTCCTCCTCGTCGTTACAGCCGCGCCGTTAAAACTCTTTATCCGAGCCGAAGCGCTCCTCCGTGGGGTCGTTATTCGTTTCCTCTGTGGGTTAGCCTCCGCGGGAAGCTCACCTGAGCCCGAGATAACCTTAAAACTCCGGCCGGGTGCCGTGCTGATGCTGTCTTGCGGAGACGCCAAAGTTGACACACCAGATGCGGTCAGTGTTGTGATGGATGCTCCATGTGATTGCGAACCGCCGCTCGTGGTGTTCACACAGGCGACCGAAGTGGCGGAGGGCTCGACAAAAGAAGGAGTGCAGTCTAGTGAAGGAGACGTGACAGTTTTATCCAGGCTAACGTCCTTAGAGTTGATTTCCTGGCGCATCTCAGGTTTATTACGCCGTCCTTGTTGTTGTTGTTCTAGTGTTGTGCTCACTGGAGCTGGTAGCGTTTTTCCTAAGTGATGGTTAGCAGGGGCCACAGAGCCAGCGCCTCCGTTTTCGTCAGTTTTCCCCACTGGGTTGCTTTGCCCTGCAAGCTGTGACTCCAATGAGCCCACTAGGTCGCTAACAGCTTTTTCATCCACCTCTGAAAAGAGCATATCTTCCAGGGGGTCGGAGGCGCCCGCCATCTCTGATCACTGATAACTGTCTTATATTTGATTACAATGCGCCTGCGTGTTACTAGGCATTGTGGGAATGACTCTGACGTCATTATGGGAGGGGGGGGGCATCTTAGTTTTATGTAGCATATGTCGCTTATTCAAGGCTAAATTATTAAATTTTGAGGAAGAGCTCATGTCGGAGACGAATTATCGTGCAACTACATCCCCGATCGTTTGCCTAATGCACTTACATTATCTAAAAAATATATCAGGAACTTAATGTATCTAATATGCATTTATATGTTGATATATATATGTTTTTATTCATACATGAAATACATGAAGGAGGATGGGGGACTAGTATCGCGATAAAAAAGAAGACCTGAATTTCAAACCTCGAATGAAGATGTCCTTCTACAAATAAAATGCCTTTCATTTCTCCACTCAAAATCATAATGTTCAAGATTGAGCATTTAATATTTCCATAAACCACATTTTTGGTTTAATATTTGTTGAAATCTTGTTTCATTCACGCGCGAACGTTAAAATCCAATGGAAGGAGGAGCATACTGTTTGAAGAAAAAAAATCTACAGTCTTTCTCCCAAGATCCTTTGCGGCAGAGGAAGGAGAAGGAAAACGGCCATGTCGTGGTAGAAATTACAGGCAAATGTGGATCAGTGTCGCTTACTTACTTATGTAGCTTTAAAAACACGTTTGCAAAGGGAATAAGTGAATATTTTATTTTTCGTGGAACGAAAAACGTATTCCGTGAAAGTTAGAGTGCTTGTAAAATCAGTGGACAAACATGAGCGGAGGAGGGACGCCGTACATTGGCAGCAAAATTAGCCTCATCTCTAAGGCCGAGATCCGTTATGAAGGAATTTTGTACACCATTGATACTGAAAACTCGACAGTAGCACTTGCTAAAGGTAAGTTGAGCCCCTATAAGGTGGTTTGTACCTGTGTATTAGGGGTTGATATGGTAATGAGTGTGAGTATCGAATACGCGAAACTGGATTCGTAGCCCTTGGTTGTGTTAGCTAGCTTTTAGTTAGCCTTGCACTGGCTAAATGATGTTGTGGTGTGCAATGCCCTTTGTTTACTTTGTCGCTGACCTGGGGATAGACTTTCAACGCAAATAGGAATTTATTTGAAAAGTTCACTCGCTGTTACTATAATGTATCATTTAATAAACCTGATTTGATATTTTTTAATTATCTTTTGTCAGTAGTATTACTTTTTTCCTGATACTTCTAACTTTCTTGAAAGGTACACTCAATATTGAACCTACTACAGTAGTTAACCTTTCGTGAGTCAATTTTGTGGTGAAATTGGTACACTAACTTGGATATATGAATAATAACCTAACCTATTAATTTATTCAAATGTATGTATTTTTATGTACGTGTGTCATTTCTCCCCTGAAAATAATGTTAAGTGTCAGCCTTTTTTTAAGGGCTATAACTGACTGTCTCTTTGAAAAAAAGTATTATTTTGATATGCAAATCTAATGTATTTCACTGACACGTTTTTCCTCCCAAACAGTGCGCTCCTTTGGCACTGAGGACCGCCCCACTGACAGGCCTATTCCACCTCGGGAGGAAGTGTTTGAGTACATCATCTTTCGTGGAAGTGACATAAAAGACCTCACGGTTTGTGAGCCACCCAAAGCCACTAGCTCTCTGCCTCAGGATCCTGCAATAGTTCAGGTAAGTTAATCTTTGGAAGCACTGCAACTGTAAATACTTGTAAGGCTTGTTTGGATATTTTTCTTTGAGTATTCTACATGCTGAACCCCTCATTATGCTGCCATGCCTTAATTAGGGTAGTCATTTTTGACGTGATTAGTAACACCTGTGTGTTACCCACAAGCCCAAGAGTGCTGAAACAAGATGCTATTTCTATGCAAGTGCACAACTCTGTCCATATATGGTCAGTGTTGGACATTCTTGATGGATTTTAAAGCCAGGTTAAATGTGTAGTAGTGTAGTATCCCAATCATTATGGAATGGCTTCTTTATTATCGCACCAAATTATGAATTAGTTTTTAAAATGTCCGTGACAGATTTTAATAAAGGTTTGTGTCTGAGTTATGTAGATTTGATTATTTGTACCACACTCAATACGAACTTTGCTGTATAAAGAGTCCTCTCACCACCTGTGGTAATAGCTGGCATGTGGACTTGTGTTGTCGCAGGTGTTTCCTGTTATAGTCATTGTGGCTCCAGAGTCACAACGGGGGCTCATCTAAATTAAATCCTGAGGGAAAACTGTAATAATGTCTTTGAAAATGTGGTGTTTTTTTGTCTTTTTTTTTAAGAGGGGGGTTTGATTTTAAACATCTTGTAAACATTTTAGCACATTAATGACAGGCAGCATAGGCATAGCTGCACACTTTAACCACAGTTACTGATTTGAATAAGGTAAGTGCTATGGACTGATAAAGGGCCTCTAAATGCTGAGGTGTTCAAATGACTGAATATTTATCTGCTCTTCTAGTCATCAATTGGATCCTCCAATGCTGCCCCGCCACCATCCTTTCAGCCTCCTGGGTCATATGCCCCATTTAGCAGGGCCGCAGTTCCACCATACAGTCAGTTTGGTGTTGCACCCATTGGAGCTCAGCAGTTTGGATCTGCCGGAGGTAAAGAGTTGTCCTACTTTAGAATAATTCAATCCATACAATAGACTTGGACACAGTGTTAAAGATAAAAACTAAAGATAGCCACACACATCAGGGTTTTCACTGGTTTAATTTTCTATTTTAAGTTGTTAGACATCCATATGGTACCCCAAAATTAAGGAAATATTAAAGAATTACTGCTCTGAATTATGTAAGATGTCTATGAAATGGCCTAAACTGTAAAAAACTGAGCATTCACAATTTGAGCTGAATACTGCCCATGTGAATTGCTCACAGCTGCATGGAGCCTTTCTTCACTCTGTAAGGAAACCTGCTTCATTTTCATGAAAATTGCAAAAAAATTGTCATTTTAAATATCACATTATTATTTTTTTATATTAAGTCAAATATTAGGTATTTCGTACCTTTTTCTTACCCTCCATTATTTTGATGTACAATTTGGAAACTTGTGACTATCTTGGGATTATCACACTTTCACAGGGCGCACTTCTCCACTGGAGTCTTTGACAAAAAAGTCCTCAGTGGAGCAGGCGGCGCAGGCCCCGTCGTCAGCGGCGCCGGGCCCCCAAACATCAGTGGGACAGAGGAGTCAGGCATCAGCCTCCAAACCCACCAGCACCTCCACTGGCCACCAGAAACCTCCAGACCTCCTGGAGCAGAAAAAAGGTACACAGGTCACACGGGTTTGTCGCCGCTGTATCATTCATTGTTGCGTCAGGCTCATGTTTCTGTTAAGACCTCACCACCTAAACAGCCAAGGTGAGTTGAGTTGAACTGAGTAGGTCCATCAGAGAAGACTGAGCATCAATGATGGAGTCGGACATATTTTATGGTGACTAAATGCTCATTTACATAGTAAATTTGGAGCAAACCTTGTTGAAAGTGTACGCTTCCTGGTGTGGAATACAGTAGCCGGCATATGGTGACTAGGGTTCTGTTGTGTTCTTGTTCCAAAAAAGAAAACAGATTTGAAAATATGGGATTATTTTCAGACATTCTTTTAACCTATGTTATTGTATGTTATCAGTTCAGATTACTCTAAAATGTTTCAGATGTTTTATTTATTGTGCCCATCTTGAAAATGCACATTAAAAACATCAGTCTGTGTGATGATGATCGGAATGTCTTCCTGCTCAGCTCCTGAGGTCCCAAAAGCATCACAGCCCAATGCTGAACATGGCACAGTGGAAAACCGAGACCCCAATAAGCGCCACGTTGGTGAGCATCCTTCTGCATTTCAGCTTTGAAACGTCACGCAGGGCAAACTCACTCCAGACTTCTTTCTCCTCAGCTGGCGTCCAGCCCAATCGGCGTGGCCGCGGTAGAGGAAACCGCAGCAGAGGCAGAGTCAACGTGCGCCGGGACGGCACCATGAAGTTTGACGAGGACTTCGACTTTGAGACTGCGAACGCACAGTTTCACAAAGATGAGATTGACAAGGAGCTCCAGAGCAAGCTTAAGCTGAAGGGTACCTCTTTAACCCAGAAACAGCCATGAACCTGCCAAGGTCCAACTAACAAGGGCCAGACTGATGTTCTGATTGTTCCATTTGTTGTAAAACAACCAGCATGAAAAGCAGTGTTATTAAGGCCCACGCCAAGCTGGACCGTGGCAGAGTTTTGCCCGTTATGTTGCTTTGGGTGATCCGACAGCTCATTAGTGTGTTTTAATGTCCTTCTGTCTAACCAGACGACAAACCCGAAAAGGCACTCAACGGAGAGGAAACTGCTGACTCGGAGCATCCAGCCAACGAGGGCACCGCTGAGGAAGAGGAGCCTGTGAACAACTCCTGCTACTATGACAAGTCCAAGTCCTTCTTTGATAACCTGTCCTGTGATGGCTCCAAGTAAAGCTCCAAACCTTCTGTTGAACCTTCATTCCTCTTTCTTTGTGAATTATGCTCAGTGACTATACTGAAGGCATTTGTCTTGTTTTGATCTCTTTCAGTAAAATGGGGGATGGCGGATTTCCAAAGTAAGTGGCGGTTTCTTTGTTTGACGTAGATGTGTTTTTCAAAGTCCCTGCAGACCGATAAGACTGAGAGCGTTTTGACCCTGATGCGGGTTTTGGCAGCGCGCCCGTGTCTTGTGGCGGAGCATTCCTGCAGCTGGATGCTGACAGCCTTTTGGTGTGTTTGTGGCAGGGAGCGCAGGTCAACCTGGGCCGAGGAGAGACGGATGAACGCGGAGACCTTCGGCATCCCGCTGCGGCACGGCCGCGGGAGAGGAGGCTTCCGTGGCCGCGGCTACATGGGCCCCCGCGGGGGGCGAGGGCGCCCTTCCAGCAGGGGCTCCTTCGGGCCGCCCCGCGGCGCCCCGCCTGGTTTCAGGGGCGGATACAGAGGAGGCAGAGGAGACCGAGACTTCTCCGATTTTGAATACAGGGTAAATCCAACCGCCTTTGCGAGCTCACACATATTGATGAAAGTACTAAAGAGTGCCGTTGGCTTAAGCCTTTTGGGGGTTTTTTCTCTTGGTTTTCCAGAAGGATAACAAGGTGGCCGCATAGTCTACAGCGACAGATTCACAAAGAATCGAAGCCACTCATCATGAAATGATTTCCATCCTAGCAACTTTTGGTCCCATCGCTTTGACAGAAGGAATGAAGACATCCTGTCAGTCACCAGCAGCTGGATGGATAGAATGACTTCAGGGGTGACCTCTATCCACTTTGAGACTCTGTTATTGTTTTTCTTTCCTAGAAGTTTTTTTTTTCTTTGATCTTCCCTTTTTCCCCCTGTTTAAGAGTTACAGGATGGACAAGCTCACATGTACATACAGCGCTTTTGAGTAATTCAGTAGTTTTGCATCACCTGATCCATTTCTTACTGAAGTCGTCTTTGATATAGAAACCGTATGTCTTTGGATACTGTGAGTTGGATCCCAGTCCGTGGTCAAAAGCTTTGTTCTTTTTCCTTCTTCTTTTCTCCTTTCTTTTGGCATGTTCCTTCCCTGCAACAGGCAACTGAGCGCGTTGCCTGTTGCAGCGGCCTCCTCTGCTGTTTGGCTGCCGTCTGTCGAATAGTTTTACTGGCTTGGCATTCAAAAGAGTTTTAAACGCCCCTTAATTTGCAAAGAACAACCAAGCCAGCTGAAAAAAACCCAAACATAGAATGGTGAAGAATGAATGTACATCCAGCTCATTTGACCTGTGTCGTTGCTCAACAATCAGTTGAATTTGTACCTTAAAGACATAATCAGCTATTAGAGACTGTGTACCAAATGTCAGCCAAGCATGAGTTGTTACCTTTAGTTTTAGTTCGACTGGACTTCTGTGGGCCTGGTGGTTTGGTCAGTCTGACCCGGGCAGACGACAAAGCCAGGCTCCCTAGTGAACCGCATCGGCTTCACACTCGTTTGTGGAGTGCATGTGTTTCACGCAGGGCCCACACCAATAGCCTGAATGAGTAGCCTGTCTAGATTCTCTTTACTCTCTCTCGTTTGTCCCCAAAAATAGGTCCATAATTTCTACTTTCACCAGAAGCTTCAAAAGAAATCCAAACAACTTACCTTTGGAAAAAAAAGTGCTCCATTTGGGCGAAGAGAATGCGTTTGGTCAACAAAATCTCTTCATTCTTGCGTATTTTTGTTGTTTCAGTGCATTGTGTCCAGAACACACTGAGCTGTCTGTTGGAACGCTTATTTCTCACCGAGGTTTCCCTCTCAGTCGTCCAGTATCATTGACTGTTATATTTTTTAGTTTTTTCTGCGTTGTCAACATTTGCGTCTGCGCCTGCAGTGTTGCAAGAGTTGCTCTCTTCAAACGGGAAATATTGTAAAGGATTAAGAGATGTCTCAAAGCATGTTCATCCAAATAGTTTTTTCTGGTAACTCGTAGCCGCCTGGCTTGTTTGTAGCTCCTGCCATTGCATTGTCGTCAGTGTGATTGTTCTCAGGAGGGAATTTATTTTTTTACTGAATTGTGTTCAAAGGGACAAGAACTGGATGTGGTGCCAGTATTTTCACCCGCATATTTGGCTCCAATTCATTGGTACTTTAGGGAGTGCCTTGAGAGTGGTAATTTGTTTTCTTCTGTTTTTTTTGTTTTTTTTCATTTCAACACAGCTCTCCCTTTAACTTAAAACATTAACTTTTGACAGAAGTATTTGTAGCACTACAAGCTGAAAGTAGATCCTTTTGTGTAACTGTTATTAAAAGGACAATAAAAACATGTCTGAATGGAATATCACACATACAGCAGATCTTTGCCTATGACAGCCCAAAATAGCAACACTTTCTATCAGCTTTTGCAATAACCAGCAAGATTGAATATGGAACAAAACTATTACTGAACTGTTTTGGTTTGGTTTTTTCATATATTTGCTACTCCTCCCAGTCACTGGAATTGTTTTGAGAATATCCGTAAATTGAGTTTTTACAAAAATTAAATAAAGAGTTGTAAAATTTACATGTTTGTCTTAGTTTTTTGTTTTTATTACAATTGTATTTTGACACATTCTTTGGTACTCAGCTCTGAGTACACAGTGATTCAGTATAATTAGGATACTTAGTTAAAAGAAGACAGTTCATTGATTATCTTAAAGTGCTGGAAAGGGGAAAGCTAATGTCATTTACCATTCTTTGCTTTTGTCAGAGCAAAGTCACTTGTGTAGAGTGCTGTTCTCGACTGACACCATGTCCAGTGTATAACTGGGCCTGAGGGTGGCACAAGTGGCCATTTTAAGCTAATATGGAAAGGGGACAGCAAGTATTCCTTGGATTTTATACATATATATATCTCAATTGTCTAAGTCTCATCTCAGTTCAGTTAAATGATACATCTTTATCTAACATGTCCAGTGAATAAAAACGTTAAAGACAAAGAGTTTGACATTACCTGTATTCCATTTTCGAACCTTACGACGGTCGGACACCTTTTATCCAGCAGATGGCGGTAAAGCGTCCGGAACATAGTTACCTCTACGATCAGCGAAGAAGAGAAACACCGGAAGCAGAAAGACGCGGCGGCCGCGCTCCGAGGGAAACGAGAGTAACACTGCTGACGATCCAAAATATGTCTATTGTCTTTGTACCAAAGAAACTGCGAGGAAAGGCCAAAGTTAACCAAGAAACAATACAGAGGGTAAGACGTTGTTCAAGGGTGTTTATGCAACGCCTAAAAAGCCACAAGAAAATGAACGGTTGCCGGTTAGCTTCCTCTATTTACTACTTGGATATACTCGGGTCTCATTAATGCAATTCAAATTAAAAAACACTTTTTCGGCTAACTTCGAGTTCATAAATCCTGGTTTGACGGTGATTTTCCAGTTGTTAAAATGTCACTAACCCCCCAAAAAAGCCCCTTGTCACCTGTTTCACCTGTTCCAGTTGCTGGATGAAAACGAACAGCTGATCAGATGTATTACAGAGTACATGCAGAAGGGACGAGCAGTGGAGTGTGTACAGTAAGTTTCGAACCTCTCAGCTTCCACTCATGTCGCCAACCCTGTGCAGACGTGTTTGTGGGTGCTGTTACACCGATGGATGCTCATTCTGGTTCTGCTTTTCCAGATACCAGCAGATCTTGCACCGTAACATCGTCTACTTGGCAACAATAGCTGACGCCAGTCCCGACAACATCCCACCGTCTGCAAACGTAAGGAATAATACGTACAGGTCTGATTTGTTTGTTTTTTTCGAAGAGAGCAGGACTAAGCTCAGACTGATGTCTGTTTCCAGTCTGCAGTCGGTGAGGCCTCAGCTGTAGTCCAGAACGGACACGGAGGAACACGGTGATTTACAGCCCCGTCAAGCCAATCGATCCCACCAGCAACAAGATATTAAATGTATAAACATGTTTTATTTATCTGCATGTACAATAAAGGAGATATTTTTTGAGTGATTGTTTGTGATTCCTCTTTGGACAAGTCTTTTCATCCAACAGACAGCTACATTGAAAATATAGTCCTATGTTTGGGTGGAAATTTAGAGACTTTGAATCTCCAAGAACAACTCTGGGACTAGTTCGAATTGCTAGTTATTTTTATTTGTTTTTTGCATTGCTGGTACACTTGGAAAAAATCAGTTGCCAGCTCAAGAGAACAGTAAGCAACATAAGCCAAGCAGCCCCCCTTCATATCTTCTATCAGGGCAACGTGTTTTTATTATTATTTTTCTTAATCTTTTGTAGAAGCCACTAGTAAACCATTTGACACAGCTGAGAAGCTAACAGTTACAGTCCAAGGTCTGTAATGATGTCTTAAAAAAGGCTACAACAGTTAGGGAGATAACACAGACAAAAAGCAACAAACCCTATATCTTGATTGTGCAAAGCACATTAACTATAAAAAGATATATATTTATATGTATATACAGCAAACAATTCTCTGTAAACATGTTAAGTATGTTAGTTTTCTGAAAACATGGTGTCTTTTCATAAATACAGGCAACATTGGCATCTGCAAACATCACAAAAAGATAACATTCTGGGCTCTTTAAATGCAGCCCATTGCCATAGAAACCGAAGGAACAAGGGCCTGAAAAACAAACACCCTCACCACACAATGTTTTAGTGTTTAGCATGGCATATTTGGTAACCTTTGAAGATAGATGGTGTAGTTTTAACTCTGTAGGAAAGTCATGTGCTTTTTTTTTCACATATTGGGAGGTGGAAAATAAGGTATGTAATATGTCTACAAAACTAACATACAGTTATGTTATAACATGTAAGAAAATACAAAAATAAGATTAATACTGTCAACTGAACACAAAAAAAAAAAGTATTACTAAACAGAAGAAAGAATAGCTTTATGGGAGTGTCAATCCAGATCGGACAAACGCTAATTAGAGGAGGAAACGATGTTCCCTAGTGCTCTTTTCCAAAAGTGTGGTCAGCCTCACCTTTATCGGTAATCCCCGACCGCCTCTCGTCAGCACCATTCATCCTCTGAACAACGCTTTGGTTGGAAATAATATTCTGCAAGTGCTATCAATACCAACATGGCACATAGTTACAGCTAGAATTCTTAACTCTGGTCAGTTGATGAAAAAGTAGTGTATTTCTCTCAAATTACACCTCTGGGTTGACTTACTATAATTATGCTGAGCCTGCTCAAAGCCTCTTGATAAAAAGAAGTAAATATTTATATTTCAACTTCAGTATTTTACAAGCTATGAAACAGTAGATGGTAGCTGTACTCTGAGTCATCTTGCATGAGATTTGGCAGTTACAGCTATGTAGACACAGTATACTTATTATGGGCAAAATGAGAGCATTCCAAGCCCCTGCCCTCGCGCAATTCCCTCCTCCACACACGCATACACACGCACGCACGCAGGCAGGCAAACTTTCAGCTGCAGAAGCAAGTGGGTGACGGCTGCGCGCGTCTCCAGCTCTTGTCTGGGGAGAAAATGTCAGCTCACCAGACAGAGAAACGACCACTCGGCTTGACTGCTGCCGGCATGACGCATGCACCTTTTCAAAGTTAAAACATGGCAGTTCGAAAAACTTCAAAATACATCTCTTTTTCAAATGGGGATGTCTGACATGGAAAAATATAGATACAAAAACTGTCGCGCCAGTGTGTGTACTTAACGTTGCCGCAGAGGCTTTGAAATCTTCCAATTCAGTGGGAGCGGACTCTTATTGGCTGCAGCGCGGCCCACTCAGGGCCGCAGGGCGCCGCGTCGCCTTGGATCAGTACTGGTGAAGGTAGGAGGGCCTGTGCTCGTGTTTGAGGGGAAACGATTTAAAGCCCTTGGTCATGGGTTTATGCTGCTGCTGCTGCTGCTGCTGCTGGGTGAAGGGATACCCAGAGGAGAGGCCTGTGGAGGGGGGGCAGTCGCTTGCTGTGGACCACACCGGAGACTGCAGCATCTGCATGGAGTCGCTCCACTGGGAGGACGGAGGGATGTTCATCTGGTACAGGGAAGAGCTGGGATTGGGCATGGTGTTGCTGTGGGTGGAGTGCTGCCACGGCGCCTTGGGAGGCCAGGTTTTAGTTTTGCTGTCCTGCGGGGCGCAGGGAAAAGTCACAGGGGGTTTGAAAATTCTCAACATTTTAAGGATGAAACATACAAAAAAAGAAAAATAGGTCAATTGTGTTTACCTGATTATCGTCACCAAGGTGGTGGAGGGGGGGTGAGGGCAGGGTGCACACCTCTGGCTCGCCACAGCTGTGTTTTCTGAGGAGAGGTTTCAAAGGTATTCGGTCATGTCACTGCCTGAATAAAAACAAAAAAATTTAAAAAAGATAACAGGAGATGCTTTCAGGACTTACCTCCTTTGCTTCACCGCTGCCACGAGGTCCGGTCCAGAAAACATGGAGAACAGGCTGTCCCCGTTGGCCGAGGACGTCTCATCGCTGGAGCTGGCCGAGTCCCCCTGATTAGCTGACCAGCTGCTGTTCACTGCCTCCCTGGGGACACAACCACAGGAAGGCACAGTCAGAGTTTCTGAATATCATTCAAAGCTTTTGTGTGTGCAGCCTTTCCATTTTTAGGGGGAATAAAAATTGATAAGAAGTCTTCAATAAAGTTTATCCAGCCACGACCGCCATCGTGATTGGCTGCTAGTTTACTGCCAGCTTCCTGGATTAGCCAATGAATGATATCATGTCCCACTTATAGGTGGAATTTATTGACCCGTCGTGGTAAATGCCTCATGGTCTTTAAAAAATTAATTAAAACAAAGTTCTTACTATCACAAACTAGTTTGTTTTTTTATTTTAATGAGCCTTCATCAGTTGTTCGTGCCATCAACAACAACCATACAGCAGATTATCAAAATATGTTTTTCAATAAAGGGACACCTAAGCAAATTCTTATCTGATCATCAATAAAGTGAGGGGAAATTTATATGATCAGCTGAAAGTGCTCCATTTTAACTGATGTGGTTCAGCTTTGTTTTAAACGTTTCTCTTGGTGTAAAGCTATGTGTGCTGGTTTATGTCAAATTAAAAATCCAATAGGAGGTTTTAGGTTTGAATTAACGGGGGTTCTGTATCTATGCCTGAGACTGGTGACTACTCTGTCTGTTTGGTTGTGTTTTGAGGTGTGGATCCAGCTCTGCTAGCAGGCTGGATCCAGTTGCCCCTCTTCAGAGTGCTGGGCCATGCGAGAGCCTGACCGCAGCATGTACAGCTGACCTCTGTGCTTTCTGACCGCAAACCGGACATTCAGATGTCTAGTAGCGGCGGCTCACTGCTGGCAGATGAATACGTACCCCTCGCTGTAGTACTCTGGGTGGGACCAGGTCCGGTGCTGCTGCTCCTCGGGCATTGGCCAGTTGCTGCGCGTGTTGCTGGGGCGACGGATGTGCTGCACCTGCCGTTTCTGCTGCATGGCCTGACTGACGCCGGCCACGTAACGCGCAAACTCCGGGTCGGAGCCCACTGCGTGCGGGGAGGGAGGGATAAACACAACTGTGAGTTTCTGACAGCCTCAGCTTTTCCCTTTGGCTCCCTGGAGCTGGAGCTGTTTAGCCAGACTGTCTACCAAAGCAGAAAAATCACAATAGGCGTGAGTCAACTGTGCACAATGGGCCTCCGCCGCAATCAAAAGAGTCTGCAGCCGTGTAGCAACAGAGCCCGACACGGGTTGAATTCAGCATATCTGGTCCAGCTTCACCTGCAACCACGTGCGGGGAAAACCAAGTGGTTTCATCTCACTCTGATTACATTATATCATCTGAATGGAAAGATGATGGCACATTATAACAGAATGTAGCGCCGTCTCTTCATTATGCGCTGCCTGGAGCGCAGTGTGATCATTACATGGCTTTATTAATGTAATGATGATGCTAATCTTCCATCCGATAGTCCCTCTATGTTTACTTCAACTGATGTCTGGTAACTCATTTTCTTTTATGAGCCAAGAAAGATTTCCATTTAAATGAGAAACTTTAAATAGGTCAGCAAAACTTCATCTGTGAGCATTTTAACGCTTTGAGCTGGATTTCACTGTTGGGACACCGACTCGCGGCAGCCATCAACCTTTTCTGAACATTAGCCTCCTGTTGTACCAGACAGCTAATTAATATCTGGAGAAATGTCAGTCATAAAGCCATCGCTAAGCTCCTCCAGGATTGTTTTCATAATAAAGAGATCAAAGCTGCTAGATTAGCTTTATTTGTAATCCTCTTTAGGCCACCATCAACTACCTTCATCCTCTGACTATGTCTTAACTTGAGTGTAACACAGTTACACATCTGTTACTCTCTTAGAATCCATAACCAGGGTTAGAGTTTACTTTGAAGTTAACACACAGAAGGACACTTGGGGCCATGCCTCACCTGCTGGGTCAAAAGGCAGCGTGTCTCCCAGGACTCCAAACACTCCCTCACTTTGGTCCCTGTTGGGCCAAGTGTTGTTGCGGGGCCCCTGTGGCTTCTGGCCCAGCATCTCTGATACAACACTGTCCATGTAGGTGCTGACCAGGCCCAGACTGTACAGGTCCGAGCTCAGGTCGGGCAGTCCGTGGGTTCCCCACTGCCCAATGGGGCCCAGGGGTGATAGCCCAGCAGGGGGGCCCTGTGGTGGCTGCTGCCCTGAGGTACCGAGCCACTTGTTTGCCACTCTCTGCTGTGGGAGGACCTGTGGGGGCGTCTGCTGGGGCGGGAGCTGAGGAGGAGGTGCCTGCTGCTGGGTGATGGGCTGCAGGAGGTGCTGGTAGTACTGCAGGGCCTGTGGGGAGGGCTGCTGAGGAGGAGGAGGAGGAGGTGGCTGCTGCTGCTGCTGCTGCTGCTGCTGAGGCTGTTGTTGCTGTGGAGGAGGCGGTTGCGTTTGAGGCTGAGGCTTCTGCACTGGTGCTGGAGGTGGAGGCTGCGGTTGGGGCTGGGCATGGGGCTGTAGCGCGCTGTGGGAAATAGACTGAGAGGCTGGTGGAGGGCCGCTCGGGGGCTTTAGCTCAGCTGGGTTAGCAGAGGCCACAGAGTTTCTTCTTTTGACCAGAGGCGAGGCCTGCTGGGATTTTCCCATGTTGAATCCTGAGAGAAAGTCAATGACATCTTGCATCTCTTGGTCAGTGGGCAGGTTCATCCCCTGGTCTTCAAACACGGAGCCATTGGACAGCTGGTTTTGCTGGGTCGAGTCAGGAGTGCAAGACAGGCCTCCCATCTGTCGGATGCTCTGTAGCCTCCCGTCACTGTGGCCCAGACCTTTGCCCTTGTCCTCAGAACTACTGGTTGTTAGCAAGCTGCGAGACGGGGTACTGGGGATGGAATAGCTGCCTCCACTATTCGAGCTGGATGAGACCTTCTTGGTAAACTTGGAGGTCAGCTTGGATATCGTCTTCGGTAACCCACTGGAGGTTTTGGAGCTGTTTCCCGCAGGCATGTCTGTTGGGCTGCCATAATCTGGGCTCTCTCGCTGCAGCTGTATTTGAATAGTTGGCAAGGCCTGCTCCCTTTGTGGAGAGAAGCACACACATTTGATTAAATTGTTTAAAAAATAAAATAAAAATAAAAAGCTTGGGTTGTACACACAGTGCAGAGAGGGGCTGGGGTAAAAGAACACAGTGGTGCAGGACAAAACAGTAGAGCATCAACTCACTTTCTCTCCTTCCACCTGTTGATGTCAAACACTGCAGTGTACAGCACGTCCACCAGACCAAGAGTTTTCTCTGGGTCCAGGCTTCGCTGCAGCAGGGACATAGTAGCTGGGTCTTCCTTCAAACACCTGAACATCCACACAACAAAAGTCTGGTTAGTCCTAAAATCCAGCTCTCCTTACGTGGATGCAAACTGAAAACTAACTTGAAACGGCTTTCCTTTTAAAAAATGACCTATTTAAAACGACGAAGAATTTTCAGCATCTCTTAAAAACAACTTAAATTTAAGGACTCACCATGTAGAGGGAACCTGGACCACCACCTTTGATCCCTCCAGGGTAATCTGAGGAGCATAGGCCTCCTTATTCTCGATCTGAGCCGTATCCACAACCACCTATTGGGAAACAGAAACAAGGCTCTCTAAGAATCCCCTTTCTTTGTTTCCACCATTGTAAATTTCAAACTCTACAGTATTTGCCCAAGTTAGACTTTAACCCATTCACACGTTTAGGGCTCGCCACACCCCACCCAGGCTTGAGCAGTGAGAGGCAGGTCAAGGTGAGGAAGCCGGCTGCTTTCCATCAGCCGGTGACAAACAGGCGAGCCTTCCTGCCTGCTCAGACTCAAACACATTCACCACTCCTCTGAGAGTGGCCTTGAATCCTCGAGGTTTGTGTAGGCCGGGTCAAGGAGAGGGAGGGAAGAAGGGAGGAGTCCATTTCCTGTATTTCAGGAAGTGACTCCCATTGTTATCAAAGAGGCAGGTGTATCCTTGAAAATCCCAGGCTGGCTGTGAGAGCCACGCATGGACACAACGTGTCAGCCACTTATGTCAAGGCATACACAACACGATGGATGGAAAAAGAAACAGAACATTATCACCTGTGGGGTGAACCCCATTGCCTATTGTGGTTGTACAGTTTATGCAGTGTCTGACTTTTAAATGGTGGAAGGAATTGAGGTGAGAATTTAGTATCAAACCAAATAATTTTGTCTCTTGTGTGGCTGCTTTTTAAGATTTCTATGTTTTGCATTAGTGAAATTCTCCAGTAAGTGTACATATGGTTGTAACATTGCCTAAGTCCTTTTCTTCTTTCGTAAGGGTTACAGTTAAAATGGGAGTCACCGTGCTTAGTGTTTCCAGGAACGGGGCAGAAAAGTTACTGTCATGTGAGGGTAAAAGAAAAAGGAGCCATAGTGTGCTGCATGACAGCGAGTATATCAGTGAAGTGTTTTTAAAGAGTGGGGAATTTATGTGTCGGTGCATACTGCTGTGTGATCTATTCTTGGGCTGAGCGACGATAGGCACAGATAAGGGGCTAATGCAAAGCGCTCATTCATCATCCAGGGATTGTTTTACAGTTCGCACTGGGCTGGGAGAGTTGGATGGAAACACTTGGTTTTGACGTACACCATGGGGAAGACCATGCTGAAGATAAAAATAAATAAAATAAAGAAGCATAAACACAGCAGTGTTACTCTAAGGAGAGTCCTGCCGTTAACCCCAACCCACACGCCCACGCCCAACCCCACCCCCCACCCAAACTTCTGCACCACACTTTTCTTCCCCGGCAGGGTGGGGGAGCTCTGTTTGTAGACCCGTCCAGGCAAGCACCATCCTTCATTCTGATACTGAAGGAATGTTTCTTCTGTTTTGTTTCTGTCTGGTGTTTGTTTACACCTCCCAGCAAGTGAACAGATCTGCTCATCTCCTTTACAAATCTAACAAACAAAGGGATGCAAGAGCCTCAACCCAGGGACACACCAAAGATTCCAAAACCTCTGCAGAAGCGTGGGTGAAGCCTAAAAGCATCCCATGGTAATATCCACTAAGACATATCTATTCAAACACAGACATAACTAGGATCAATGAAATGCAACAGAAGTCTTAGTTTTAGGGCATGTCTGTTCAAATATAAAGTCACATGCATTTAAAAGCAACATCTGTTCAAAAGTGAGAAAAGTCCCTCTTTTTTTTTTTTTTTTTTCTCTGAGCTCTGCTGACCTTCCCGGTCTCTGTCTTAAACATCTCCACTTACCAAACCAGCCTGGGCAAACAGCAGCTGAACAGCTGTCTTGCAGGCTCCTCTCCAGCTGGATGGGCAAACTTGGTTGAGGACCTCAGTGACCGGAGAGTCATCCCTGGGGGTCATTCCGTTCTGGCCCAGCACCTCCTTAATGAGCTGCAACATTGTGTGCTTAGGGCAACAACAAAAAAACAAGGACATTAACCTATTATCAACATCTGCTGGTGTGAGACAACCGTTACAAGAAAATTCAAATTAAATTAATCAAATTCACTCTTTCATGATTTATTGCCGAGTGAAAAAAAAAAAAAAAGACTGAAAACAACAACCACAAAAACAGGATGAGAGACGGGACACAGCCGAGACAATAATCACTCACAAATTAATAAGCTTTAACAGGAAATGAAGAAAAAATTTGAAAGTACCGTTTTCAGTTTGAGGTTTTCAGCTGCTGACTCGTTGAAGGACACCCCTTTGAGGAAGTGAGAGCCGATCTGCACGGGTATGGTAGGCAGCTCACACTGGATGGGCTGGGAGGGTGTCTGCATCCTTCCTGCCTGCTGAGCCTCAGCCTCGCTGCAACAGCCCTGCGTACACACACACACAAGCTTTAAATGCCACATTTCTGATCTGACTATTACACATTCTTTATACAGCATTCAATCTTAAGAGTCCCTCCAAATCAGTTTCTTTTATCTTTAAAGACTTTGACCTTATTATTGAAGAGTACACACCTGTAAGGCTCCCTCCACAGCTTTGGGATTTAGGTGAAAACCCGCCTTCAGTCCATACTCACTATGGCCCAAGCTCTCCAACGCTGCCCTGTAGGCCTGGGAGGAGATGAAGAAGAGCAGAATGTTGGTTCCATTTATTCTCTCTTAACTGTTTTTTTTTTCATTCCTACATTCCAAGGTTCATTAGGGGTTGTTCTTTCAAATAAAGTAGGTATTCCAAGAAAAACTTCAGCAAAAGTTAACATGAATAATCACATATTATCCCTACATTTGGTCAAGTTTTAATGGTGTTGCCTGGTCTGATGGATGCGCCCAAACTGTACCTGTAATGCACTGTCGATCTTCATGTTGAGCTCCTTCAGCTGGTGCTCAGGAATGGTGGTGTTGTTGGAGCAAAAGAGCTGCTGTACCTGGATGCCTGCCAGGCAGCCGTCCCGGCCCCTCTCTCTCAGCCTCGCTGTGGCCTGAGCACACAAAGATGCGCGGGTCAGACAGACAACCGGAACCACGACTTCACAACTACATTAAAATCTCACCATAATGCGAGTGATGAATGTACTTCATGGATGCATAAGAGGGAACAGGAAATGACCTTACAGCACTCGCACACAAGCAGTCTGTGCTGTTACACTATGTGCTCTCTTCCAACAAGTCAAACACTCTCTGTCGCCCAAAGAAGGACCAGAGAGATCGCTTAGCCAGGGGATAAGTCAAGCTTTTTTCCCCTTACAAAACAGCCTCCCTTACATGGCTTTAACCTCGAAGGGGCAGACTCAAAGAAACTCAGGTTCACAGACAATCTACTGCCCAGGAAAGAGGAAAGAGGAAATTGTGTCTGGAAATCATAAACGGCCGGTATTTCTCAGGAATGTGTAAGTCCCTTTTTCACCTCACACAGACAAACCCCACGTTTCCAAAGCCTGGACCTGGAAGAGTCCCGGGGCTGTGGCTGCATACCTCAGCTGCACCTTTCCATGAGCGAGAGGCTTCCTCGAGCTCTGTCAGGGGCCCCAGGTCGGAGCTTTGGGAGCGGGCGTTGGCACAGCGTTCCTGCGCTTGGGCGAGAGCTTCAGCCAGGCAGGACTGTGCCACGGGCTGGACCTTCTGCAGGGCCTGTGACAGAAACTGGAAATGGACCTGCATCACTGTGAGGAAGCACCGGCCCAGCACCTGGAGGGGGACAAAGCAGACGACTTTAACAACTCGCCACGAGGAACATCCAATTCTTGTACTGTCAAGAGTAGCTGCAGCAGGGCGTCTAACACACAAACAATGAGGATACCCACAGCTTACACGACTAACTAGACGCTCACATGCCACCGTGAAACAAGAGTAACCAAGATTTTGTCCTCCTTAGCAGCAAAGTTCCAAATAAGGTATGAAATCATGACTGAGTGGATTTATTACATTGGTTTTGTTTGTACGTTTGAAGGCCTGGTCAATACAAAACAGGTTCCCGATAGTTTTTTTTTTTTTTGCTATTTTTTTTGCTACATTTTCTTTCCTGTTTGTGAGAAACACCAGGCCTAACAACGAAACTGATGAAAATGTGATAAAGGCTCTGGTTCTGTGTATTGTGTTGAGCATTGCACTAGCGTTAGCAACAAACAAGATACAGTAGGGGGAAAAGATACTTAAAAGTCAAACTATTACATTGTACAAACATCTATCCCATTTTATCATCGGACCACATGACTGTCAGCAGACTGTCATCTGGCCACTCCTTTGAATAATAAAAAACATGAATCACTCATAAGGCTGTCTTACTCTATTGAGCATGTGGATTACAACCTCATCTCAGGTTCTTAAAGAATAAAAAGCAATAACTTAATAAGTTGACCTTGTTTCTAAACTGTTTCACAGAGCAACCATCACAATTCTCCATTCAGGGAAAGCCCAATTTGCTTTTAGAATATCAGACATTGTTCTGAAGAATAGTTCAAACATATTTGTTCGATAAAAACTTGTCAGGACTCATTTCAGTTTGCCAAACATACATGTCTATTTGCCTTTATGGTAAGAATTGAACTGTAAATAAATATAAATCACGATTAGAAGTAAAATATGCATTTGTATATTTGACAGAACATGCATGTCATTATTTATGTCTGAAAGACCATTTCCAGAGAACTTCTCAAGCATTCTGCTACTTTGCTGCTCTAGCTCTGTCGACATGTTAGCCAAAATTCATGGCTCTTTTTGGTGTTTTTTGTCAGCTGGTTAAATAGTTCTGCTTTGTCTTCCTGTTCACGCAACAGGAGTAGAGGGACACTTCAGGCTTTGCTATGGTCACAGGGTTTTCTTTTTCAGGTACTTGCTGAAAATATCTCGAGGGGTTGGATGAGTTGTGAGGACGGAAATATGCTGTCACTTTCTGACTGCCGACATGAACAACAGGACACATCCATTTTCAGTCGCCACGCCGGAAGACACTAATACCCCTCTATAACTGGACACAGGCATACAATTCCCTGTTTAAAATCCTCTCAGACTTCTTCATAAAGACTGATAACAGCCTTATATCTGACTGTGGAATATGCAACGTTATCCATCTCATTATTAACCCTCCACTACATCTTAGGGTATGATGGGCCCTCTTTTTTTAAAGGGCACTGGTTAGGTATTACAGTATTTTTAGTGTCCCAAAAGTCTGGGGCAGTTTTCGGAAATTTATCCAAAATCCTTTAAGATCTTTGAATTAAAGCCACATTTTTCCACCCTGTTATTGGCAGCAAAGAGCCAGAATGTCAACAAAGCCAAGAGAACAGATCCTCTGAACAAATGTTGTCCCAAGAGGCAGAAAGTTAGTAAACAATTCGATCTGAGAGACCGATGGAAAAATGCAGAAAAGGTGTTTAATCTTTGATCTGAACTATCAGAGGTAAGCCGCAAAGCAATCCATTTATAAGCTGAAAAATATTACTGATGTTCAGTTGCAACTCTCGTTATGACAGAAATGAAAAGATCAGATGATCAGCCAAGTCACTCAAATGTATTGACCTTATGCGTTTAAAAATACTTTTGAAAAAAAAGAAGTCTAGCCCTAAGTGATTAACTCTACCATTTGTAAAGTGGAATGATTTGCTCCCTTTCTACTCCCAAATCACCAAAAGGCTTGTTAAACACATATATAGGCATAGATCCACTGTGAACAACAAGCTCCTAGCCCCTGCTGTCAACACTCAAAACTGATCAGAAAAATGTAGTGTCTGTAAATAAGAGATAACAGAGGAAAGGTATTTCCTGTTCACATCACCACACATACACTGAATGTTCCAATTAACAAAAAATAAATAAACAAATACGTGAACACAACTCCACTAAGATTAAACACAGCTTCAAGTATTACAAAGGCTACAATAACCAAGCTAGTGAACAAAAACAACATGAAAACCAGGACATGGCTACAGCGCGAGATAATGGATAACACATGTGATTGGCTGCTCCGCATCCCATACAGTCATGGAAAATATGAGAAATAAAGAGTGCAGCAGGGCCAAGCCCATGTTGGCCCCTCTCACATCCAAACAAGGCCACTCGTGAATCAATCGCGCTTATATTTCTATTTTCTAAGAACACCTGCACTATCGCAGCTCCCATCTAGGAGGGCAGTGTTCCTGAAATCCAGTTCTCTTTTGGGTAATGGGAGAGTTATAATAACCAGATGGCTGCATGGTGGGGTTGCACTGCCATCTGATTTACAAAGGAACAAAAAAAAGCTGCATACCTGGGTTGCTTAATGTCAACAACAAAACTGTGTCTTCTCCTTATTTTTCCTCAGGAAAAAAATCCACAGTGGGTGGGAGTGGTGGTCCCCACATATGCCGACGTTCTTTAACTAAAAACCACTTAACTGAGGTATTTTGTTGTTTTGAATCAGTTCTCATTGGCTGAATAAATTGTTCTAAATTAAGGTGACCTCAGGAGGTCACTGCTTGACACAAAGAGAAAAAGGAACCTTTCCCTGGTCATAATCTCCACAGGTTGTCTACCTTCTCTGGTTTGAGCTTCAAACAGGGGGACACTAAGAAATACTGTTGAACCTACTTGTGAACCTATGCTGTGTGTTTTTAATCACCTACTCCACATCTGTTTAGCATTAGTAAAAACCCATTCCAATGTAGCAGCTCATCACATGCTCTATACTACAAGCTGTCCGTGTCTTTTTTTTTTTTCCACGCACAAGTCAGTCAAAAACAACTACAACAAACCACTCCCTCAACAGTTAGATCGGGTCTTTATAATGAGGACTGCATGTCACAAAAGAAACCAGCGACTGAGTTAAAAGGACAACAGAACAGCCTTTTCATACAAATCAGAGTCTCTCAGTTTGTGGGGACTTGTCTGTCTGCCTCTGGTCCGTCCTGTGTGGTTCAAACTCACAACTTCGGCAAACGGCCCCTAATCAAACCATGACATTTTCAAAGATATTTGGCAGTGGGGTCGCTATGTGCAGCCAAAACTGTGTTCTCTGCCTTTCAGGGGGGAGAAAAGAAAATAAGTAGTTTCTTCTACAGACTACAATGGCCTGAGAATTTGGGGCTGTTGGTAACAGAAGGGGGCAAAAAGAGAGGGAGAGAAGGAAAAGGAGGAGATATGAGCTAGAGAATGAAAGGGGGAAAGCTCCACATACCACAACTCCCCAAACTCAGAAATGTATTTGGTTCATTTTGAAGACCTCATAATCCATCCAGCTGCCAAACAGCATTCCTCCATTCAGACAAGACAAAAGAAAATCCCCTTTCCAGTCACAAACACATCACAGCCATACAGGCTGCCTGAATCAGCAACTATTTAAAAAACTATGTCCAAACATAATCTAAGTTACATGTTCTTTTTTTTTTTTTCAAATAAAAACTGCGCAAACCACAAGCTGCAGACTGATCCCAGACCCACACGGAGATGTACTGGTGCTTTGGCAAAAATAAGAAGATAATAAAAATTAGCCTGTGGAAGTGGAGTGTTTTTCATAAAGTTTATTACAAAGTGAGACATGAGTTAGTCTTCTGTGCTTTAACAAACGCCCCCTTTATGCCCGAGCACAGACAGGAAGTGCAAGTGCCAAGGCGTGCGGTCTCAACTTTCACAGACTTGGGCTTCCTCTAATATTTATCTGTGCATATCCACGACCACAGAGAGTCAGATTTACCGACTGTGGTACAAAAGTGTTTCCTGTTTTGGGCTCAGCCACATCCACTGAGGTTGTGCAGTCCCCTCATGGTCCTGGCGGCTGCCGTCAAACCACTCGCTGTTATATGATAATCCTTCGTGACCCTCCTGCACCGTGCGGCGGCACGCAAGTGCAGACTCCCTACAAGCTCTGCTTTTCTATTGTTGTGTTTAAACCCTTCAGTGCTGCTGAAAGGGGCATTTAAGTAGAAAAACACCTTGGTTATCCGATATTTGTGTGCATTTTAAAAATAGATTTCCGTCCTATGATTTGAGTAAATTTTAAGTTTTTGTATCACTTCATAAGAAAGGAGCGTTTGCCTGGAACTGATCTAAATTTTGTGTTTGGGCCAGGACGGGCCCAAAGTATTTGTGGAATTTTCCTTTTCCTCCGCGTTTACAAAATTAAAATCCCAATACATCACTTCGATTCTATCACCTCTTATGTAACTCGAGGTGCCTTTTTCCATGGCAGCTGTTAGCGGGATGGGCCCCGAATGTCTCACTGCTTGTTCCAGAGCCTATTAAATGGTCGATACCCAGTTAGACAGCAATCGTTCCAAAGATTTTCAGGTCAATCCAAAGGTTTCTCGGTTGTTGTGCAGAAATACACTCGCTTGGCACATGAAAAATGGTTAGTAAGCAACTCCACTTAGAGCAAAACTGACAAATCTAATTGCCACAATAAATTAGCAACAGTTATGTGTCTTCTGCTTCGATTTTAAATCTTGCAAAGGGGCCCATCTTGGACTTGTGTCATAACCTGTAATGACCCCGTGTTTAAGGCATGACAATGTCAACATAAGCTATACAACCAGCCTTCATGAACCTCCTGACCTGGGTTTAAAATGGGCTGCACATAGATTCAGAACAAAAGCCTGTGCAGGGGTATAAATGGGGGACTATCAAATGGAATTTCTTTTTGTAACTATTACGTTTCTCAACCAGTGGGGCTTAAAAAAAAACACTTCTGTCAATGTATTTTGTCTGTTTTTTCCTAAATGCAACTGGCAGCTCGTTCTTGTGTAGAAAGTTAGACTCTAAACTATCCGTCACAGATTACCAGCATCTGTGCATTTCCTGCCATGAGTTTAGACCAATGTCTGGGGGGTGGGGGGGAAGGGGGGAAAAAAACACACAGACCCATCAAGGAGGCAAACATAACGTGATACCACTTAACAGCTGATTTCGGGGTTGTATTTCCAACTTTAATTAAAAGCTCACGTGAACTACAGCATTTCACATTCTGCACATCGGCATATGCAGCCCTATGGAAACTAGGTGTGCTGTAAAGAGTGACAAAAGATGACTTCTCATGCCCTCATTGTTTTTCACACCTCAGCCAAACATATTGACACTAGCTTGACACTGGGCGTGAGAACCCCGTTTGAGCCAGGAAACACTGATTCATGGAGCCAGCCTTCTGACGCTGGCTGGCTAAGCACCTTAGCACCACCTCTAGAGGACAAGTCATGGATACACGAATGTGATAAAGCATGTAGCAGTTACCTAAACACATCGGGCTGTGAGTCCAACTATTGCTGTTTTCCAAAGGAGCACAGAGTTTACTCAGATGCCGTAAGACATTTTTAATGAAGCCAATATAATGTGACATAGTTATAAATATATATAAATTAGCTTAATATGAGTGTGTGTGAACATCTACCTCAACATCCTGCAGGCTGAAGTCGTTCTGGTCTTTAAAGTTTGCGGCCCCAGCACTCAGTTCCATCAGCATCTTGGCGATCTCGGGCTTTATTGCTGCAGTCAGCCTGCTGGCCGCCTCCATGACGTGTTCCTGCACGTCCTTCAGTTGCATAGCTGCTTTGGAATAGTGAGAGTTCCTGAACACACTGCTGAACAGGTCCGTGAGGAAGGCGCTGGCGCGGCAGAACACATTAAGGGCATCCAAATATTTCGAGATGCCTTGCTGGATGTCAGCAACAGCGGTGGTGGTGCCAGAGGGAGGTGGGTGGCAGCTGCCAGGCATGCCCACCCCGGTGCCCATGGGTGAAGAGGCGGAGCACGAGGAAGCCAGAGAGGCGCTCAGGGTTCGGCTAAGCTCAGGCATCTGGTACTGCTGGTGCTGTTGCACTTTCTGCTTGGACCCGCCGAGCAAAAAGCGACGCTTGTAGTCCATTTTACTTTCCTGTGCACTACAACAATACATAGGTGGTGCAACAGCACCGGAAGCTCCTGCTTGTTGTAATTTGCTTTTCTCAACAAAGTGCTCTTGTCTGCTTTACAAAAAACACTGAAACCAACAGTCCTGAAACTTTTAGTTAAGGAGAAGGGCTGCTCGACAACTCCCCCTGCCAGATGTTCATCTTAGAGAGCCTTGAAGGGAGGTAACACCAGTGTGGTTGAGACCAAAATGTGATCAGAAGCTGGCAAACTGAGCAGAATGTTTACATGCAGCCCTGCTGCAGATGCATCATTCCCAGCTTAAAAAAAATAAAGACACACCCCCTGACTGACTGTTTCCAGCTTCAAACAAAATGGTCATAATAAATGAGCTAAAGTATTACAGCCAAGTTGTAAAGTGCATTGACCTTCCTTCAGAATGAAGACAAAATAAATTCTTCTTCGTAGGGTATATCATACACACCTGTGCATTACCTATGGGATCACACACCAGCTTGCTTTAGTAAAAGTAGAAAACTCTTAAAAGCTGAACGCAAAAACAGATCCACAGAAATGACACATTGGTCAACAGCACAGACGGGAAATGACTATCTAAAAAAATAAATGCAGAGAATCAGAGGATGTGGCTTGGTGTTTTCTTGTCGATGAGCAGTAGGAGGCGATGGGTAGACAGATCCAGTCCGTCTCAAATCCTCTTCAAATCCAGGACTCTGCTGGCAGTGAGCGAGCGGCCAGCTGATAGCTCTGTCTGCCTGTCTGAAGTCTGTCTGAAGTCTCCAGCAGCTTCCTGGTGCGCCCTCCCGTCTGCTGGCTGAGGTAGATATTACTCACCGCGGAAACAAGTGTGCTTCCAGAGTTTGCCGTTCTCTGCGGATGCAGATTAGAGCGACAAAAGCACAAATGTATCTGTAAGGCCTCTAGGTCATTTCCTAAGAGAGGAAAGAGCAGAGGCACAGATGAGAAGGTTAACAACATGTCGAAGAGGAAGGATGAGCTTCATTTCAACCGACGCGTCCAAAAATAAGCTAGGCTGCTTTATGCATGTTAAAACCAATATATCTGTCTGGAAGTTATGAGGAGTGCTGGGATGTGCCCTCAAAACAACAGTAGGTCTATCAACAATTACGCATTGGTAAGAAACTTCAATTATTGGTCCCGCCTAGTCAGAAGTCACCATTCTTTATTTGACAACAGAGCCCACAAACACTTGGAACTGGACTGGTGTATTTAGTAAGAGCCTCATTAGAGACTAATTTATGGTCCATTTATAACTGATCTGCATTACTAGTGTCTCAACGTCCTCCGACGCTCAAACCCACCCAGAGTTGGCCTGTTAGAGAGCTGCTCTTCTTGTTTATAACAAAAACCTTGAATCAATCTTAAAAACTATGTCCTTTATCAATGTGTATGTTGCTGATTTGTTCTACTGAACACATCTCACCACTGGATGAAACTACTTCATAATTAGAAATTGCCAGCCAATTGTTTGGGTCCTGTTGACTTTGTCGTCTTTACCCATTTTCATCCCGTTATCATGAAAATAAAGTAAAAATCTTCCTTTGAATTTCTTAGTTTTCATTCGGCATTGCTGAAGCTACACTTCTTTGAACTCTTTCTTATTTTATTACACTTTAGTGCTACGTTTTGAAACGGAACATTTCCAGACGATTAGCAACATCCT
The DNA here is from genome assembly GCA_907169785.1 of Menidia menidia. Classification (NCBI taxonomy): domain Eukaryota; kingdom Metazoa; phylum Chordata; class Actinopteri; order Atheriniformes; family Atherinopsidae; genus Menidia; species Menidia menidia. The sequence goes on from CAJRST010000001.1 coordinate 8,817,813, forward strand.
ACCTCACAGAGAGCGCCTCTGCAAATCTTACAGCGTCTGTTTGAGCAGAACACAGCTGCAGACAGAAATTCCTGCAAGACGCCATTGTTGGAACACACTGCGTGTCTGTTGAGCTACAAAAAGTAGGAGTAACAATACTCTCGTTCTGTTACTTGCCCTAGTCCTATTAGCACTTCCACTGGATTAGAAATACAATATCTTACATTGTCAAGATAAAAGGAGAAGCTGCCTCGCTCTTAAAGCATGTTTCAACGCAACTTCGAAAAATGGGAACACGCGACAACATAAATCAATAAGGTCCGTAGTAATTGCCAGAACAAGCACATTTACCCACAGAGCTCTGAGGTCTGCGTTTGGTCACTATCCTGCTGATAACAAGCCTGTAACGACAACATCAGGGGACGGCATCACTCTGCATTCACACACTGCGTTTTGTGTTTCTGCTAAACACTGCTGTCTGAGGTAATTAGGCTAGTGTGTCATTACAGCAGGTCAGTGGACGTCAACACCACACAGCAACACAGAGTAAGCACCAAGCTGAACAATAGATGCCAAAACTGTTCAACTGAGTTTCTTTGTCTGTTGAACAGGAGAGGACTTGTTTCGATGGGTTCGAAACAGGCATTCATAATTTGTTTCCACAGCTTGAAAATGGCTGATACCAGTGGAGTACTTGGGTAGCTTCATATCCAAACAGCTTGGTCTGGTTAAAACTAGCTTTGCGCTGTTTGCCCTTGAGCATGGTTCATCTGAGCTGATCTGAGACCTGCAAGTCAGGGTTGTAAACAAACAAGCCCCCAGCCTTTCAGAGCAGAGAACACAGCTCATTTCTCATGTTTTCAAAACTATTTTTATAGACTTGTTTTTTTCATAGAATGGTTTTATTCATTCATGCTTGGCTGGGTGACTAAGACATTTTTTGACAAACTCAGAAAGTTTTGTTCCTTCTGCTTTACTTCAACTCTACACTAAAGCATAAGTGTGTTAATCTGAACCAAAAACTAAATTTGGCCAATATTCTGATTCAGATCTATGGTGCAGTTACATGGCCTTAATTGAACCTGTTCCTCATAATGCAGGACCGCTGTTGGCACTGAAATCAAAACAGACAAACTTCTGATCGTATCAGAAGTTTGAGGGATTCTGAGCATCGCTCTAACTAACCAACAAACCTCTTTCTTCGACCCACAGCTCTCCACACATTCTGTAGAACATTTAAACATTACTGTGTTGTAGCACCGTGGTGAAACTTCGATGTATTGGGATGTATCAGGAAGAGCAGCTTGTGGAAAGAAAGCATCATCGACAGCTAGATAACATCGTTTAGCGCGCCATCACTGGAAAAACAACTGTGTCGCTGCCCTACATGTGAAGTGGCTTCCATTACACTTCTGTACCAGCACTGTTCCAACATTCAAACCGTACATCCTTTCACAAACAGAGGGGTACACCCAGAAAAAAAACCAAAGAAAAACCCACCCTTATCTGTCCTGGACCACAGACTGAGTTGAGGGTCAGGGCAGAGAGAAACTGCTGACCACATTATTCTTTTTAACCCTTACATTACAAAGAGATTAATTGTTCTTTTTCCCCACTGAACAATGAGCACATCCACTAAACACAGCTACCAACAGGGCTTTACATTGCTGATACAACATACTCTATCAATGTAGCGCCATTACCTCTGACAAAACGCCATTGTGTGTGCCAATACCTCAACATTAAACAGAGAACGGCAGTCAACACATTTTGATATAAATATGCTTTCCAGGTGCACCGATCCAATTTATCACAATGCATTAAATAAAGGCTTTCAAGAACATAAAATTCACTTTTCAGGTCACTTTTAGTCCACGTGGGTTATTCTTTATTATTCAGTCAACACAATCCCTTCCAAACTTCACTGTAGCTGTACTACTAGCGTGTTGTTGAGCAAACGCCACAGATTGAATTTGCTTACAACCACCTCCGTCTTTTTTTAATCATTTGTCTTAAAAAGAAAAAGCTAACAAGGAAATTGTATGTATATGTATATATATATATATATATATATATAACGAACATATATGTACATTTACACACACCTAACGTTCTTAAAGAGTGTTCCTTTATGAAAAATTTGCTGTCTTGTGCAACACAACAGAGCTTTAAATCCCAAGGATTCCAAACACCTGCAAGGTGCCTTGCAAAACCTGCTGGTTGACAATGTTAATGGGATATAGACCTCTGAGCGTAAACAGTAAACCTGAGCATTGCTAGCCTAAAGCCAACGACTGCAACCTACACTACATCACACCGTTCAGCTCAAAGATCGCTGTGACAGGAACAGCAGATCTGGGGCCAGAAATTTTTTATTTTTTATTTTTTTGTTTCTAAGTGAAACCATTCAACAGACTGTTAACTGCTCAGCACAAACTTAATACATGATGGCCATCAAACTATGCATGCTGATTTTAAGTTCCATCACCAAATCTTGATAGGCTAAAAACAAGGTAGCAACACAACCTGCTAGCCAAGCCAGGTCAGTGCCCGCAGTTACTCCAATTTGGCAGCACCAGTGATAAACCCATCTTTGTTCTGACAGACATGCAGTGACACACTTGGCATTCAATTCTTAAACTTGAATTTTAAACCTGCCACCTGTAATTTCAAAGGAGATTAAATTTATTTTAGATCTGCTGGCAACTCATTGTCTGTGCATGTGGGCACCAAATAAGAATTTAATTTCTTAAAGGAAAGCTGTGTGTAAAATTCTTAGTTTATGTCATTTACACTGAAACATCTGTACACAAGAGACAAAGTTGAGACCCAGCAAAGTCAAAGATTATGTTATCTAAGCAGAACTGCATAAAAATATATGTCAGCTTCTTCCAACGCTCCTCAATGTTCTCATCCATTCTAATGCTTCGCCCCAAATACATTGAGCAACTGTTTGCAAATGAGAAAAAAAACAGACCAAATGGAAGCCCTGGAGTGTTTAGTTTCTGAATTCCTATATCAAATAAGAAAACATACACAGCTTGTGTGACAGTCATTAAAAAGTTTAAAAAGCATAGATGATGCAACTAAAATACATTTTCTGTTGACTTCCAATTAGAAAGATTTAATGAAAGACATTTTAAACCATAATGTACTCCGGTTTGAAAACATGGCTGCTGTAAGTCAATAATAAATATGTTTTCTTTAAGCAATATACACTGAATTAACGGTATCCCATGCATCTAGATTTGGATTACATCTTCTAAAGGGAGATGCACCTACTGGTATTGAGAAGTGTTCTATTATCTGTATTCTATATTTAGCTCTGAACAACTAATGTAATCACATATTAAATGCAACAAGTCAGTCTATTCAACCACAACAACAATGAAGACTTTTTTTTTTGGGGGGGGGGGGGGGGTAAAAGAACATTATCTATGTAACAACGTTAGAGTGTGTCTGTGGTCTTCATTTCCTTTCTCTGGCAACAAAAGGCCACAAGCACAAGAAGAAGGCGCATAGAATCAATATCAATTAAGCCCAATGGTTTCTTGGGGCAGCTCTGTGAGCTCCCAGCCTCTTGTTGCAGAGCTCACTGGATTACAGTTTGCACCCAAACAAACACATGTGATGGAAGCATCTCTCCGGATGCACTGGAGTTTTGCCAGACCACTTCAATGTCCCTCCTTGAGCAGGCGCTGCCTCAGGCTAATGTTAGCTCTGCTTCCCCACTCACTGTGTATGTCAGCTGCTTAGCTTCAACAAGAAGGGGGTTTAGGTTTCCTGTAGCAAGCTCCCTGTCGCCAGCAACAAAAACGTCTGGCAAAATATGCCACTGGATATGGTTATGTAGCTAATCCTCATACCAAGTTATTTACCTGGGTGCTCAAACACACAGCAACAACACACACTTTAGACTAGTTACCCTTAATAATGATAAAATTATATGTATATATATTTTTTAATGGAGATGTCAGACAGCTTTGTGAAAAGCCCCTTATTTAACTCAACTCCGAACAAAAAATCTGACAGATTTGCTTTCATGAACTAGTCAACCCTCCCATCACTAGTCCATTTATGTACCATCTAGGACATTGTTGTTCTCAATATCCACAGCGGTAACTTAAGGATATTCAGCTAGCTTTTAGTGACAGTCACATCGCAGCTAGGTGGAATAATAACTGGGGATGAGGCAGCTGTTACACATGCTGACAGCTCCTTATCCATCTGCCACTGCGTAGCAAACACAAGCCCTCTGATGCTGAAGCCACAGTTCAGCCCAACATTAGCCTTCTCATGAAGTCTATTTCAGCCTTCATGGGCTAAACAGCTGCCCTACAGTCCACACCATACTGTTTTTAGACACTCTAAAAGGTTCTGTTCAAAGTGAAAAAAAAGTTCTCCTCTACATCTGTTGCCAATGAAGCAAAGGAATGCATTTCCCCAGAAGCCTAGTAGTGTGGGTACAAATGAGCAATGGAGCAGGGAAAAAAGAAGAAGAGACAATATGTTTTGAAAATTCTCCACCGAGTATCACATACAGGACATGAATAAAAAATGTACTAACTGGGTTTGGAAGGCAGAGTTCAAGACCATGCATTTGGCTGGAGCTTCACTGAAGGCATTCCACGGAGCAAATAAGTCACAGCGAAGTCTGAGAAACAGCAGATAGGTCGAGGAGGTCAGTCCAAATGACAGGACAAGTGCCGTGAGCAACTGTGTGACAGGAGCTGAGCCAGGCTCCTCTTGCCCACAGGATACAAGGAGAGTATTGTGGCAGCTCTGGTCTCCTCATACCAATGCACAGAAAAAAAAGAAAAAAAAAAACACTTGCACATGCAGCTGCATGACTTTGTGAGGTTGGGGGGGGTGACTACTATTCAATATTAAACGCAAGAATAGATTTTTCTATCAACGATGTTTCTCCTGGAAATTTTTCAGCCGGCCACAGCTTTTAGTGGTTTCTGTCAATGTTTGCTTTTGTTGCCACAACTAATCCAGTTTTGCTTCAGTTTTCATTCGGAGGGTCTAGAATCTAAAAATACCATATTCTTTGCAAACCCACTTGTAAAGTTTCCTAAGAAATCACAACCAGTCCTAAAATGTTGCCTTTTATTGGTTTCCAACAACTTACAAAGGCAGGAGCAAAACCTTTCAAACTGCAACAGCAAAACCTCATAGAAACCCCTCCACCAGACAAAAAGCCGATACTATTGGGTTAACATTAAAAGAAATCCTAAAAAAGGCCACTTTTGCAGGGGACAAACCGGAAGCCCCACTGCTAGGCGTCGCACATGGAAGCAAAACCAACTACTGTGCCCTAAATACGTTTAAAATGTTATTCTAGGGAACTGTAAAGATTTATTCTATAAATAATTTTTCATTATTTACCTAAGCAGAACCAGGAGTGTCAATGAATCAACTGGAAAGGGGAAATAAATGTCAACTGATAAAGAACCATGTGATCTGAATTCATCTGAGCATTACAAAGAGTATAAATGATTTTCTGCATTCAGCAGTGAGCAAACAGAATAAGCTCAGATATCCTCTCCAAACAGCTACGTACAATTCTGTGTGTAAAGTGTGTCCGACAAGTGGGTTTCAACAAGTGAGAGCTGTGGTGAAAGGCTCTGACGTCAGTCTCATTCATGAAAGGTTGGGTTGCAACCTGTGGGGACAAAAATGCTTCCCTCAGCCTATATTAGGCTGGATGTATACTGAAGAAGCAAGTTCTGCTGCATTCCAACCACCAGGGCACTGTATTTTTAGCCAGAATAAGGAGACAACAAAAGGTAGATCCCACAGAAATCAAGAATCCACACTTAACCCACACTAAAAGCTAAATGATTTCAGGATAAATGAAGAAAACAGGTTTTACTTAATTTATTATGAGGAGAAGTTCCTCTTAACCAAGAATTACTTCATAAGAGTAAATGCCATTTAAATATCTGGCACGAGATGTTGATTAAACCATGCTTTTTACAGCTTAAACCTTGGTTAATTTTACTCGTAACAAGCCCTCAAACAGATTCAATCTCGATTTACACTGCTATTGTGCGGCTGACCCCTGACATGCTCATGGAAAGCATAAGCAAAATATTTCCTGTAGGTTTCTGTAAAGATAAGCACACGCAAGTTTCATGGCAGCATTGATTTTTCCTTTACAGTATTTGGTCATCTGTGGTCCACGAGCAGTCGTGCATCTCACTGGGAACATTTGACTGAGGGGCAAATAGCTGACCACAAACTAAGACTAAACTGGTTTCCCAAGAGACAAGAGTGAGATTTCCCATGGTACGAGCCCTGCCCCCACCACTCTTATCTGTGAGCTGCTGCAAAATGCGGACTGACATCTCAGTTAAACCTGCCGTCTGAAAAGGCTCATTTTCTTTAAATCAGCGCACAAATAAACTGCATTGCTACAAAAATACCAAACTGTCAGAGAGTAGAAACATTTTATAGTCATTTTTAAACTCGTGGGGAGATTTATTTATAGTAGCCTCTCTTATTCTTTTAACTTTATCATAGTAATCTAAACCTATTGTGTGGAGGTATGCTTTGATCTGATAGACAGTGGAATGACACATCTCACTCTTTCTCAGACCAAACCAATTGTTCAGTACATAAACAACAACAAATCAAGATTAAAACAAGACCGACATTTTCAGAGCATTAAAATATTAAAACACAGTTTACAATAAGATGATATTTACTATTAACTTAACCAATGGGAAATATCTGTTTACATGTAACTTACTACTTAACAGACTCCCTATGTGCGAGTTTTTGTGATGCATAAATGTGCCAAAAGAAAACATTAGAAAGGGAGAAATTATTTGGCCTAACTCACAGGACATGAGTAAAAGCTTCTCACATACGCTTTTTAACTTTAATAAGATAAAAAAAAGACCAAGCATCCACATACTTTTGAATTGTGAATTTAACTGGAGAGCCCTTAATCGGCATTCACTTCCATGTAAAAGCAGTCACAACATTTTGTCGGCTGGACTCAGCCTTGACGGAGAGACTGCATCCGACCGTGAGCGGTAGATTCCGCTTCAATTGCGAAATAAAGTGGCAAGAGTGAAAACAGCCCACCTTTTCAGTTCTTCAACTTTACAGAAAAACTGTAAAATTGATGTTAAAAAACAGCTTTACTAAAGGTTTGAACTTCTGTTTAAATTTCAATCATTCACCAGGCTCCCCGACAGGAAATGGTGAGGTGCCTAAATACTTTCTTATTGTAAGATTTGTTGGTTAGAGAATGAGAGCAGACCAAAGTTAATGCTCGTTTGGAGGAGGAGGTTTGCAGGAGAATCAACACCATCCTCGCTCCACAATGCACCATAGCAGATAACACGTCTGTGTATTGTAAGTGTTAGCACAGCTGGGCCAAAAGGCAGACTGCATAAGACCATGTGTGTTACAGCCATGGACTAACATTTGCAGTTCGGTCAAAAATTAGCTACCCCGTCTGACAGAGCTCCGTTTATCAGAAACTGACTTTTCCCACAGGTTCGCTCACTGATTCCACCTCAAAACTACACCCACTACGCTACATCCTGGGTCGACCGTATGAGAGGAAAGAGGTAGACCTCCCAAAGTATAAGCAAACAAACCACAACAAAATAAGAAGAAAATAACATCTATGAGCAGATTCATCATATAGCAACAAACTGAAAGCAACACTCACATTTCTTCCTGTAACACCTATTGTTGAACAAGATGCCCACTATTTATAGTCTGGGTCATGGTAGATGAGAAAACATAATAATTGCCAGCCCCAAAATGGGCAAAATACCCAAACACACACAAAGTCTGCACGGCTTCTTTTAAACAACTGAACAGAACTTGACGTGGAGATTTTATTATTTGACAGGACTTCATGATAATAACAACATCTCCTGAATTATTCCCACTCTACACCAGAATAGACTTTCCTGTAACACTTAACTGTACAATCCAAAACTGTGCACCAACAATACTAGAAAGCTCCTTTGTTTGAGGAAACATCCCTGGAACTCCACCCCAGGCAGGAGCAAACAGTAATCTTGTGACTATGTTGACTTCCTCACACACGCATCCGGACTGAATGTTAAGACTGAGGAAAAGTGTCATTGCCGGTCATATCACATGCTGACAAAGACTGACAGCACTAATGAAAACAGAAAACAGCTGCAGACTGAGAAGTAGTCTAATAGATTTGATTCACAAAATCAGTTCATGCGACCCCGAAGGGAGTGAGCTTAAGCAGAGACAGAACTTTACACAGCAAAGCATGCATTTCCATAGTAACACAACTGGGGCTAATGTCAACAAATACTGTAAGTTCAGTATTATTTTAGTGAAGTGCACAACACTGTAAACTCAAGAAAGGTATGGCCAAACCTATACCATGAACACCCAATCTAAATGTAAATACACTCAAATATGATGGACATCTAGAACTGCCGCCTGCTCAGTCTAACCAACATTTCACAAACAGAAAAGCGTTCAACCCAATTTAAATGGCGAAAGAGTGTGGTTGGCCAACTCAGCAGCTCCCCGCGCACAACACACACACAATTCCAATCACTGACTCTGATCAATGGAAATCTTTACTCCATATGATTACATACAATAGGCAAGGGGGGGAAATGCTCTCTTCTCCTCGAACAAGAAACAAATGCCACGTCATGTTCAGACCGGCAAGGCTAGACTGTAGATGTTTACAACCCCCAAGAGAAGTGGGTCAATGCAATTTATTTATACAATTGCGTACATCTCCTGTGTACTGTAGAGACTATATAAAGCCGCATAACCAAGCACACTGGGCTTGCTTGAGTAGCCGCTGCCCTCGTTTAACTCTCCATAATCAAGATTGAATGGGTACAATTAGTTTCTCGACATTGTTATGCCAAATACTGAGCCCCGTTTTAAAAGGCATGCTGCAAACCTCAGGGATGTTTTAAAGCTCCGCTCTCCACAGAAGGGCTGCTCACGGGGTCACCGGCTCCTAATGCCAGTGCAAACCAGTTAGCCAACTTCGGTGAGCCGCTGGAGGACCTCTGCTCGGTTTTGGTTTTTTGTGACAAAAAACCGAGGTGTTTTCAGACCCGGCCACTATTCAGCAGGAAGGTGTAACTGAATCCCCGCGAGCGCCGTTTGCCCGGTTTCATCGAAACTCTCCGGGATGACATGGCCCAGGTCATGGGAACACTATGTCGCAGCTGTTAATACGGCCTTTTAACGCCCCTCGTTTCGGCGTCGCCGGGAAGGCTTTTTAGCAATATAACGGTGCATTGACGTTTTCACGTTCGAAAAGAAAGTGACAGCAAAGAGCCACAGCCACACGGGCGGTTAGGGTTAGGTGCTAGCCGGGGACACTGGGTCGGTACTGCACAGTATCACACCGATGCTAACTAGCAAGCTAGGGCTCTTTACAGAAGCCTCCAAACGATGTCACTGCAATAGTGCGTGTAGTGCTACGATATGCCCAAAGTCCTGTCTGTGTGGTCAGTTTTTTTTAAACGTGCATTCTTGCTTTTTTTTTTTTTTCGCTGGAAGAATATCGACTGCAGCGCATGACTTCCAAACGGAAACCGCCCGGCTCCGTTATCGGACACACAAACCAGGTCACAGCTAAAGCCTCTTAACCGGTCTTCCTGTCTTACCTGCACTCCCACGGCTAATCGTTTGACGAGATGTGGGTCAAACCCGAAGCTGTGTCCACAGCCACGAGCCGGGTGCATTGACAACAGAAATACACGATAGCGCCGATCGCTCCTCCTTCGCTAACGTTGGCGGAGGAGCTTCATCAGAGGACACCATGCTGGGTTATCGTAGCAATAAACAAAAATAGACAGACAGTAATGCTATTTGCCCCAGGTTTCTTCAAGTAAAGAATTTCTCCGAGTGGTTATGGAATTCTGACAGGTTAACGGCAGTGGGGGAAATCAAATGGACGTATTAGAGTAGCATGCGTCCGATAATGGGCGCAGCAGTGATGCATTGGGACTAAGCTGGCTAGCTGCAAAGCTAAGCCAGCTACTGTTAGCCACTCAGCTAGCCCTCTGCGACACGGTTGTAAAGCCCGGTAAGGAGCACGAGCTAATGTGAGCGGCCAGGTGCGGCTTCCCTACAGGTCATTAACGGCTAGCACCACCTTTTCCAGAGGAGACCCGAATAGCTTGAATAAAACACGGGGAAATTGGAAATACACGTTGAGTTAATCAAAGCATCGCTCACCAGCTCTAGGCATCCACCCTCTTGACAGCGAATTCCCTGTCTGCGCGTGTGTGTGCGCGTGTGCTTGTGTGTGTCCCGTCAAGTCCAATGTAACAGAAAGAAACATTTCCGGTATTACTTTCATAATAAAATGAAAATCATTATGTGACCAGCTTGTGTCAAAAGCATCGGTTGGCTTCAGTAGTGCCGACGGAATAAGCTTATGTTTTTATTATTAAAGGAGATAAGAAATATCTTTTTGGCTCATATAAATAAAAAATGTCCATAGGTAGAAGGTAAAACTATTTCATTCCCTGGTAGCCATTAAAATAAGGAGCGATAGAACGCCCAGTTGTTGAGCACAGGGTTATTCTTATTATTATCTTTAATGTTAATAACCATATTTAGTTATATGGCCAAAACTTTGCAAATTCAGTTTTATATCTGACTTTGGTTCACTCGATTTCCACAGACTGAGGTTTTACTGCCCTCTACTGTTTGAGAAATAGTTTTACAGCCCGTGTGTCATCCTTATAAAACATCCACTTGGGGGCGTCCAGGCTCACATATTGTCCAAATTGGATTATCAGTATCACTAATGCCTTACGTCTCTCTGTTCAGAAACTTTCCGATGTGCTTCCCACATAAATAGAGGCATTTAAACTCTCAAACATTAAACATTTAAACTTACCTTGCAATCGATAAAATGGGTTTCAAGTTTGTTTGCAGATTAAGAGAAAGTCATAGTGTGAATCCAACAGCTTTTTTTCTGTGCTGTGCATCACTAAATGTAGTATGTTTATCTCCTTATGCCTGCAGTAAGCATATGCAAGTGTATACCTCATGCATTTTTTCTTGTCTCTCTTTTTGAAAAGAGGACAGAAACTAATAATTTTTCATCAAGATAGTTGGGAGAGGAGGGCATTAAAACATCTTCTGCTGGAAAGTCAATTAAAACCTATTTGTAGGTGTCTTCATTCCTTTTTGCACCTAATACTGCTGTTCTAAAACATCTTTGGGTGTACCGCTCTTAAAAGTATCATTCATCTATTATATGAAATGCGTTACAAACTTTTTTTCTAGTAGTTTTTCCATGTTTGTGCATAGAAAAAAATATCCACTCTTTTAAATATGGCATTTGCAGCTATACAACAGAAGCATTAACCATAGGCATTAGATAAGCATGCTTTTTGCTATGCTGACTGTGTTGCTGGACCACTGCAGCACTGTGACCCTGCAGAATGGTGTGGAGGTGTGACATGCACTAACCCTGGCCATTGCGTGTCTCGTGTAGGAGGGGCAACTCTGGATATGGACTGGGTCCTCTTCAAAAAGCTTTCCCCGTGACCTGTTTGTTCCCACTCAGCCAGGACAGTTGAGCACAGCGGAGCACAGCAAAGGCCACAACATGGGACTCACTCAGGACCCAAACTTCCACAAGCTGCAGGACTGGTACACAGCCCACGCCCTGAACCTCAACATGAGACACATGTTTGAGGACGACAAAGACAGATTCAGCAAGTTCAGGTATGCATGCTTATGAACCCTTGCACACCACTCCCGAGTATATATGTGCTGCGTCATTCCTAAAATTGTATTTATTCTGCATTTTCCAGGCAGATATATCTGCTTAACTGTGTCCATACAATTCTAATAATGACTGTGTGTCCTGGTGACTGTTGTCTTTCTGTGTATGAACAGCCTCACACTGAACACTGAGGATGGAGAAATTCTCCTGGATTACTCCAAGAATCTAATCACAGATGAAGTCATGAAAATGTTGATTGATCTGGTAACTTGAATTCTATGTGGATGATCTTTGACATTTGAAGAGTTCTTATTTATCTCCCTAAAAATCAGCCCAGTAGCTTTTTCACACAAGTAAAATCCATTCATCTGACATAACCTTTATCTTAACTCACCATGTACTTCTGAAAGGGATCATTCACGATACTGAACCAATACCACAGAATGCTATATTATAATTTGCATATGTATTACTGTATGTATGTATTGTAATCTGTAGAACTAAGGAGACCTTTTTTGGCTTTTTTAGGCCAAGTCAAGAGGAATTGAAGCTGCCAGAGAGAAGATGTTTACCGGAGAGAAGATCAACTTCACTGAGGTGCTCATTGTTGATCAATGTTAGCTGTGAGTTGACTTAAAACAGAGTGCTTATGAAGAGCCATCGCTGACCAACAGAAAAATGACCAATGGGATCCAAAATACAAGAATAAGTGTGTTTCATCCTTTTGTCAGCTGCTTTTTGTTTTTGTTTTTGTTTTTTTAAAGGGCCGTGCTGTGCTCCACGTGGCTCTGAGGAACCGGTCAAACACTCCGATCATGGTGGATGGGAAGGACGTGATGCCAGACGTCAACAAGGTTCTTGAGAAGATGAAGGGATTCTGTCACGTGAGTGCAACCAACAAGCAGAATCTAAATCAAGAAGCTGACTGAACCACAGCCAATACAGTTTTGTGATCAATCAAAATGTGTTAAAACCCTTAACCTCACCCAGATGGCATTAATGATAATAATGCATGTCTGTTGCAGAGGGTTCGCAGCGGTGAGTGGAAGGGCTACACAGGGAAGGCCATCACAGACGTTGTTAATGTTGGAATCGGAGGATCAGACCTTGTGAGTGGAAACAAGGGAAACGTCCATCAGTGGCGTGTTTTTCAAAGGAAAATTCACAGGAAAAAGCTGAATTTGCTTCTTGTTTTCTGAATGGATCCATAGGGTCCCCTGATGGTAACTGAGGCCCTGAAGCCCTATTCAAAGGGTGGACCCCGTGTTTGGTTCGTGTCCAACATTGACGGAACTCACATTGCCAAAACGCTGGCACAGCTCAATGCTGAGACGACCCTCTTCATTATTGCATCCAAGGTACCCGGTTTAGCAAAGGGCAGACATTTTAAACTAAACCTGAGTATATCTTAAAGGGAAAGGAAGTAAAAGGCTAATTGTTCCATTTTCCTTTAATATTGAAATGTGAATTTAATGGCAGTTTAAGAAGAAATCTTATAATAATCCAGTATCCCATTGTTCCCTCTCAACATTTTTAAACAGCCGATCAAGGTTTGGTAGAAGTGTGACAAAAAGATATCTTAATTTCTTTTCCTTTTTTTGTGCCACTTTCAAGTGAAACTTTCCAGCTCCTTTCCTCCAGACAGTGAATTTAATTTAATCACATGTGTAGAAATTACCCATCATTTTGACTCCTAAGTTCTCTATTTGCAGACATTCACCACCCAAGAAACCATTACCAATGCTGAGTCAGCCAAAGCCTGGTTCCTCGAGCATGCCAAAGACGTGAGTATGCCGTGGACTTTTAAAACTCACTTTCAGCAGTGGACTGACCACTATCCCACCTGACTGACTCGCCTCTGTGTGTTTCTTCAGAAATCTGCTGTCGCCAAGCACTTTGTGGCTCTCTCCACAAACGGCGTAAGTTGCCCCAAAGTTCAAAACATTTTTCTTAAATCAATTTAAAGCATCCACTCACATCTATGTATCAGTTTTTAAACTCTTCTGATGTTTTCCTCCTTTCCAGCCCAAAGTGAAGGACTTTGGCATTGACACAGAGAACATGTTTGAGTTCTGGGATGTGAGTACGTTTTACCAACTCAAAACCCAGTACTATGTGCAGGAATGCCCCTGTTCATCCCAACGGTATGATGGGGGATGTGAGCAGCAACTATAAATACACCAGACTTTTGACCTGTAAAGTAGGTGGGACAGACACTTGTGAGAGCAGCTGCTGGGTAATCAGAAGCCCCTCTCTTCAGATTCAGTTATTATTGGTGGTGACCTTTTCCCTCGCAGAGATCACTGTAAAGGCTGAGTTGCATCAAAGGTCAGCGTGCTGCTTTTAGTTACATTGTTGGTATTTAAAAAGGTGCCAGTTTTAATGTGGCCTTTATTCCAATTAGAAACCAGTTACCAGTGCACAGAGTGCAAAGCACTTTTTGAAAAACAGAAACATGAATTGCCAACTAAAAAAAAAGACTGAAAGTCAATTAGCTATTTAATCAAAAATTAATCCCCATGTTTATTTTTACTGTGTATGTTAGCAAATTTAATTCAGTCGGTTAAACATTTTTAATTGTACTTGAATGTTCATTTTCGTGTCTTCTTTTCAGTGGGTTGGTGGCCGTTTCTCCCTGTGGTCTGCGATCGGAATGGCTATCGCCTTGCACATTGGTACATGCTGCATAAAAAGCACACTTCTATACATTGATAACAAGATACAATGAACTTCCATCTATGCTGCTCTAAGAGCAAAAAATGACTCATTCATTATACATTGTACAAGCAGATACTTCAAACCATTTCAGTCTGCCAAACCTTTCCCTTAAATTCCCTTCTCAGGCTTTGAAAACTTCGAGAAGCTTTTGTCGGGAGCTCACTGGATGGTACGTACACTAAGATGAAATAGACAGCCTCAGTCTTACACCACTATTCAGAACAACTGTTTACATGGTCCGTCCCGGAAGGGAAATTAAGATACGAGGTATACTGATTGAATGATGCCTGCTGCAGGACCAACACTTCCGCACTGCTCCGCTGGAAAAGAATGCTCCTGTCCTGCTGTCTCTGCTGGGCATCTGGTACATCAACTTCTTCCATGCTGAGACCCATGCTATGCTGCCCTATGACCAGTACATGCACCGCTTCACTGCATACTTCCAACAGGTCTGTCTCTGTCTAGTGCCTCCCAAGTTCTATCGTATTATTTTCAAATGGTTTTAATCAAAACAAAATAAAAGCATTTTAAGTTAACCTAATTTAGCAATAAACAATGTACTGAAATGAGTATCTGTCATCAAGGGTGACATGGAGTCCAATGGAAAGTACATCACCAACCATGGAGCGCGAGTCAACTACCACACTGGGCCAATTGTGTGGGGAGAACCAGGAACCAACGGACAGCATGCGTTCTACCAGCTCATCCACCAAGGTAGCACCGACTGACATCTACACAGGAGTATTACAGTTCCAAACACATCAGGCTTCCACCAGTCTGAACGGGCTGGTGAAAGGTGAGCCGCAGCCATGGAAAAACTAGGGGCATCCTGAGAAATCTTGACGCCGTTTGACATGTTCATTGCAGGAACAAGAATGGTGCCGTCAGACTTCCTGATCCCAGCTCAGTCCCAGCATCCCATCAGGGACAGCCTGCACCACAAGGTATCAACTCTGTTAGAGAGCCATCTGTTTAAAGCCGGAGTAGGATCATGTAGACATCAGGATATTCTATGGCTTTCCTGAGTATTACCAGTGAAAGAACTTTCTTATTATGTTCAAACTTTGCATGCAAGGCTTTCATTGGTATTACTAATATCCTGAATATAAAGTGGCCTCTAATGTGCTTTGTGTGTTTCTGTGTGTTTGGTGTGGCTGCAGATCCTTTTGGCTAACTTTCTGGCCCAGACAGAAGCATTGATGAAGGGGAAGACCACAGAGGAGGCCAGGAAGGAGCTGGAGGCCGGCGGCCTGAGCGGGGACAATCTGGAGAAAATCCTGCCACATAAGGTCAGCCAAATGGATAAAAAAGTAGCCTCTGATAGATCATGAACCAGCTGCAACTCTCATAGCTATGACGATAAGCTTAAAGGGTTATTTATTAGTAGAAATATCAGTCTCTAGTTTACAGGCAGACCATCATTCTACTGAATGTGAGGGCTGGACAACACCAAAGTTAGCGCCCTCTTGTGAAGACTTACCGGCATAGCAATATAGAGTCTGCTTTTTAAATCGTGACATACAAAAACTGTGGCATCAACTGTTTCTTCTTGATCGTCCCAGGTGTTCCAGGGAAACCGACCAACCAACTCAATCATCTTCAAGAAACTGACACCATACACCCTCGGTACACTTATAGGTGAGCCTGACCGGTCCCTTTCATCCCTTCTTCTGTAACTTGGAGCATTTCTAACCAATATTGAGGGGTACTTCTTGCTATCCCCTCCCATCATCCTGAGCTGCTGTAAATAAGTCAGTGACTTAAAAAGCTGTGGTTTTAAAAGGGAATTCACACATATTTCATTAGACAGTAGCAGCAGGGCTGATACTAAACTGGGATATTCCAGCTGCAGATATATCCAGAATAGATCTACTGAGGACAGTGCATGCTGTTGCATAGTAACAGTCAGTCTTTTTGTACCTGAAAGCTTAGTTTCAACTTTGACAAAAACAACTGTGTTGCCCTTCTCTTTGGAGTTGTTAAAGTGTTTCTTTTTGGTTTTGCAGCTATGTATGAACACAAGATCTTTGTCCAGGGTTTAATGTGGGAAATCAACAGCTTTGACCAGTGGGGGTAAGAGCATTTTTCATTTATCTATGTAAACTGTCTGCTGGCCGATTATTCAGAGCAATTTTTGGGCTTAAAGTAATTTTGCAGGGAAATAGATTTTTAAAAAAAGCTATAACCAATCCTTTCTTTTTCATTTTTTCTCCACTCTTTCCCGCACCACTATAAGAGTCGAGCTGGGCAAGCAGCTTGCAAAGAAGATTGAGCCTGAGCTCAAGGATGCTGCAGAGGTCCATTCCCATGACTCATCCACCAATGGACTTATCAACTTCCTCAAGAAGAATTTTGCCTAAGTTTTTAACCGCCCAATTACTTCCACCTCACTGAGCGTCATTATCCGTCTCATCGGCTCAGAATCTGCCGAGACGTGAGTCTGGCAGAAGCAGCTGGTCACTCCCACGCGGCAGAGCTGAGGCACTCTGTGTGTTTGTACTTTGATTATGAATATCGTGACTGTCTACCGTGCTCTCTTTTCTATGCATGTTCGTTCACCAGCGGGAGGGGAAAAGCTTTTTGTATTAGCCTGCTGTGGCATGCAGAATGGAGCATGCCCTCACGACTGCAACAGGACATTCTGTTTCTGAAATAAACACCTTCACTCGGCAACACAGTGCTTAATATCTAAATGTATAACACTTTATTTGGACAGCGTTCTCCTTCTGTGTGCGTGCAAGTAAGACTCACAAAGGTAACGTGGGTAAGAGTGTTCAAAAAGCAGGACATCACTAGAGGGCATCAGAGCATCAGAGTTATTTGCTCAGAGTAAATCAGCTGCCCTGAAATGGCCATTTATTGGAACAAAGGGTCAAAGGTCGGTTCATTTGTACCGCACTGTTCCTCCCAACAAATCCCCAGACTCCACAGACTCCATTTACACAGAAAAACAAACATCGTCACTGGCACTAAATCTAAACATCATTAAACTAAATGTTTTCAACAACACGTGCCAGAGCTTCCCTGTGAATTTCCCTAATAAAAGAAGAAGAAAAAACACCCGTATTAATGGTACAAAAGACAGTGTGTTCAACAAACAAATACATGATGTGTAATAAACGCTTTATGCTCTACTCTTACCAAGAGGGAACATATATTTAGAAAGTGTTCCATTTTGTTCAAACCCTCTGCTGGGTACAATAACACAGTGTGCATGAGGACAAACACAAAGTTAAAAAAGATTCCTAGACCCCCAGACACTGCTGGTTTTCAGTGCTGTTGCCAGGCAACGCTACATTACTTCAAGTCTAACTTGTGCTTTTTATCTCCATCTCTGAAATGACATGAAAAAAGTGAATTTGTCCAAGGATGCAATCGTTTTCTACTGAGTTATTATTGTTGTGAAATAGCAGAAAACACAGCATTACCCCTCGTGCTTGAAATCACAGTAATTGCTAAGAATTGGTTACATTTTGTAAAAACCACTTCGCTTTTCTGGTGTACCTGCTGCCACGTGTCAACTGCAACGCCCTTCTCTTTTATGGGTGCATGAGACTTAATTTCAGTGAGTCAGCATGGGGAAACAACACGTAAGGTTGGTTTGGCTGAAAGTGGAATCAAACTGCGGCGTGAAAGCATGAAAAAGTTTCTGCATGCGTTCCTGAGATGCTTCTTGAACAATGTTGTTGCATGCCTTCACATTCCATTCAATACTCTGTTGGTTGGGGCAGTCAAGCATTTTTCTTTCCTCCTGGTTTGTTAAAGAATTAATCCCCCCTTTCCTTGATCAGGGTCTCAACCCGACCCAGTATAGCAGTTGCCATGACAACATCACCCCTTGTCACTTTGCAGGTTTGCAATCACATGTTTTCGTCAGCTGTAGGGGCTGGATCTGGGTTTGGGATGCCTCTAAATGTACCTACTATGTCTCAACGTTTTGCAAAGATCCAGAGAGATGCGTGTGTTTTCTTTTCTTTCCTTCAATATGTTGTCAACACATTTGTATTCAACATGAGCCCCTGTGCTGGAAGCGGTTGGATGGTCAGCATCCGTGCATGTAAAAAAGCTGGGATACTCTGCCTAAGAGTGGAGTGGCCTGCAGGTTCGCAGCCAGTTTTACTTCTCGCTTAAACTTCATTGGAATTCCTTTAATGTGGATGAAATTAGCCATTTTAGCCTTCCAGGAGCCCATAGGGGGCATTTTCTCTGGGGGGGGAACATTATCTCAGCAAACACATGACCAAGTTTTGACTATGTGCTCTGGGGCTGCCATTGACAACAGCGCAAGAGAAACCCTGGAGAATGTATAAAAAGAAAAAAAAAAAGAGAAAAAAGTAGCCATCGTGTCAAGCCCAGCTTCATTTTTCCCACGACTACCGGAGTTATATAAAGATGAAGTTAAGTGCACAGGCAGGGCCAGAGACACTGGGGCGTAGTAGGACTGATCGAGTCCAGGGAGGCCTCAGGGACCTGCAACTGACCACATGTTGCCTGGGCTCCTTCTTTCACGTAAACACCAGTAAAATGGACAACAGGGAGAAAAATCAAAGCATTCGAACATTCTCGATATTCTAACACGGAGTTTGAGATGGAAATCTTTGCTTCTTACATTTCTGAATAACTTCTCTGAGATGCTCCTGACCTCACACAGAGCTGGAGGCTTTTTTGAGAGATTCCTCTCTGCTGAACTACCACACAGCTGGGCTTGTTTGGCCTCCTGGGACAACCAGCGGTCAGTAATCTGGCTTTCTGTGAGTTTTCTTTTTGTTTTTTTGTGCATACTGAGCACCCATTAAAAAATGTTTTCATCTTTACTGCATCTTCTGAGTTTGCAGAGATGCAGATAAACTGACCAACATCTGGCTCTTATCAGCATCACATTGTGAGAGATATAAAAAATAATCCTCCCACGCTGGTTCCTGCTTCTGATGGTCTGTTGGAAAAACAATTTGTCATAATCAGAGCAATGCTCGCGATGACCAATGAAACTCACGTTTTCCTTCCAGTAAGGCTGTTTCTGGTTGTGATGAGATATCGCTGCCAAGCTGGCACAGCTTTTTGTTGCAAGCACTGTAGCAGTTATGTCCAATTTGTATTTATTTATGATAACCTTGACGGTTGCTTGATGCATTTGATTAGAAGTGACTCAGTTCAGCATTAATACACAAAATGTCCCCTTTTCAAAAAACGAACACTGAAACTAAAAAAGAAAGCAACAAATATTGTTTATTCCATCAAATTGACCGATTTTCAATTCAATGGTTTTTGATAGCCGACGGTAGAAATGATTCACCTCAGAACATTTTGGAATCTGTAGTATTCAGTGTTTTTTTTACTTTACAGCCATCAAGGTCTACTCAAACAGTTAGCAGCATCAAAAACTCATGAGTTCCAGAAAATATTTTATTTCCATAAGTTTATTTGCTTTTAGTGACAGATAATGTCAAGCTGATGTCACTTGAAGGTTTGTTTAGATGCTGTATTGTCTTTCATGTTATCAAAGACATGGAGAGGGATAAAATCTAACAGAAGAAAAAATCAGGCACAAAAGATGGAACTTTCCTCTAGTGGAACTCAGTGTCATGATTCATTACACCCTCAATGACTTCTTGCTTTTTGAACTCCACACCCCCAGTTTTTAAAGCTGACATCCTGTTTTAAAGTTTAGGCCTCATGCCCAAGCAGAGATGACGATGCAGATACAATAGGAGTCATTTCCCCCCCCCCCACGTAAAACCTTACATTTCTAAGTCCCTCTGACATGATGTAGTGATCTGTTTGGGAAATAGTTGAGGGGGAGGCTCAAGATGGCACAACATGTTAAAAAGCAGGATGTGAGCTGCAAAAATCCTCATGTGTTTCCAGCTGGAGATCTTTGTCATTTACCACTTCTCTTTTCCTGTTGTTTCACTCTCATTAGATGTTTGACTCATGAAAAAAAAATCTCATACTCGACAACCACTTGATTTTTAACTGATATAATCATATTAATATTTAAGAATTTTAGTAAGCCCTGAAGGCTCCATACACAAGTTTTCCAAACTGAAATAAGGGTAGAAGGGTGTAGACGGACACAAGGCTTGATCAGTCTGGTATTTTATCATTTTATCATTGAATGAGAATGCTTACTACATGCAACAGAAAGCAAACTGCTGTGACCCCCCAGAAAACAAAAACCTATCTGGAAAAATGCATGATGAAATAAATGTCAAGCTGAACAGACAAAACAGATAAAAATACCAAACTGTTCATGAGGCCACTGTGGGCTTTTTTTTGTAGTTGTTTTTCTTTCTTCTCATAAGTCAAGTTGTTTCCAGCATATTTAGCAAGGTTACTCATGAATGTTTCTTCACCGTTACTGACAAATGTAAAATCCTGATGTTAAGAAAACAGGAGCACAGTTATTTCTTTGTGTTCTGACTCATTGCCAGCTCTCATAGTATAGCCATAGCCCCCGTGCATGAAATCTGATCTTTCAGGTACTGCTCGAAATATCTTTCACCATGTAGGAGCCGTTTGCCAAGTGAAATGTTTGAAATATCAAATGGTGGTCCTTCCATTGTTTAAGGAGACAGTGAAATGTGCCCCTTCGTTTTATGCCTCGAGAGACAAATGTGTATCACGGCGAGTCAGACGGGGACAAAGCTGCCATTTTGCAGGAAGAAGACAAAGTGTCTGTATCCAAACACCGAGAGCGCATGAGGTAATCCCGCGGCCGGCATATTTTCCTCCCATTTCCTGGTGAAGGTACCTGTGTGCTCGGGAGGGAGGCTCTACTTGAGCTCTATTGTGCAGTGTAACGGAGCTCACCTCGCAGCGGATCCCCTGGGGTTCGGCGGCCTCTGCCGGGGCATAAACACACAGGTATGCGCACACACGGCTCCCTGAGTCACAGGGTGGAACCCTCTCAGGCATAAAGGCCGCTTTGTGCCCCAACTCACAGAGCTGTCAACCAACACCGCGGCGCTCCTCACACTGAACGCCACTGTTCTCCTCACAGGAGAGCTCGCCGAGTGGGCAGCGAGCGCTTTTATGTACGCCCACGTAAAGTGTATCTCACCATCTCTCACAAGCTGCGAATTTGGGGCTTAGAAATACAGCTGTGCCCACTGTCATTAAGGGCCCACAGACTCAAGGGGTTGAAAGAAGTGAGCATGGTTTGACCTTATTATGTTGTTTTAAACATTTTTGTGGCTCATCGGAGTGAAACAAGTAACTTAATTTTCCCCTTTCTGTGTTCTTGTTGAGAGTTTAACTTGTTGATGAAGTTAAACTTTCTACAATAATTATAAAAACGCCTTATGTACAAGAATGTTGAAAGAACACAGAGGGACTGTGATAACTGTTTCAAAACAGAAAAACTGGATTGGATCAAAGAAGAAAGGCCTCATTTTTCAGAACACAAAGAACCCAACAATCAAATCAATCGGCTCCAGAGATCCGTTGTGAGGTGGAAGGGTCTTACAGGACCATGGTGCAGGATTCTGCCACCAAGGCTGTTACAGTAAAGCAGGTGGACTAAGGCTGTTTCTCACTTAAAGGGATTTTGGGAGCTGTCCAAAAAGGAAAACTCAGAGAAAATGGAATGAAAATTCTCCAGATCAGTTCAAAATTAAGATTGAACTATTTCACTAGCATTCCCAGTGCAGTGTGTGGAAAACACCATCATCCTATCATTAAGATGAGAGTATCGCAGTGAAGAAATATTTCTCTGTAACACCTGCTGTGATAAGAGAGACGAACACAGAAAGTTCTACCTTTTGCAGGATTAGCATTTTTGACAAGTCCATATCCCACAAAATATAAAAACATTACAGAAAATTCAAGGGTGGCTTGAGGAAAACTATGTCAACTTTGACATTCCGAGGAAACCGATGTGCAAAATAACGTGTGGAATGTTGGTTTCAAAGATGACAGAAACAGGGGCTCATACATCCTCTGTATGATGTGTGTGATGGAGCGGTTGCATTAAGCCTTTTAGCGCTGTGTTTCACAAAACATGCTGGCATGTAACCACAAAGACATATCAACATATCTTGATTTCTTGCTATGAGTGCTGAAAACAATGGACAAACTGAGGTGACGGCCATTCTGCACTGGCCCAAGCCCTCTTATCACCAGGTTAAAATGCCATGAAAAAGTTAAAAGAATCTTTTTTCTACCTGACAAAGACATTGCTGTATCTCCCAGTACAGATATCTGCCTGTGATGTTGACCCAATTGTCATTATGCATATGGAAACCACTAACCGAAAATTCACAGTTTCAGAGATAATTGAAGATCTTTTGTGGATGTTGTTTTGGTCCTCTCCAACTATCCTCACTAATCAGAGGAGGAAAACAAAATACTGTAAAGCTACTTCTCCACAAGTTAGAGAAAAGTGATGTAAGCATGAGTACGGTATAAAGTGAACCAACTTTGACATATTAAGCATTGTTCTCATTTCACAGCATTAAATGTTGTGTAGTTTGCATTTTAACATAAATCAGTTGGCAGCCTTGTGTAAAAAAAATGATAGAGGGCGTGTATAAAGATAAAATTATGCTGTTTACATTCCTCCATGCAGAGATAGGATTCATGTTTTTAATGTTTGGGAAATGGAGGGCAGCCATGAAACCCTCCTAACAAACCCATTGTTTGTTAGAAATGCAACTCCAGTAAATGCGGTCATCAATTAAAACATGTGACATTTGCATTTCTCTATTGCACAGTTGAAGTATTCCCACAGGGAAATCCTATAACTGTAGTACTGAATATCGTTATAGATCATTTTTTGTTACGGACAGACTAAAACAAAATGACAGAAACATAAATCAAGTTACAAACATGACGGCCACCTCTGTGATGAAGTGTGGTTGAGACAGAGGTGTTGTTGAAACCTTCAGAGATCTCCATGAATGGATTAGAAAGGCGTTTTTGTACCTTGACAACAGCCTCGTTGATGATTTCACAAAGAGTCAGCAGGTATCAGGGGTCAGGTCCCAGCAGATGACAGGAACCCGGTCAGAAGCAGAACACGTGGAGCACAGAAATGCACTGCAAGCTTGGTCGAGTGTCTCCAAATGTCCACATCCATGCTTTTCTCATTCCTGCAGGTTAAACGAAACCTTGGAAAAACGAATGATACTGCCTTCCCAGTTTTCATCCTGCGACCTTTTCAGAACTACGCAGTGTGCATTATTCAGTTTGACCAGCTAATGATTCAACCCCCCCACACACACACACACCTTTGGACAGGGAAAGTGATGCTTTAAACTTCCTCGTCCTTTTTCTCCATTTTAGCCTTACTCTGCCTCCCAGCTGTCTCCTCTTCATCTCCAATGTATTTGGGCTCTTCTTCCCAGTCGGCTGTTTCCCTGTGCAAACAAATTTTCCCCTGCATAATTAAGCATCATAACAGATGTGGAAAAAAATACCAAGACCAACAGAAATCATTCCAGTAGCAAAGCATCAAATATCAATCAATTTCCATTGCTCACTTTGTCCTTTTTTGTGGTCAACAAAACAAATCAAAGCAAGACGTAAGAAAAACAAAGAAAGCTAAATTCACCACTACATACCAATATTTTCACATTTTGGTCGTTTTGATAATTTCTATTTTTTTCCCACCATTGTGCACCTGTGTTGTATTGCTTTTATCATTTTTTTTTTAAATTTCCATCGCAATTTTATGGAAATCCAGTGATTTATAAGTCTTTCTGTCTCATTGTGTTTGTGACACTCATACTTGACATCACCTTTGGTTCTTGGACACGGGGCCTGTGTCTGATAGCTCCATGCAGTTATTTGATGACTAATGTATCTTCCTAATAATCTAGGGGATATAATAATATCCCTTCTTTTACATCTAATCTTGGGAAGAGAATCCCAGTTTAAAAACTTTATGCTCCAGTTAGCACAAATGTCGTACAATACAGCACCACAGGGGTGCGGTCTCTTCATACATGCCAACATCTCATCAACCAGATCTAAAATAATATTCACTATCCGGTGAAACAGGAACATATTTAATCTTGTTCTCTATGTTTCATTTACTCAAATGTCTCTGAAAGATCGTGTTCTGCTCAAAGGTTTTGTCAGCGAGCAGCTTTTTGTGAAAAATTGAAAACAATAGTTTATCCTCTGAATGGTCCGTGATATTCTATGATAGTCCCCTCTGAATCACTTAATTGTTCCAGTGTGATGTTTCCAGGAATGGTTATGCACCCAAGCAGTTTACTAAAAGGGTCAACAGCAAGGTTACAGCCAAATCAACAAGCTTCCTCTGGTAGAAACCGCTTACTGTTTATCTCTGTCTTTTCAGTACATTCCTTTAAATGATTGTTTATCAGTTGTCTCCAGCCTGCCTTTATCTCTGCCATACTTTTTGGATGCAGACTTTCCGATGGTCAAGTCGTTTCCAACATTTAAACAATCATAAA
Source organism: Menidia menidia (assembly GCA_907169785.1). Taxonomy (NCBI): domain Eukaryota; kingdom Metazoa; phylum Chordata; class Actinopteri; order Atheriniformes; family Atherinopsidae; genus Menidia; species Menidia menidia. Next base: position 8,842,665 of record CAJRST010000001.1, read on the forward strand.
CCATTCAGGAGAGGTTTATCACATGAGATTTAAAATGAATAAATGTGTGGTGCGAAATCATATATCAGTACTTAATTTTTAAGAGGGTGATAGTTTGACAAACTAATTCAGCTTATAGAGTTCACCGAACACCAACTTCACCATCTGTAAAAAAAAAAAAAAAAAAAAAAAAAAGTTTAACGGTTGAAGCTCCTTGTCAAAAGTCAGAATGATCTGGCGGACATCAAGGGACCACTGAATCTTGATGAAACCTATTGGCAAGTAACAGAGAAAAGAGAGAGCAGAGTCAGGGAGGGTAAAAGAAAAAGGAAGTGACAGGTTACAAGGTGAAAATTTTCATCCTCTTACTTACACGGTGTTATGTGATTGCTTCAGAAACAGATAAGTGCACTCAGTTTGAGGCTTTTGGATATAATAAAGAATAAACCCTTTACAATCGACTGGGGGAACTGACTTCACTTTAAAGTAGACACAGCCCCTAATGCTTTCATCAATTTTTCTAGTTTAAAGCTTTAACGTTCCACCCTACAAGACAGTACAAAAAGACTAAATCCAAATCTGAAATGCTGACATCAAATGACTATCATATTACACTGTTTCAGTGATTCATATATTGTTTAGAGTTTGTATTGTTCGACTTGTTCTTGTTTTACCCTACCTCTTAAAAAATGTGTGCTAGTTTATCTATTTTCATCTGGACTGGTAAATAATTAAATGACATCCATACCTAAAATAAATGCTTTGTGCGTCTTATTAAAGGAATGGAACAAATATGTCGTTTCTTTCCCGAAGCCTTCTTAATTCATGCAGCAAACCTATCTCAGCTGTATTTTTGGTACAGCCTGGACAAATGAAAGGCATTTTCAAACCAACAGCCAGCTTATCACCAACATGACTGACTGTGGGGAAGAAGCCACGCAAGCTCAGCCATAACATGCAAACTGCACACAGATATGCCACAATCGAGTGTTAAAGAACCTTGCTACGATGAGCACACAAGATGCCCAAGCACTTCAGAGCATCCGATACGAAATATACTGATATACAACGGTCCTGATGTGTAAACTAACCCAGGAAAAGTGTCAAATCAAAAGAGAAGCCAACATCTTCTGCAGTTAGCTACAAAACCACTTTATTGAAAAAGCAGATTATTTCATCTACAGTTAAATGATACGTCCCAATTTTAATACATTAAATAACTTTAAACTTTTTCAGGTTTAGATAAATAGATCTAGTCTCCTTTTTTTAAATGAACCTTCTAGGTAATCAAAACACTTAGCAATATAAAAAAAAAAAAGTGTTGAGATGTGCTTGTTGGAACTATCAGTAGGAGAAGAGGAAATGTTCTCTTTCCGAGTGATTCTTAACAGGAAAATAAAATAGCCAAGAAACAAAAACAAACCCTAGCCTCTTAGTGTACAGGGTAACTGGCTGTGCGCCATGCAAAAGAAACTGAAGTAGTACTTTTAAACAAGTGAATTAAGACATCTTTCAGGGACATACAGTCTGGTCCTGTTAGGTTTTTCTTGGGGGATGATGTTGTGCAGGATAACACAGATGCCTCGTTCTTCAAGTATAGCACACAGTACTCGACCCTTCCACAAAGGTAAGGTTAAACACATTAAATGACAGCCGGAATGTCTCAAATACAGTTTGCAGTCCTTTTTCTTATCTGCTTTTACAAATACTAATTATTACATTCACATGAATCTCATTACATCAGGTTACAATAGAAAGCACTCTGACTGTGGAGACCCTTGCCTTTTTCACTTTTTTTTTTTTGTTGATACACACTCAGTAGTATTCATTCGGACCTGTGTGGATTACAGAGTTAAGGTACAGATGAGAGCTGGGTCAGTGTCTTCGAGCGAGGAATTGGCGACTGGTTTATTGTAGCGTCCGTGGCGGACAGTCAGTGGCGGCTACAGACAAAGTTTACACGACAGGAACATTAGCTGGAAGCCATGTGCAAGCCTCCTGTGTTCAACAACGTCCAAAATCTGGTATAAAGGTATGGAGAGACAGGGTCATCTAGTCACGGTCATCCTGCTGGATGCTGCTCTGCCCTGCAAACACAGTGAAGTGCATGTGCCATGGCCCTGCCATTTTTGCACACACACACACACACACTCACACAAGCGTACACACTCTCTTCTTTCATACACCCACACGTAAGGCCTTTACACAATTTGCTCATATGTGAAATAAACACATATCCTTGGGGTTTATCTGCAAAAGCATAAGCAGATGATTTAATGATTAGAACTCTGGGCTCTAATGTGTGTCATGAAATATTGAGTATCACTATAAAAATAAGGAAAGAGTCCAAGGGGAAAGGTGGGAAGGTTCTTCCAGCACCACCACAGTTTGGAGGTTCAAGTGTTGTTGTTTTTTTTTTTGTCTCATGTAGGTCTTCTTTTGCATATACACACTTACACACGGACACACTCACTAAAACACTTAAGTGCCTGCCAGAGTGTGCGCACACACTCACACAAACAAACTCAATCAGGTAAAGGTGGGTTGGGCTCCCTGAAAGAAAACATGGGTGGGACCAGCAGCTCCATGATTTCAGGGGCCCCCCATCGCTTAAAAAAAAGAAAAAGTAAAGACAAGCACAACGGCGGACTTCATGGCAGACAACAGCGGGACGCACAAACATACCCGTTCTGTTTTAAGGCATGTGGACAAGTGGGGGCTCCTCATAGTTGCGCCCTATGAGCTCTTATGAGGGCGACTGGAAACTCACCAGGGAACAGCCACGGGGAGCTAAAGATGCCCGTAGGTAAGCACGCAATTTGTTTTACTCAGCTTTGAACACTGCTTAAGAATCGGCACACAAAACAAAAAGTCTGGAAACGCTCGCCATCACTTTTCATTCTCCCTCCCCATGGAAACCGTTGCCTATGTGTGCTCCAGCCCGTTTGGTCTGTCGTTCTAACTGAGGATACCTGATCAGAGCAGTCACACGGAGCTCAAAGCAGGATAAAACAACTGGATGCGAACGCTATTTTAGTCGAGTCCGCTCCCGTGGAGCCGGTAGGCGCCCGCCGGTAGATGTCTGACAGACGTGAAGAGTCTTTGTGTCTTGGCGGAGAAATGATAAAACAGACCCGGGAGCAGCAGAGGCTTTCGCTCTGCCTCTGGTTCTATCGCGAGCGCGGCAACGTAGAACAATAAATCAAAACAACAAAAAAAACACTACATCTAGAAACTTATGTGGAAAACATCTGCGAAATATATATTCATATATAAAAGACAATCTATGTGCATCTAAAAAATTTCTCTCTCTTGTCATTAGATAATCATCGATTAAGACAATGCTCGTGAATCTCTTGAAGTGTCGTCTCAGTCTTCTACGTGGAATGTCGGTCGGACCTGTGGGCTCGTGGTGCTGCGGGTGCGTGTCATGTCTGCGCAGCGCAGGATGACGAGAGGCAGTTTGTTTTTTTCTGTTCGCGCAGCCCTGTGTCGGGATGCTGGGTGTCCTTTGCATAGCCTTTCGCGGGACTCTGTTTCAGTGTTTTGGAGCAGCACGGAGCGAGCCCGCTCTGAAGGCACTGCCTGTCCCATCCAGCCAGCGTTTGGAGTGGAGCGGCTCCTTCCCCGGCCTGCCTGACGCCTCAGTCGGCGCGCAGGAATGAAGAGCGTGGAGAAGAAGAGAGGGGGAGCAAAGAGAGAGGTCCAACAACCCTCTCTTTGATGGATGTGAAGAGGTCAGGGGGTGTGACGTCACCAGGGGCCTCTGGGTGAGCCGGTTTCAGGGTTAGGCACCCAGATGGAAGGGGGGGGGGGGGAGTAATGCAGATGGAGGAAGGGGCTAGTGGCGCAGTGTGTGTGTGTGTGTGGATCCATGGCCCGGCTGTCCAGCTCAGGACGGGGGCAGTATCTCATGGTCGCACACACAGGCTTTCCTGGAACTGCTGGAGGATGGGTGTGGGCCTCTTTCGCCCACTGCTGGTGTCCTGGGTCGCCTGGTAGGCGGAGGAGTTTGGTCCAACTACTCACAGTTCAGTGACGTGGAGGGGGTAGCTCGGGGGCGGGTGTGCGGGCACCTTCGACTGGAGCCGGTGGATGTGGCAGCTGTGGCACAGAAGGTGTCCCTCCAGTGGATAACAGCGATGGCCTTCCTCGTCATTTAGCTGAAGACCACATTCCTGAGAGGGAACCGTGAAGACAGAGACATGAACACACCACAGACAAAGGGACTCAAGCTGGACATGCTCTGACAACCCAGCACACATTTAAATGGAAAAGCTCAATACTTTTAAAGCAGATGAGAAAACTAAGAGGGGCCGACTTGTGAGAGAGCTCAACAGGTTCGTGTTAGAATGGTCACCGATGTGCTGTTATATTAATGTGCCGACTTCTGCCATTTTTCTGCCGTTTTTCGGGACCTTCTAAAGATGCTGCGAAGCGCTAAGGTGAGTCTGAGATGATGCGCGTTGACCCACACGGAGTAACAGAAATCCAGAGAGATTTCTGACTATAAAAGGTCTGCCTCCCGCTTAAGAATTAACTAGATGAACCTTGACCCTGCCGAGGAATTCAGCTCGCAGCTGACAGGATGAGACCCACGGGTGGGCTCAGAGTCTACTGGAAGAATTACATAAACTCACTGTCCACGCTGATGATTCACAACTGGATAAACAGCCACAAAACATTCACGTTCATTAGAAACACAATTAAATTGCAAGCTGGTCTCACTACCCTTAGCTCAACATCAAGTGCGGCAACTGTGGAGACGCCGGAGGTGTTACAGTGCCACAGAAAACAAGCTTCTCCCTGCAATGTGTAATGAATTCACCATCTCCAATTCTCCAATGATTCAGCCGCAGACTTTAGCCTGCCCCTCCGGTGCTTGGTTCAATGATTACCCGCTGCTTACATAATGATCTAATCCATTTCTGTGAAGCGGAATGCTGGCCATTCAGAAGCATTAGCAACTGTTCTCCTGCCGCTGAGCTCAGGAGAAGCGCCGCTCTGCGCTCAGTTAAAGAAAACACCGCGGGGTGGGCTAACACACCCGCCATCGTGAAAGCCATCCCATCACTCCCGAGGTACAAACTGTGTCACCGTAGCGCTGTGGTTTAAAAACAAGCACACACACCCCCCCCCCGGCCGAGGTCGGGGCACAACGCTGGAATCTGCCATGAGTCACAGTGTTGAGCGGAGAGGTTGGGAACTGTCTGCGAGCGTCTCGCTCGTCCCACAAGAGCGATGATTCACGCTCGTGGTACAAAAGTCTCGTCTCATTCCACAATCTGTTGGCTCTTACTCAAGTTCACAGCTTTTATGGGGCAGAGAGGATGCGTATCCTTCTGCTCAAAATCAGGTGAGTGTGTGTCTGTCTGGCAGAATGGTGTGTAAATGTTTAGCTGTGTTGGTGTATGTGGTTTTTCATTCTTTCCGACAGCCAGAAAAGCTGAATCATTGACTTGGGATGCTAAATTCATCCAAAGTTAAATGGCATCAATGGCAGACAGCTTTTACTCATACCTCACATGGTATCGAGTGAGTGAGAGTGTGTGTGTGTGTGAGTGTGGGCAAAGTGGTAGTGATAGGTGGCTCTCACCTCACAGTGGTAACACTCCACGTGGTAGTCCTTGTCCATAGAAACAACCCTGATGGTCTCCTCAGAGCCCTGTGGGAACAAACACAGAGAAAGAAAAAGTAAGGTTCTATCCTTGCAGATGCACTGATGTCTGAAGAAACACACACAGACCTAGCTTCCCACACAGTGGTATGATACAAAATACTGTAACAAAGTTTTTATTTATTCTTACATATAAGCCCCCCTGCCCCCCTTTATGTGTTTTTATAGACCTTCGCATTTTGAGAGGACCACAAACCACTGGAAGACATGCATGACTCTGCCTTTGCCCCGCTTCTGTGGGCCCAGCTCTGCATGTCTTCCATTTAGATGAGCAAAATAATATTGGATCTTCAATGTGCAGAGGAACAAAATGCATTGCGGCTTTCTTTATTATAATCTTTAGAATAAGAATCACTGGCTGCTCCTTTAATTTAACGATATGAGTTGTTTCCATTCCAAAGTTCCCTCTGGCTGCAGCCTTATTTTCATACGAGATTTGTAAATAAATGTGCATGGAAGCAGGGGGTTGCAAATATTTATCATTAATGGATTTTCTTTCCTTTTTAATATACCAGCTTTGATAATTAAACATGTGCATTACAGAGCTGTCCACAATGCAGTGGAAGAGCATTCTGCTCCACATCAGTCCTCTTCTTCTCCTTACTAATGTGCCCTACCATCTTTCCGTGACGGATTTGGGGAAGATCCTCTTTTCCTGCATGTTAACGACTGTATTTTCCCAGTATGTGTCAGGCAGACCATTTTGTGACTGTAAATGTGGATTAGTTTTTCTTCAAAATGAGAAATGGCTTATTTAATTTCCATCAAGAGCTCACTTGACATCCCTCTGTGGGTTCTCAGGCAATTAAACACTCAAAACCACACATTTCACATGCTTAACTATTTAGGACATAATGGAGAATTTTACCACACCTGCTTACAAGACAGAGAAAACCATGTTCCAGTTATCAGACACCTGAAATTCCTAAACCTGACACTCACATACACATAAATGGTTGACATATAAGAAATCTGGTTTGGGAAAGCACGATGCTACAAGTCATACAGCAAAAACTTCAATCAAATAAACCTGCAACCTTAAATAAAAACAAGGTTTTTACCTGGGCAGGAAGGATGGGCTGGTTGCAAGAGGCACACTTGGGAGCAAAAACCCTATAATGGAAAACAATGGAGATTACTGGCTGAATCCCACTGCTCTCTGTGAAACTGAAATCACTTCATTTTCCGATTTATTTCAAATGAGGAATGCCTTTTTAATAAATGGTATGTTCAAATACACTCTTGAAAACACATACAAGTACAAACAAACAGAGAGAGGCAGGTTTTCCTTACGTGTGGTAGTCTTTGACACAGTAGATGTTGTTCTCAACATCCACAGTGAAAGGCACTCCATCTAGACCCTCTTTACACACTACACAGCGGAAACAGCCGGGGTGGTAGGACTTGCCGAGCGCCTGGAGGATCTAAACACCCACGCACGCACACAAGCCAAGACAATAAGGGAAAGAAAAAAAAACAACAAGGAAAAACTTGAGAGAAAGGCCATGCGATATAAGACAAAGGGGAAATGCTCAGGTGAGGTGTGCATGGTCACACGATGCTACCCTTGTGAACTGGCCGCTTTAGATTCTTACCATCTCCATGATGAGGTGACCGCACACAAAGCACTTCTCAGCTGTCTGCTGGAAGCCGGAGTACTGTGGGGGACACAGACGGCAGGAATTATATCCTCAGTGGTGATCAGATACGTGGAGTCTCACAGCTTTTAAGTCTAAAATGTCTTTGTCAGGGGGGTGACCTATAGAGGGTGCTGCTGCGCTCTTTACGCTCACTGGAGGGTTGTCTGTCTGAATCCTTTGTCTCTGCCCTGTGATGCAGTCTGGTGTCCTGAAAAGGCGTTATATTTTTGGTTTCTTTTAGTATGGCCCTGCCTTGATCTTTTATATTTACTTTATGTCAAATATGATACAGAACGAAGCAAGCTGGGGGAGCCGAGTGCCTTCTTTCCGTAACGAGACTCAAAACAGCCTGTGTAATTCAGACGGCCTCTCTTCAGTTTAGCCCGCAGCTCAGGCAGATAATGAAGGTGACCATCTGCGGCGCAGACCCCCTTTGGGTCATGACCTGATGACACGCGGGGCCTGACCGAGGGGACTCGGCCACCAGGTGGAGGTGGGAGGTGGTGATGGGCAGCCTGCCCCCTGCCCTGACATCACTCCCGACTCTACCATCTGCCACCACCTCCCCCGTCCCCCGCACGCCCCCAGGGGTGACGGGGCAATCTAGTCAACTCTAAGGGATGCGGGAGATTATTATTCTCATTCGGTCATCTGACCTCCGGCGTGGAACCACACTGGTGGCGAAACAGCAATTCTGGAGCCACGAGTTTAACTCTAAGGGGAAGTAATGTCAGCAGATGAGACCACGCATAATGAGCTCATCTGAATTATAAAGCTGTTTACAGGGCCACTTCCTCCTTGTAGGGAAATTATCCTCCTTCTCCTTTCTTTCAGTTCTTCTTGCTTACTAGCACAGAGTTAGAGTGCCCGAAACCTGTTTCACCCATACAATAAAACTAATGTTACCCCATTCTGGACCTGAAATGAGCTCAGTCGCCATGAGACCAAACCCTGTGTCTGCCCTGCTAACCTGAAGCAGATGGAGCGGCTTCAGCTGTGCAACACCCCTCCCACACCTCTTAAACGCTCACGGGGTGAATGAGCTCCTTGGGGAAATTTGGTGGACATTAGCGGAGACTCCGCGTGGGTTTGAGGAGGGGGTTTGACCCTGTGTTGTAGCAGCAGACTCTTCCAAAAAGAAAGCTGCACCACAGAGCATGACATCCATTCTCATGAGCTCCACCTGCACCTCCTGTCTTTCCAGCCTCAGGCATCCCAGAATCCACCAAGTGTGAGTGTACAGGTGGCTTACCAGGAAATCCTCCTCACAATAGACCTTCCCATTGACGTTGTAGAATGCCTTCCCTCGCAGCCTCCTCCCTGGAAGCAAAGAAAGCAAATTAAATCGACAGTAAAAGTGTAGCGGAGGCTCTGCCCCCAAACAGCTTTATGATCCCAGGGATCTGGACATCCTCTTGATGGGCTTTCGGTCTAGGACCGTAGAGCGGACTCTTAATGAACGGGCACATTCCAACTTTGGAGATAACAGTTGGCACTTTGTGTAACTGGCCGGAGGTCAGAGTTTAATCCTCGTTCTGCCGTTTTAAAAAGGAAGAAAGCAGTATACCATGTTGCATAAAGTGTCACAAGGTTGGTAAACTAAACAGTGGAGAGGAAACAGAGAAGCACGAAGAGGAAGCTGCAGTGACTGCTAAAATGGTCAGTTAGCCATTAACCGACCCATGACGGAAAACTGCCCTCGAGTCCCATGGGTACGGTTAGATCGAAGTAAGATTCCGGCACAAATCTAGAAGTTTTTAGTGAGGCATTTTGGACGCAGTGTTCCTGAAGTTCTACCATCACATGTACCAAAAACTGTATACAAATATGCCATTAGGGTGCTCTATGGAAACTATAAGAAGATGTGTATTAGGAGCATGATATATATCTGGAAGTTAGTTAGGATCTCTTGTTCTCTGGAAGTCTTTTATTTATTATTGCAACAACTGGGAGTTCCTTGATTGTATGTGAAAAACTACAAACCCCTGGGGAATCTCATTTATTAGGCTCAAGGGGGAGTTGTGATTCTCTTTTTCTTATAAATTCGAGTTTGATGGTGAAACACAGCCCATTGTGTCGGACATGACAGAGGGACACGACATCTGTTAACCTGTGCTTCAGACTGCATGAGTCTTTCTAAAAAAAATCTAACAAAAAAATAAAATCAACGCATTGCCACTGCAGCAGTCTGGTGGCGTCAATTGATCCCAACATGATTCCACTCACAAACTACACACGATCAATACAGCTAGCTGCTTTCCAAGCCTCCCCCAAACTTTCTCCTCCTTCCTTCCATCCCATTGTGTCCAGCCCACAGACAGCCTGAAAACAACAGATGGGAGGGAGGACGTCCCTTACCCTGACCCACGCTACTGATCTGGTTATTCATTAGTATCTTTTTTCTTTTTCACTTATTAGGAACCAAAAAGATTTCATAGGGATGTTTCACATTTAACAACTAAATAATAGCTGAGCATTACCAGCGTATTAATGTTTAGGACACATTTTGAACACAAACTATTAATTAAAGCAGGGCTAAAATCCAAACATGCCCATACCACAGAGATCTCAGGCCGAGCAAACTGGACCTCAAGAGTGTGAGGGCTGAATTCCTCTTGCGCTTTCATTCATCGGAACCCAAGTTTGAATCCAAACTGAAAAGAAAATTCTGCTGGCTTCTGCAGCCCCCTGCTATGCATCTCACACAGCTCGCCCATTCAAATTCATTTAGCAGCAACCCTGTTTCTCTGGCAAGCACGGTGACTTCACCAGAAGCCTGGCAGACCAAACCCACAGATCTCATAAATCTGCTGGATTAGTCAGATTGAATTGTCGTCCCGAGGCCACCGTTGATTTTATGGGTGTCCAAGCACGCTAAAGGCCCCCCGCTACCCTTCAGAATTCCTTTTTTGAACAGAAATGTATGCAATCGCTGTATTTCAAAATGCTGAGCGATGGCATGACATTAACAACCACATAAATGGTGGCAGCGGCCGCAAAGGAATGTTGTCCAGACAAAAGGTGCAACTTTGAAGACTTTAAGACTGAGGAGCAATTAGCATTTTGGTGGAAAGGAGGGGAGGGGAGGGAGCAGCCAGATTGTTGAAAAACTAAACCATCTTCAAAATCTTTGGAGGGGCTAAACTCCCAGGAATAGTGAGGTTTTAGTGAACAGAACGGCGGCGGGGGCCGCGAGGTGCTGCTGTGTGCTGGTCTGTGGCCTCTGCTCTGCACTTTGGGGTCTGGAAGGTGAACACAAAGGCCCCAGTGCTGATGACTGTGTGGAGCACTGTTAGGGGAGCAGGCCGACTGAGCAAACGGGGACATTCTTGCTGCCTGAGGTCACTAGCTGGTCCCATTCACCCCACCCCAGCCCACCCACCCCCCTCGCACCTCTCCAGCACCCGCTCCCTGCCCGCTTCGCTCACTGAGAAAAAGGAGGGGGAGGGCTCCCTGCCTTCTTCTCTCCCCTCTGGCCTTTTGTCACCAGACAGCGCAGCAGCGAGGCCAAACATCCTCACATCACTGCAAGGGACCAAACCGGGCACCCCCGTTCAGAACTAGCAGACTTTGGAGAGCTGGACTTCAGAAAACTGAATGCAACTCGATTCAAAACACACCTTCACTTTTAGTCTAACTGGTAAAATGAAATTCTGAGAACAGGACTCATATTATTGTTCACAAAATAGGCTCCTAAAAGCTCATTTATGCTCCCTGGACACTAATCCAAACTCTTCAAATATCTTTAACCATGACACATAAAGAAAATGATCCTCTTCTACAGTCCCAGTGTTGGTTCTTTTTGTTTCTACAGTACTTTATGTCCCTGACCTCTGCTCTCCTCAATCTTGGGTGCATGTAATATCGAGCCATTTAGGAAACAGGGCTCATTCTGCTAATGCACTCATTTTGAATGAGAGTGTTGCCATGGAAATAGGCATTCACCTAGCTAAAGAGGACAAATGTGTTATCGTGGAAAAAAGGTTTCGTTTGGCTAAAATTCCCTCCTGTGCCGGAGCATGTTAACCAACAGCCAATCTCCTCCTGCAGGGATGCTCAAGCTTGTTTTTTGGTCTAAAGATTAAAGAACAATCCTGACTGCTTTTCAAAACAGACAAACTGGTATTAAGTTGGGGTTTGGTTCCACGGAAACATGACAGGATTTCTGCTTGAGCAACCTGCGCTTAAGGTGTGTGACACTACTTTAGAAAACTCAAGTCACCAGGGAATAAATTAAGCTCCAGAGAGACCATTTCAAACTTTAGTACACGCTGCTGAAGAGAAGGAACTTTTCTAAATGTTGATGATGCTGCAAGGTTGACTGTGCCAAGTCATCTTATGGTGGTATATAAGTCAGTTCAAAACTGCTGGATGGACTCCTCCCTCTCAATCTATGGATGTTAAGAATACAAAATAATCAGGATGACAAGAGTATAACTAATTCACTGCAAAAGCTTCATATGATACATAAACTGGATCCTCACATTCGACCTGATGGTCCCCTAATCGGATTAAAATGGAAAAATGATCATTTGTAACAACAACAAAAAAAATAAAATAGGAATGGTGATGACATATAACCTAAGTCACTATGGTGTGTAGTCTGCTCCCAGAGCCAAAAGAAGGAGGTGAAAAAAGAAAAACAGGAAGCTCTTGGAAAGTGAATTTAGCTTTGCTACCACAGCCTCCCATAAAGGGAACGTAACGAGGACATGAAACACGAGCAAAACAGCCTAAAGAACATCAGATATTGGTGTCTTTCTATTGCAGGAAACAGTTTTTTGGCTAGTAAAAGACTAAAATCCAGTGGAAAATTTGCAACTTTTTTTTTTGTCTGAGCAAACAAATGAAAAGCTATATTGTTCCTGCTGTATTTAGCAGTTAGATTGACATTTAAAATTCCATTGTAGGTGCTCGTATGTGATATTCTGCACATTTCTATAGTCTAGTCTGGAATCGTGTTGATATAGATTGATATTTTTAACTCTAAGTGATGGTTTTACCAATCCTTTCTACGTAGGGTTCTCCTGGTTTGTCACATAAATGAAGGTGACAGAGTTGGGTTGTTTTCGGTGGGAAGCAACGGCAGTGCTCGCTCTTCAAATCGCAGCTCCCTTGAAGAGGTTATCGGTAGCCTCCCTTTCCAGACGTCAGAGGAAGTCGAAATCCGGCTTCCTCTTTTCTAGTGTAGGTGAGGTGGAGCAGTGTTATCAGTGTGGAAGGTCGCCCTGTATCGGTGGCCGATGGGAATGTGATCGGGGTATAGGTCTAAATACGCAGCGGCCAAACACTGATCTGCTCAGACTTTTTAGAAGATACTGAAAATGCAGATGCAGACAGGGCCCCGTAAGAAGTCACATTCCAACTGGAGATATGCCTCAACTTCAGATTAGTTATTTGTCTACTGGTGGCGGTGGAGTTTTCCTATTACAAAATACTTTCAAATCTAAGAGTGCTCATCTCGGCGTTGAATCACTTTGACTAAACAAATCTAAATTTACAGCCAAAGTCTGCTGTGCCAAGCAGTGAGACACCTCAAAGCAATCATATCCCCAACTGCTGCCATGCAATTATGTTGATTATTTAGTCAAAATGAGAGCCACTCAGCATCCAATCACAGCGCAGACCTGCCAGCATTCCAGCAGGAACAGCATGCCAACAACAAAGTCTGGTCCCTCTCAGGTCAGAATCTCTGCAACTGCACACGTAAACGGGGCTTTAGGACAACACTTCTTATTGAGGGTGACTTATGTTTTTGACACGGACAATAATGCAGCCTAACAGAGAAGATGAGCCACTGACGGTTCATCTTCATGTCTTTGGCAGCAAAACTGGAGCTTTGCCCAGGTTTTATCTGCTCACAAAGCAGCTTCAAAATGTTTTTTTCTAATATGTACAGTGCAATTATAATCCTGCATGGACCTGTATTAGTGTTCTTTAAGCATTAATTGTGTCACGTCTAAGCCAGTTCAACATTTGCATTAGTGGCATACCAGAAATGTGTCACCAGCAACTGCTTCCACTCCCCTTAAGCAAGCAAATGTTGAAATTGAAAGCAAAACACATTCCAGCCGAGCCTGGCACACAGCTTTGATTAAAGGATTTAAATCCTTCCCTGATTTTATCAACAACTCGGGGAAGATTCCTGCTACTGTTTATTTGTGTACCAGATTCACTTTTGGAGGAATCACATAATTAAGGGGAAACCCCTTTAGTGATCTGTCTCGTCTCTGTGTGAGGACACGAGTGCTCCTGGTTGGGAACAACAACAAGATGAAGAATCTGTGATTGCTTTTTAAAAAGCTTTTAACGTGGCAAATGTAACCCCTTAAAATCATTCACAGATTCAGCTAAAGCTGAGCAAAGCAGTGCTCCATAAAGGTCCTGGTTGCAACATGTCTCAAAGCGACGAGTCTGCATGTTGCATGTTACATAAAGAGAAGGAACTCAAATGCAAGCCCAAACAAAGCAGAAACGTTACATGAAGGAGTCGAAAACACAATACTGGTGCCGGCTTGTAAACTGTGGGCCGACTGACCACCCGCGTACATGCTGCCAGAACAGCGTATGGATAGAACTTTAAGAATAAAGCGCAAAGAACTGAACACTCTGTGTGTGTTTGAGATCCAGGTTCCAGCTTTCTGTCACATGTGACTATTAGAGTTGAAAGATTTAGGAAATTCAAGCTCCTGAGTATTCACCTGCCTTCTGTGCTTTCAGAATCTAACAGTCAGCCTTGTGGATGATGGTCCTCTCATACAGCCCAAGGCCTTTTGCCTTTCTTTCAATTTATCAGGACATTTGCTTATTTTTAAACAACTGCCTGTCTGGATGTTACACATTCATTCCAGATAGAGGATATTTTGCTAGGAGGGATGCATTCTGGGACAGTCTGCAACAAAAAAACCCCAAACAGCCTTGGTTTGAATGGCACGGCAGTTCATGCTTAGCTTAAAAGAGTAAATCTACACTAAACAGATCCCAAACCATGTCCGTTTGTGTCTGCACCAGTACACAATCATATTTGGCCGAGCGTGTGCCGTTTAAAGTGAGTCCATCGCAGGCCTGCCCCCTCTGATAAGGAGGTCTGGTACACTTTGTGACTGTGTGATTGAGGTCCTCCAGGGAAGGCTGGCTGAAGTGGTGGTGGGGAGGGTTGCATTCTTGGCCATCTCATGAAAAAAGGGTGCAACCATGGGAGTAAGCCAAGAGGAGGGCTCAATTATGCATGGTTAAACAAAGCCCAAGGCTACCAGCGAGCAATGTCTCGGCAAACTCTGCCTCACTGCGGAGCTGCAGGAGGACGCCGCACGAGGGCAAGAAGGCGGCAAAATAAAGATGGAACACAAAAAAGGAAAATCGAAAAACAAGCCCGGCACATGAGAACTCGGCTCTTGATAAATCACCAGGTTGTGTGATGACAAGTGCAGGCACTTTGAAAGTAAACTACTCAGAGGCCTTCAAAACACTGTTTTAAAAAAGAAGAAACATTCCCATTTACAAGAGGTCAAATGATAGATTGTGTAGTTTAGGTTACCAATAAACTGTCTAGAGAGGAGGGCTGGCCCATCAAAGCTGCCAAAGCCTTGTGCACACTACAGAAAATGACCTGCTGCCGAACAGCTGACGCGAGTTCTCTGAGAAAACCAGCTACAATTCTCGAGATGTCTAAAAGTAATTACTTCCCGTGAAGGTGCCTCGTTTGGCCACTTTCTTGTTTGGTTTTCAGACTTCAGAGGAAATGGTCTGCTTGTTCTATAAATGGTTGTTAGACCGACCAAATGCTGGGAACAACGGTCCCTGAAAGTCTCATGAAGACCACTTTGGAAAAAAAAATCTTAACACAAGATCGGCCGGAAGCTTCTTTTTCCACAGAAAAACCACAGCAACAGGACACTCGGCATCTGGCCCCTCTTTCTTCAGACACAATAAATCGGAAAGTATATGGCTTTGGTTACATGTAAATTATAGGCAGTTCTTCCAGAGCCGGAGGGGCTGAGGTGGAGGATCAGTATCCATGCATAGTACACATATGAATGGAACCTGGCTAAAAGGCTCTCTTCCAACATCATCCCTCTTGTTTTCACCGGGAATAGGGAGAGAAGGGCAGGAGTCGGGTGACAGGAGCATCCAGGAGCTCACACAAGGCACATTTACACAATCTATAATGTACTTTGCACATACATGTCAATTGCAGACTGAAAGATCAAACAATATAAACATCTTATTCCTTCGAGTCATCTTTAACTCGTTCCTTTCTGCAGAGAGCTGACACAAAGCCCTGCTGGAAGCAGCAGATATTCTGACCCTGACTGTAGCTCCGGCTCAGTTGTGCTGGAACTGCTGCTTACAGAAAGACCGATTCTGCATGTGAGGGCAGCTACATCTGAAACATCACACATAGGAAAGGAATATCTTTTCTGTTGAAAAAAACAAAACAAAAAAAAGATTTGCGTCTGCACGTTGCTGCACTTTGTGGCTTTGAGGTGAGCCGAACATTTTAACCTTGTGAGGGATTCCTCACCGGGTGGTTGAGTCACAGTCTGAGAGGGCACTGAGGGGTGTATCCACGATGGTAAAAGCACACGGCTGAGGCAAAACTACAAAGCAATAATCTGTAAACCATTTAAACCCTTTTTGCTGTAAACAAACAACAAAAACAGTATCCGTTTGCAACCAGAGGGACCGGGGGAGATTTCCAGGGAATAGTGTTTTCCCTCTTTTTTGGCTATTGTTAGATACACTTTCCAATTTTTTTCCTCTCACATCTGAATTGTCAGCCTCCATACATTATCAGAAACAAAAGGGAGAATTCAAACATCTGCCGCATCGTCTTTGTGCTTCGCTGTTACTAAACAGTGGCTTTGAGCTGTTCTCTCTTTTAATAATGACTTTATACAAGGTTCCTGTTTTTTTCTTCTTTTTTTGTAACCACATGGGAAGGGGGGGGGGGGTCCTTCTGTAACCTGAGAACAATTAGAACTGGTGCCTGCTGTCTGTAATCTGGGACTGCAAACAGGAACAGCTATTAGCTCATCCAGCATTGGTCTCATGTCTTCCTCGAACTTTACTCTGTCAAATCTTGGTTTCGAAACAGAGGATGCTCAGGTTAGGATGATGGGTTCTAGGGATGCTATGGAATCTTGCCGGAGGGGGGAAAACTTTGAAGACCCCGTGACCTGGTTAACAATACCATCCATGCTACTGGTTGATTACAGCCACACGTGAACCACTCCTGTTCAGATACTGGGAACCAGTCCGAACGCAGCAAATCAAAATGCATGTGGATCTCAGTTATAAGTTCTAACATAGATAATCACCAAAGGTCATGCGTGAGCACACCTAAGATCATTTCTCACATCCGGCCCCCTGCAAACCAGCATTGCTGAGGACGAGGATACATTCAGGTGGAATTCAAGCAGGCTCCAGGAGCCATCTCACTTCACTGATGGTTTTACTCACCACAGGAGCAACAGGTGAAACAGTTGGTGTGATAGAGGTTCCCCATGGCCTGGCAAGCCTGGCTGGCCCCATACACGCCCTTCCCACACTTGACGCAGATACCTGTCGGAGACAATGGGTCAGTCATCATCGGCAGCCATGCTTAACATTCCGCTTTAGGGACAATCAACATGGAAGGAATGATTAGTCAAAGTTTAGCATAACAACTGCCATCATGCTTCTCGCTGCACAAAGAAGGGGTTCCAGGTGTGAGAAAGTCAGAGAGCCTTTTTTTCTGTCTGCCCCTAAACAGAAAGGACATGATCAGAGGCATCGGCCTGTAAGACGTCAAACAGGATAAAACAGCCGGACAGCTGCTCTGACCGAAGAACGGCACGAAACAAGAGCGCCTGTAAGTGTTACAAATATTTCATGAGAATATTTTAGCATAACGGCGGACTCAATTTAGTCATTTCTGCGAGTTACATCACTGTTTGTAGGCAGACTACTTCAGGGAAGCTTCAGATTATATTAAAAGGTAATGTGAGGAATAATGTGACACAGGTGCCCGGGGGAGGAAAAACTCTGGAAAAATTCTTTGGAATAGTTTTAATCAGATCATATATTGGTGTCCTTAACGGTTTATTCTCTATTTCTCTTTTAAATGGGGGTGCTGTGTGAAAATGTGGAGAATCCATTGTGTGCATGTTGCCCCAATCACTGTGAAGGTTTTTTTTGAAGGCATGAAAAACTTAGTGGTCCGGTGGCCTTTTAGCTTGAACCCTCCCTCTGGGAAAGATTCTGATTCCTCAGACACAGAGCACTCTGACCAGTACTCAGAGGTGCTTAAAAACAAACCAAACATCCCTTTGAAAGTGAAGTAAATGTAGCCCCCACTGTATTTACACAGCAGAGCATGAAGGCCTTGGGCAGCCTTCATGAACATTTGACAACTAGACAGAGGAAAGTAAAAACAAGGAAGTCAAATCTAAACTAATAGAAAAAAGATGTTTAAATTGTGATTTTACTTCTATAAAGCTTATTTTCTTATCTGGAAGTCAAAGAGCAATTCTCCCCATGTCGACACCACTGTCCTTTCACCATTAAAGGCTCCATGAGACAGACATAACAACCCAGGAAGAAGACGTCTCTCCATCCACTGGAACGCCACCCGCCGCTCCAACTGCTGCCATCTTTAGTTAAGAAACAAGAAAGCAGCAGCTCAGCAGATCTGACGCACACCAGCAGAAGGCTAACAATCTACACTCTCATGCTTAAGACAACCTCCAGGGAGGTCACATTCCACAGCTAGTGCAGGGTCAAAGCCTGGATGGGGTGAGTCTAGGGTCACGATGCCCACAGGACGTGAGATCGCGCACAGAGACGTGCACTCCAGTAACCCTCCTCCTGCAGATAAACGAGTACGTCTGCTTATCTCTTAAAAACACCAACATTTTCAGAGATTCGGAGAATCACTCGCATGTTCCGAGGGATTAATTCCACTTTATTTACTAAAAAAATAGAGCGCAATCCAAAGAGCATCTTGTCTGTAAACCTGATCAGTCAAGTTTGAGAAATAATCTGCATATTCAGGCACTGGAACAAGGAGAAACAACTGATTCTAGCTGACTAGGATCCTAAAAACATGATGGTGGGCCCACTTGTTTGAGTTGGATCCCCTCAGAGACGAGGGGACCGCAGGTGTGGGCCCACCTTCTGTCCCTGTTCATCTTTTTCTAAAGCCCCCTTCACTTCCATTCCTGCCACGACTTTTCCGCTTTCGCTCCAACAGATGAACTGAAGCTAATGCTTTCTTCATCCAGCAACATGTATTCACCTCCACGTCTGCACTGCAGCCACTTCCACATCACGCACCACGTGTTGGCAAGACTTTGGAGATTACATGTGTTGACTTGTAAACAGCGACCATAAAAATTATTTATCTGCGTGCGTGCCATAAATCCTCCCGTGTCTCAGAAGTAAGGATGTGGTTAGGGGTTTTTTTTGTTTTTTTTACAGGACAGAAGAGAAATGTGTAAAGAACTCTGCGTTACCCGTTCAAAAACAGGATGCTGGAGCTCTGGTGTGCCCGTGTCATAACATGCCCGTTGGGCAGGGGCAGGATGCAGTGTGTACACTGTGGTTAAAAATAAAATACCACTGCTTGATGCGCGCACATTCCTCCCGACGAGCTTCCGGCTAGCTGTGAGGGCTGCGCCTCACACTGCAGTTATGGAAAAGCGTGCTGCTAAGCGAGGGTTTTGAATTATTTCTGAGACTTTCCAAAAAAAAAAAAAAAAAGGTATCAAGCTCAGAGTTATCAGCCTGGTGATTAAATAAAAACAGGGGGTGGGGGGGGACTCAAATCTAATATGGAAAATCAAACAGATGAAAACATGACCTCGTCTCCGACAGACACAGCTCGGGATTCTGTATCATTATCAGAATCTCCAAATAGTGAGAGTTAACTGACTTTATTCCTCTACCATTCCCAGAAAAAAAAACACAAAAGCGAACGTGCTTTGATTCATAAGAAGGCTGGAGCAGCC
>CAJRST010000001.1:8871270-9038455 GCA_907169785.1 Menidia menidia
TTAACAGCTGCATGAAACCACTCACTCTCCTCAGGTTGCTAGTTGTTCTCTTTGACCTTTGCCCCATCAGAATTGCCGCTCGCTGCCGCACTGTTTTAGCAGAATACAACATGTCTTGTGACGATGTGAGTTTTTTTTTTTTTTGACGCCATGACCTCAAATCAATCTTATTGCACTAAAATGGGTCTGTTCTCTTTCTTTTCGCAGACAGGGAAGCTGATTCTGAAACCACGACCTAACATCCAGTAATCCAGTCACACTCTGGGTTCTGTTCCGCCTTTTGATAGTCTCTGACCTTTCAGTGTCTCCTCAGAGAACAGCACTGAAGTGGATTTATTATTTTCAGGAAATCGTAAGACATATTTGAAGCCAAGAAATGAACTGATGGAGCCTTTTTAATAGTGTCGCCCTGTTGAGTCCACCCATCAAAGCTGCTGATCTGCTCACTTCAACTTTGATGTATTTTACACATTAAACAAGAGTGCAGATGTTTATTTCTTCTGTTCCGGACTTTGAGCATGTATTTTATCTAAATGTCTATTTTTAAATATATTTACCCTAATAAATACACTTCGTGTGAGCATGTCTCTTCCTGTTTATTTATTTCTGCCTTCGTTTATATTAGAGCATCTTTACGCGTTTTTGCGGCAGCGACGTTACTTTCTGTCCGTCAAGCTACGGCTTTACGGCAGAAGTCCCCCACATGGCTTCCAACTAGGCAGAAACGAGAGGGCGAAGTGTGAGTGGAAATAACCCAAGACACCGAGGGAGGCAATAGAGCGCCAGGTTACAGGACAGCCCGCAGTTTACAAAATGGGTAAAAGTAAAACCACCAAGTTCAAACGTCCGCAGTTCAACGCGGTGGGGCTGCCGGTGAACGCTGTGAAGGAACCGCTCTCAGAGGAGGAAGACGACGAAGACAGCGGTCCGGCCGCGGAGCTGTTGGAAAAGGTATCGACACCATGACGGCTTTAGCTAAAACCTGCAACTTTAAATGCTTGTTATGACTCCTATAACAGCTGTCCGCAGATGAGCGTCTTTACGGCCACCCGTTCCGATTTCCGCTCGTCGATTTGTCTCGTTTCTCGGGGGGATGTTGGTGTTGTTCGGTTGCTGTTTGGTTCATTTTGTTGCGCGCGTGTCGACAGTTGCAGAGTCCGAGCGCAGACGTGCGAGAGTTTGCGTGTGCCAGCATCTCCCGGGTGGTGCAGCAGAGCCAGACCATCCCCGGCTTCCTTCAGAGGGATGCCGTGAAGCGCCTGGGTCCGCTGGTGCTGGACAGCAGCCTGGCTGTGAGGGAGACGGCGACTGGGGCACTCAGGTGGGTGACCCGCGGTCCAGCCTGGTTCCGTTACCTCATGCTTTTCACTGAATGTGTGATTAAGACCCTCAGATGCAATTCAACTGAGAAATTGGTGGATATTAAGGATTATTACCCTATAACAAGTTAAAGCTTTCCCCCCGAGGTTACTATTTTTGAAAAATAAGCAGAAATAAAACGCTAATGTGAAATTGTAAACACTATTGATTGTGTGCAGTCAAACACTGTTTTGCCTGAGCTTAACAAGACAGAGAGTTAGCAGGCACAATAATGGGATTCAAACCTAAACAAACATTGTTTACGCTTTATTTTAGATGTGTACATTTTGCCAGGATTAAATCTTACAACCCTGACTTTAAGAAGAGTACATCAAGGACCACTTTGGAAGGTCTGAGTGACAAAAGCCTGGTTTTACTCCATCGTTTATGTATGTTGTTTTGACAACCTGTAACGGTAATATGTAACTTGCCTTCAAAAGTACAGCTACTTGACTACTTACCTTAGCAGGGGGCGTTATGTTATAACACAAGGAGGCGACGCAAAGATAAGTCAGATCACGCTTAGATGTTTGGTTGGCACTATTCCTACCCTCTCAAATGACAATAGGCAATCTTATCCGGGCAGTGTATCCTTCTAAGTATTAACTGTCGTCACACAGCTTTGACTACGCAGCCGTGAAGCAAATCTAGTGCTCCAGCTGTTGACAGATGAAGTCGCTCTGTCTCCTGCTTGCTGTGGGCCACCTCGAGGTGACTGCTGAGCGAGTGTCTGGACCTTTGTCTCCCTCCTAGGAATCTGAGTGTGTGCGGGGGTCAGGAGGTGTGCGAGGACATGGTGAAGCACGACGTCATGACCCCCCTGACAGCGCTACTCAGAGAGGTGAGCGTTTCACTTCATTTTCCCCCCGCTGCCGAACACAAATACAAACACAAAGAAGCTCCCAGCTCCTCGCTCGCAGCTGACCTAATTTTTTTTTTAAGTGCAAGGCTTTTTCAGCTTTTGCCAGTCGTTGAATTAAGTTTGAAACATTCTCTTGTACAACGGCTTATGCATGGTTCCTTTCTTCTTTCCAGTGTTGTACCGGTTTTGACGGTGCCGCTGTAGCGACGCCAGACAAGAGCAACGCCGTCGAGGACGTCGCCAATGAAGCTGTGAACCTGCTGTGGAACCTATGGTAAGACGGCTGCCCGGCCACGCCCTTTTGACGCCCAGCTCTGCCCCGTTCCGTTAGGAGATCCGAGGAGATCCAGAAAATCCATTTCAGAATTATGTCCTCTAGCATTTACTGTTTTGGCGTTAAGTCACATTTATCGACTGCATGCCACTTGATAAGAAGAATTTGAAAGAACTAAAAATGTTGTCCCGCCAGTGAGAGCAGCAGCCAGGCGCTGTCCATCTTCAACAGCTCGGGCCTCCTAGACGTGGTCGTCCAGTGTTTGGAGAGATACCCCCACAACGTGGAGCTGGCCATTTCTGCTGGTAGGTCAAAGATTTACACAATCTTTTTTTTTAATTGTGATTGTTTTTTTTCTTTTCTTCTTCTACTGTCATAAAAAGTATCACATTTATCGGGAATTTGGGTTCAGATTTTGGTCTGATTTTGGGTTTGTTCCACGATTTTCTTACTTTCACTTCCCTCCAAATAGTGTTGCCACAAACTATCTGAGCTGTTATTAAACTATTAATAAAATTATTAACTGTTGCTAACAGGCCCAGACGCAACACTGCAAAACACAAATCTCACCATTCTTTGAACCTAGCAGATATCCCCATAGTATGACATTCCTCCGCCATGTTGTGCAGTTGGTGTCACACAGTGTAACCGTCCTTTCACCTAAACCATGGAACTGATATCAACTAAAGCTGCTTTTTTCCCTTCATTTTTTCACTTTCAGTATTTGAACTGTTATCTTTAACTGGTTATTGATATAGATTTTTCTAATTTGTATTTATGTCTATCAAAGCCAATTCTATCAGAGCTAGCAAACATACTTTTAGTATCGAGAATATTTTACTTTGTAATAACAAAGTAAACAACATATCCTTCAAGTCTTCACTACATCTGTTGTCAGTGCACACATGTACTGGCTGAGATGGTAACCCCACAAGGTAACCTAAAACATATCTCTTCTTATTGGTTCCACTTCACTTCAGCCACCAGACAAGAACGACTTTACTTTCAGTAAAGAATGAAAAAAATTATCCCTGTTCTTTGGAATGACTTTAAACGCCCCACTTAAGGGAGCCATTGGAGTTTTTACCATTACCGGTCGGGACCCTTAAAACACTTACTGCCTTTCTTGTTGATGATCAGTACTTACTTCACGTCTGTGCGTTTGGTATGAAACTTACCCAGCAGGTCGTGTTCCAGCGTTGCCTTCTCTGGCAACCGGACAAAAAAAAGCCATAAAACATAGAATGTGTTTAATAGTTTTTGAGTTTCTGTGCCAGTGGAGTGAAACAAGGTGCAAGCAGGGAGCTTTCAAATGGCAGCAGATTGGAGCGTAGCTGAGCTATCAGGCCCTGCTAACCCCGCTGCTGGCTTTAGCCTCATAAAGGCTCAGACACAAGGGAAGAGCAGTGCCCCTTTTCAGGGATCTTGCCAAGCAGACAGATTTCCCAAAAGGCCAAACAGTTTAAGCCTTACTTACGCAACAAACGATGGCACAAAAAAAGGATCGTTGCAGGATTAAGCTGAGAAAGGGAAAAACGAAACGCCATAAAAACATAACGTTAAAAAACATAGGCCTGTATTTAGGCTGTCTCATTATTATCGACACCCCCCGACATTGCGAGTTGCCGGAAATGTGAAAGTTGCCTGTCGTGGGCTGTAATTCGACCTAATATTCTGTGTGTCCTCCAGCCCACTGTTTGCACACTGTGACTGAGGACAACCCGGAGCTGCTGTGCAGCATGAACGCGGCCGTGCTCGGGGCGCTGGAGGCCGTGCTGCTGTCCCCCCAGCCGGGCATGGCGCACACCCTCCTACGGATATTAGCTGCCGGTACAGTTTGTCCTTCCTCCCCGGTTTCACACATGCCCCCCGTTTAGACGCGGATTGAGATCCACAGCCCGCCGTTTTTTTCCTCTCAGGCACGCTGTGGAACACCAAGGGCAGCCTGCCCGCCGGCCGGCAGGCCCAGACCCTCGGCGCCGTGGTCGCCACCTTGTCGCAGTGCCTCGCCCTGGACCCGGGGGTTCTGATCCCCGAGCTCAAACAGGCCGAAGAGGCCCGTTACAGACGCGCACCGCCCACGGCGGACGAGGAGCAGCAGGCGGCGGTGGAGCCCGCCGAGGAGGAGATGGACGAAGGGGAGGAGGCGGCCAAGAAGAGGAGGGGCGGGAAAGCCGCCCAGGCCGACGGCGACTTCTCCGACCTCCTTCCCGTAAGTGGTGCCGCTGGACATCAGACGGTCATTTCAGGCTCGCCTTAGCATTCAGGGGAGCGGGATCCAATCAGAGCAGTTATTATTATGGGGAGTTTGTGTTCATGCAAAAGCGACCTGACTGCTTCATCAACAGATTTGCCGGGGGGACTTAAATGTTTTAATGCCTACTTTCTGAACTTAAAAATATTAGTTTTGTGATGACACACGGGACATGACCTGCTCCGACTCATCGTGAACAGCAGAGCTTTCTGGGGCCGTTTCAGTCCTGAGAGGCGGTGCGCTCAGAACTGGCAGGGGAGAGATCCCCTCTTGTGTTCTGACCGCTCAGCGGAATGACAGTTTGTGAGTCAACCCCCCCCCTCCCCAAGCGCAAAGCCAGACTGACAGCGCAGACGAACCGGCGGGGTGGGGAAGGGCTTCGGGGCGGGGGCTCAGATTGAGAACACACTCAGCGCGGTTCATCCGGGGACCAGCGACTGGCTTCCACCACAGTGACTCGACCCCAACGACACGGAGCTGTCCCTCTAGACTCGGTCACAGCCCCCAGACGTTGCTCCAGCATTCCCACTTATTAATGGTACTGAGGGGTTATCTTTGGCTGTTTTTTAATTTTATTTTGTTTCCTAATTGGTTACAGAATCTGAATAGCAGCGAGTGAGTGGAAATACGAATCGATCTTTCTTTTTTCCTTGAAAATATCTTTTCCTCGTGTTGTCGCCCACATCACAGTGCGAACTGAAAATGTGCAACTTGACACATTGAAACGCATCAGCAGGAATGAATCTTGAGCAGCTGAACCCAGAGCGCACCATACCGGCGCCAGCGCTCATTGTTTTAGTTGGACGTTGACTCACATGGCTGCCTGTTTATGTCCAGAGGGGCAAGGAGGAGCTGAGGGAGGCAACGGCCTTGCTGACAGCCCAGCAAACGTCCCTGGAGATCATTGTCAACATGTGCTGCTGTGACGGTGAGTGTCGAGGGCATGGACAGCAGCGCTGACCCCAGGCCCGCTTCATCAAATTTATTTCCTGTGACGCAGCCACCAAGGATGTGCTTGTCTTTTAGAACGGCCATTAAAGCATGAAAAAGAGTGAGCAGAGACCATTGGCGTTCCCACAAATGCTTTTATTCTTGTCCATTTGCTATTGTTGCGGTTCCGTTAAGACCCTTCCGATGACGAGTGGGAGGAGGAGTCGAGCAGTGACGAAAGCGACATGGGTCCCGATGGCCTCTGTGATGGAGTGTCCAATCTGATGTCTCCATTATGCCTGTCGGCTGAGGTTCAAGGGGCCTTGATCAACCACAACATACCCGAAAAGGCAAATAGTTTTGCATAACTTTCACAATCGCACCTCAACTCTGTCAGAAAATGCAAGAAAAATGTGCCCCCCCCCCAGCATCTCCCTGTGGCTGCGTACCAAGTCAAATACCTGCGCCACCATACACAGCTCGATCCGTTTTTGAACGTTTTTATTTGTGCTCGTACTCACATTTAAAACCACATCATTTTGTAGGTTGATCACACTTTTCATTCGATTAACAGGTTCTCAAAAAGACAGGGTTCCCCCCACCAGAAGCCATAAATGTGTGCCAAAAGAATCCCTCCTGGAGGGGCCTGAAGAAGAGGTAATGTGCTGTTTATGGAGCAGAGACGCGCTCCTTATTCACTCTTTAAGCCAACCGAGGATTATTAAATGATTAAGTTAAATGGAGACCCCCCCCCCCCCCTTTCCTTCAGGATGCAGCGTGTTCAGTCCCGCGCCCTGACGTGCCTCCACAGCATCCTGTCCACCATGGATGCGGAGTCTCTGGGGGGAGCAGCGGCCCTGCAGGAGGCAGCGCAGCACCTGTCCACGCTGGTCTTCAGCACCGCAGGTCCCTCCATCATGTCAAGTCCCTGTAATTGAGCAAATCGGATATTAAACTGTGCCTTTGAGTAGGAATCGGTTCGCGGTGACGTGTGTGGGGGAAAAAGGAAATGAAAATGCTCTACGCTTTGCTCCAGAAATGCCCAAAGACGAGGAGTTCCTAGAAGCCGTCATCAGCGCCATGCGGTCTCTGCTGCAGACGATGGCTTCCAAAAACATGTCTCAGGTATAACATCTGTACTTTTTTTCCCCCTCCAGTTTAGCTCAAGCTAAAATGTCATAGTTGAGCCGTTATAGTAATCCAAAACGCAGAAGCAGTGTATGTGGTTTGCCCTTTGCTATTTATATGTCCAGCATTTCATTTCACATGGTTCTGTTTTTTTTAAGTGGCTGAGAATGCCACGTGTAAAATGTATCTCATGATTTTTATTTTATACCCAAAAACTTGAAATTAAAGGAAGGCATAACTTCTAATTCATATGACGATATCTCATAAACCCTGTATAGCGCCTCTGTAGCTTAAATCCCAGATAAACAAAACTTCTACTCTTCCTTTGTACAGCCACGCGCTTCTCCTCTCTAAATACGTAAAATAAGCCTTACTTCTTGTTCATGTCAGTATTGTTGGTTTTCGATTCACGTTTGGCGGCGGCGTCCACAGAACAGACCTTTTGTCACACTTTAAAGTCCTCTTTCCTATCCTCTCCCCGTCTTTGTCCTGCTAGTGTATGACCCCCCAGCAGCTGATGAGCCTGAGCGAGGCCGCCACCCGCTGCGATGTCGTCAGCGTGAGGGTGAACGCCGTGGCCATCCTGGGCATCACGGGCAGCACGCTGGCCAAAGAGAGGGGCAGCGCAGAAACCCTTCAGGTATCAGGCTACTGGCCACCCCCCTTTCTAGAGGTTCCCTCGTCCTCTTAAAAACTTCCTCTCTCGCAGATGATTGGAAACGCCTTACTACAAGTTGCTACCAGGGATGGCGATCTGGTTGTAAACGGAGAAGCCCTTGACGCTTTATTTGATGTTTTTGCGGACGGAGAAGAGGCGGAGAGGGCTGCTAAAAACATCCAGCTGCTGCCTGCACTTAAGGCACTTCAACCTGTCTTCAAAGCTAAGGTAGAGGAAATTGTTACTGATGGTTGTTTTGTTTTTTTTCTTCTTAACTATCATACATTCTTGTTTTGTTTGTTCTCCTTTACGTGAGTAACATTAGCTTCTATTTTCAATCTAGATACGCAAGGATGGCCGAGGTAAATACAGCCCACAGCAGCTGTGCGTGCTGGACAACGTCAAAGTCAACCTGAGAAGATTCATTGGTTATCTAGAAAAGGCGATAAAAAAATAAGGACTTTGTGAATGACAGCATGGTGGAGAAGGACCCAATGTGAGACGTGGCTGTGGTTGTGAAACCATCAATTATTTATGTTTATCTTCTTTAAATAATGGTTAACTGTTTTCTTTAGTGAGAGTGAAGATTTATTTGTTTTTAAGACAGAGGGATGGACTCTATTAATTAATTGGCTTTGACGTTATACTGTAATGGAATCTTATAAACAACATTTTTGAGATATCATTGTGAGGGTGTGACACTAGTTTTCCACATTAGCCTTCATTCTAACTCATGTTTCAGTGGGCTTAGCATTGATGCCTGCGTTTGTGTTGAACTGAGGCTGACCTTTTGCACCACAACTACGCAATAATGAAAGAAAGCCATTTTTGTTTTCCTGCTTTACATTGGAATTTTCAGTTTTTGAGAAAGAATCAGGTATTCCATGTCTTGAATCTAAAAGAAACATTTTCACCTCAAATGTATAAAACTGCTTTCCCTTCAACAGTTTTCATCTTAGATTTGTGAGAAAAATTAAAGACTTTAAACGGAACTCTAGTTCATTTTCTATTTCATTTCACTAATTACTGGAACGTTTAATGCTGCTCAAGTGTAAAAACGTCTAAGAAACGCCAAACAGTTTGTGTATTTTTATAGTTTTACAAATACATTTCTTCAGTAAAGTCAGGCAAATATTAATATCCGAAACTATCGGACTAAAAGATTTGAATAGATTTGATTCAGTAAAACCAATTAATCGATGCAACCATAAATCCATGAATGTTGATAAAAAATGAATATCCAGGCCTGAAATATGAAACTTAACTCATCATGCTACTAAACGATCTTACTGTTATGCTTAAGGTAGCTGATGTAAAACAATATAAGGAAACCCAATCAACAATAAGAGAGTAACATTTAAAATGTTTATCCCATAAATAATTCAAATTTATTAATCAAGGTATAATATAGTGGGAATTTGAACTGTTTCAACGATGTTGAACTCAGCTATTCCTTGTGACAGTAATTTGTAATTATTTTTGGGATGTATATGTCTTTAATCTCCGATACAAGGTAGCATCAAATTCTAAATGTAAAATGTAACATCTTTGCTATATACAATCCAACGAAAATGTTCACCAAGCTTACGATAACCTGAGATTATAAATTGAATTTTGATAAAAAAAATCCTACAATTAACTTTGGTATGTGGTACAAAAATCATATAGCCTATTATGTAAGCAAAAACAAAAAAAAAACAAAAGCGATTGTTGCGTAACGTCGGCCCTTTTCACTCATCTCGCGCAGTCGCAGTAGAGGGGTGGATTCCGCCATTGAGGGACCCACGATCAGGAGGAAAGGGTCAGAGTCATATCGACGAGCAACGCTTGTGCGTGTACAGAGTCTTCAACCGCAAGTTTGGCTTCAGCGACTATTTTTTATTATCTGACTCGCACACTTGACATTTTTTCTGTGGATGAATTTCGTTGACAACTCGGCACGCTGTCACTACCGAAGGGCTTGTTTTTTTTTACCATATTTCTAGAAGTAACGGGCGGTGGAGACCCTGAGCTAGCAGCAGCTATAACAGAGCAATAGCAAGCTAGCTAACCTGGCTAGCTGCACACGAGCTGAGCATTGCTCGGTGGTGGGGTGGGGGGGCGCTTTGCCTACAGTGTCGTTTGATGGATCCGAGGATCGCCTGGTTTCAACCAGAACAACGCGGACCCGCTAACAACCTGTGGATGCAGATCTGGGAGACGACACAGGGGCTCAGGTACCTGCAAGTGAATAACAGCTACACCACCGGACCTCAGAGCACGCCGAGCCTGAAAGCGATCGTAAACGGGGCGTCGGGAGCCGTCCTCGCGACACGGAACGGGGCGCTTGACTCAAACACCGGTGGCGGAGAAGTCAAGACTCCCGGGATGTCTGCCTCGATGGGGGACGGCGAAATCACGGAACAGCGAGACTTTATACCACTGGACGCAAATAGCAACCACAACAGCCGAGCCGCTGGCAGGGGCGGTGTCGGGGGAGGGGGGCAGCAGGGCAGCGGGGTCGCCGTGCTGTGCCGGGGACTCACGGAAGGACACCCCAACAAAAGGAAAAGAGACAATAAAGCCAGCACTTTCGGATTCAATTCCAGCCTCTTGAACAGTGGAAACGCCTCCAACACGGGAGGATACGAAGGTTACACGGGCACGCCATGGAAAGTCAGGAACTACTCAGAGGGAATTATTGGGTAAGTCGGAGTTTATGAAATTCAAGTCTCTTCCCCCTTTTTTCCTCCCCATTTGCTTTGAAGACCAGCTGCTGTCAGAGGTTGTACTGGCAGTATAAAGCATTATGAACAGGCACACAGCTGGAGGGGGAAACCTACAGAGTGGGTTTGAACGACTGAGGGCATGGAGTGTAAAACTAGGTGTGAACTTGGTGTTATTTCAGCCATGTGTGCACGTGCATGCTGAGATGACAGGTAAGGAGACTCCCTAGGTTGTCAGAGTCACCCCACCCAGGCCTCCTCCACCCACTCAACTGCTGTTTAGTAACTATCCACCTAACCTAAGAAAACTTGAAGTGAATAGTTTAAGGAGGAATAAATCTGGGTTGCAAGGGGGTATATCGATCGATTATCCAATCATCTAGGTATTCCAAGAGACTTTGCACCAGTTGATTTATTTCCATATCTTTCAGTTTGTTCTTCTTTTTTAACACAGTTCATATTTCGCTTGGTTTAAGTGACATAGGTGGATAATAAAAGTCATGACTGCTTGCAAGCTCAAGGCCAAAGAATGAGTCCTTGACAGGTTGGCTAACTTGGGCAGCCTTAAGTCGAGCCTCTCAGATTGACCTTTGCTAACTTGCTGCTGGGATCTAGCAAATGCTTCTTAACACGAGCTTTGTGACTGTTTTGTCTGTCGAGGCGTCTTGGATTGGTTTTGGATTGGTATGTCAGTGTGTGTGAGTAGTGAGAGAGCTGGATGTGGCACAGCTCTTCTGCCCAGATGCCAGTTTGTCCCACTAACGCTCACATGCTTTCAAGTACAAGTTCATTTCAGACTTTATTGCCGCTCTCGAATAGCCTCAAACATGGTCACTTATTGCTAAATCACTTTAGAAAGCGTGTAGATTTCATTACAAGAGAAGCTATGGGTGTTGTAACATAGAGCTGATAGTTTGGCAATTCTCGTGTGTATGGGAATGCAGCAGACGCCATTATTGACCAGTCACTCTCTATGTTTACCCACCTATTTCCTCTGTCAGTCCAACAGTGGAAATGTTTTAAGGGTGAGCAACGTCAGAAGGGTACATTTTAGGATAAATGAAAGGCAAAGGAAGAAAATGCTTCATGGGTTATTTGGAATAATTCTATATCTGTGAATAACCTCATGAGGCATTACTCCTGAAATGTGGATCGAATCCAATTAACCTTGGAACTGAAGGGGTGAAAGCTGTGCAAAATACGAGTTCATACTTGTTCTTAAGTCGACTTTGCTACGCCTCTGGTGTAATTGCTTGTTGTACCTGTCAGTTTATGCTAAGGGTTTAAGAGACTGACTAAATTTTTGGAACAAAGAAACTGATTCTCGCCTCATTAACCTGTGCAGTCGGCTTGACCAAAGTCAAGCTCTTACATATCTACTTTGAGGTTCTGCCACAGGAAGTTCTTTGGAAATGTGTTAACTTTCCTGTGTTATAGTTCAGTGGAGATGTTTTGATGGGTGTGACATTACTTTGAAGGGATGGATTTTTTTCCCTTCCTCCTGCCCTTTCTGTTAGACATGTGAAAACAAGCAAAACATTTGATGTGGAGTTCAGCCTGAGACTGATTCTCATTTATAGTAATATGGTGGCTCTGTTTGCATAAGGACATTCCTCAGTGATAAGCTCTGCTAATACCAGAACCTGAAGCTCAGAGCTGCGATCACACTTTGAGAACACAGAGTCCAACTATAACCGGTCAATTTGTGAGTCTCTTTGACTCTTTGGCCATACAGCATTATTTCAAAATGTGCACTCACTGTATATATGAGACTGTAAAAGCTGACTTTTAGCTGTGTGTAAGTGGGATTTATAGAATAGGAATAATAAAAACAAAAACTCTCCTGCATTTGCCATTAATACATTGTAGTTAGTCAGATAAATGCAATCTAATTCAAATCAGTTAGCTCATCTGTGGCTTCAGGATCCCCCATGTTTCTTCCATCTTACCTCTGAGATTACAGTGTGGCCACAGGATGTTAGAGAAGGAATTACTTAGAGTGCATCTGGGTACTATATCAATGCTCAAGAAAGAGCGCACCAGCTACACTTAAAGTCAATGTATCCTTCTCTAGCCTCTCAAAATGGCACAAAGCATCGGTGCAGCATGAACTATGCAGCCTTGTCACAGGCCTCTGCTTATTCATACCGCTTATCTACTTTAGTTGGCGAGATAAAAAAAACAGAGCAGTTTGCATTTTCTATGGTAATCATTTGCCATTCATTCCAGTTGCTAACCGCTTTGTCCTGCGCTTGGCCTCTAAACGTGAGAATGGTTGTTACATTTGGTAATTCACAACCTGCCACAGTGGGAGTAAGCTGAAATGCATTTTTCCATGGTACAGTTTGTACTCTATATTTGGCCATGTGGGCTGGCTGGGGAGGCAGAGGCATGTGCTTATTTGTATTTGACGCTCCTCCAGTCTTTCTCAAACGGAGACGGCCCCAGAAGCAGCCCTCCCCCTGATGGCAGTGGACCAGTGTTTACATGCTCCACACAGCCTCACTTCCACTGAACAAAGCCAAACCCTCTGGAGAGACCAACCCTCACCCCTTTCACTCCATCTCTCCAATCAGACGGAAGGTCTGACGGGAATGTTTTCACTTCATTTTCAAGAGCAGCAATTTGGAGTCTGTTTCGATCCTTAATATGGACACAGGGATTGTGTGAGGAAGGGGGGAGCTGTGAGCCTTTTCTGTCCTGCTGAACTGAGCTGGTGTTGTTTTGTGGCTGCTTTTTTTGTGTAGGCAGGATAAAATTCCCCACAGCAATAATTCTATGGTAGACAGACATTGTCAGCAAATATATTTCAGAGTGAAGCGTGTGTGCACTCAATTAGTGTTGCTGTCTTTTTCTGTATTTACACTTCAGTCTTAAATAGCCCTGTGTTTTGGATGTTTTCTAATCCAAATAACTCCATCTTTGTGTGCCTATAGTTTGGGGAACGTTGATTCTCAAATTAGCATGGCTTCATTCACTATTCACTTTTACATGCTTGAACGGTCTTCCCCTCTTCTTTTGTAAGCATGATATACTTTCTCATGCTTTCATCTATCACTTTCAGGGTCTTGTTCATTCCCAGCTGTACGCCTCTGTGTCCCACATTCAAACCCCCCCTCCACCCCATCCCGCGGAAAACCACAGAGTTGAATAATTTCAGTGCAACCATGTGTTCAAAGCTGGTTTGACATGGCTGAAAAGTTGAAAGTCATGTTAATAAAATGTGTGGGTAATTGCTTACTGATGAGCTTCCCTGGTGGATGGTTTTATTGCCCTGTTATTGCTGCTGTCCTTTGCAGATTTATGACCCCCTGCCCTCTTACTCGCACAGCACGGCTGTGACTTAGAGCTGTGGTTCATCCAACCTGTGCTGGCTTTGGCAACGATGTCGCACCCTCCTGTCTCTCTCTTCTCCCTGGCTGGTGTCCAGCCAGCGCTGGTAAGCTGGTAGGGATGAAACAAAAAAAAAAACAGCATGACGAGGCTTTGAGCTGTAGGTAAACCGTGCCCCGTCTGAGCGGCACGAGCAGGCAGCTGTCCAGAAGTCGGCCTCCCTGAGCGTAGAGAGGAATTTGCCTTCTATTTCTCCCCACTTCCTTTCCAATGCAAACCATTTCCTGTGGTCAACTAGCAAACTGGACGCAAAGTGTTTCTACTTGTCAATATAAGGAAGTCCTTGGGGGGGGGGGGTTATTTGATGACTAACTTTAACATATTTCCCTATCATAATGGAAAAAGCAGTTGACAATCATTGTGGAACACTGAGATCCAATAGAACATCTTGCTGATTTGTATAATGTCTGTAATTTAGATTTACAATAATCTTAGATAGGACTATACTGAGATATTAATTTAAACTCTTTTTAAACTCTTGCAGCAAATGCATCGCACACAGGTGTTTTTACCCATCAGTGCCAGAGCCGAGAGATAAAACACACAATCAAAGCTAAGGATATGACAAGAGAAGACCCAAAGTTCACAAGAGATAAATGGCAATTCAGGTCATTTAAAAAAAAAAATGTTTTTGGAGCTTGAACACAAGTTGATTTTATAGATCGTTGTTTTAATCAAGATGTTTCCATTTAAACCTTTGAATATGTGGGCTAAAGTGCTCTCCTCATGGTCTAGCTTACCTCGTTGTGGCCAGCTGATTTAGGCAAAATATGCACACATGTTACACCAGAGAGATCAGGAGAGGCAGGGGGGTGCAGCAGTGCTGGTAGCTTCACCAGAAAGAGGGAAAATAAGGAACATTTTTCATCATGCTTAAATTCTCAGATGTATTTGTACTGATAGCATTGCTGGTAACTGGCAGTTAATAGAATAAGTGCCTGGTTCGCAAACGCATTTTGATGTGCTCCAACCGAAAAAGCACCAGTAAAGTTGATGGCATGAACGATGGCTCAATCCTCGCAAGTGTTGGTAAACAAAGACATGTCGGCTGGCGCACGGCTCCCTACACAGTCCCGCACCTGCTATTTCTGTCCCAGAGCAGTCAATAAAGAGCTGTTTAAAAGTCTTAGATGACTTTACAGCCCGTGGCGGTCTCCTGCTGTGGTTCTGACAGGCCTGCTTTTATTAAGCCGGATTCAAAGCGAGAAGTCCGTTTTGACCTCCGCCGGGCCCTACAGTAACACCCCCTACTTGTCGCTTACAGTGGGCATGGTGCGGGTTCTCTGCGCAACAGGAGCCGCACGGTCCCGGTGGCCAACATTTAGCACCCCTCTCAGGTAATTGATGAAACATTAATGAGCCCTGTCATCCACAACACGCCGACACCTCTGCTTCTCTTTGTGCTCGGCCTCGTTTCCAAAAGCAGAGTGTGATGCAACACGCTTGCCTCCTGGCAGGCCTGTCCACTCCGAGCGCTTCTCAAATGTGGACTTTCTAATGGACGCAACGGTGTCACAAAACACCCCTGCGTCTAGAAGCAGCCTTTTGTTGCTCTGGTTGGTGTGGGCCAAAAAAAAAATTAAAAAAAATTGGGGCCTTTGTGAAAATAAGGTCACAATGTCAGGACACAACAATAGTCCCAGCTTTTTTCATCATGGCTGGTCCTACCTGAGTGCATAACACTGCAATGCAGTGCTCTGCAGCTGTCAGGAATCCTCTCGCAGGGAGGTGTCTTTAAGCACATGAGTGTAACTTCTTTAAAGCTGTTGTTGAGCATTAAATGCACAAGAGAAAGAATGCTGCCAGACACCATTGTATCGAAGCACCCGCTGATCAGAGCAGCCAGCAGCGCTCAGCCTGATTTGGCAACCTCCTTTCCTTCTCTCCGCCTCACTTAACAAATGACTCTCCTTCACACCACACCTAGTCCTCATGGCCATTAATCCGTTTGCTCAGATTCATGTTTCTCTGCTGCCACTTGCTTTTTATTTACCTGTTGGTTGTACTCCTAACAGACACGACAACATGCCCCCCAGACAGGGTGTTGTGCTTTATATATTCTAAGGAATGTCAAGACACCTGAGTGCTTTAATTAAAAGAAAGAAAGAGGGGGGGGGGTGCAGAATGTTCTTTGTTTGTTTTTTTCATTTTTTAAAAATTGAGAAAAACCTGGGTTGAAAAGCTCCAGCACAATTAAATCCACTTTGTTGGCAATTTCCTACGCGTTGAGTTTCATTGTAATGTCCAGCAAAAATATGCTGGCAATACTTAAATATTGAGAACTTGATTTTTGTCTTACAAGAAATGATGTTCTTACTCCGAATAGTTGATATAAAAGCGATCATTAATCGGCTAATGGACAGAAAATGGATCCAGATCCGTTTTGATAATTGATGAGACATTATTCGACATCAATAACTTTCTGGGAAAAGCACAGCTGTTCATGATTTCACCTTTTGGCACCTTTGGAATCTCATGCATGCCTCTCATTGTTGTGTGATGACTTTAATCCCTGTCGTCACACCTGTTATATAAAGTTGAGTTTAAAAAATAGGAGACTTTCATTTCATCTCCGTTCTTATTGGTCTTTAACCTTATTTTTTCACCATTAATGCTCAGCTCTAAAACGTGTAGGGTGTAAACTGTAGGTCCCAGGTTACCGTTCCCTCTCATTGAGCTCGGCTGGCTGTATTTCTCATGCTGGAATGTTCCCGTCAGTGGAGCAAATGGCACCGAAAAGTTTTTTTTCTTTTTAAAGGGTACGGTAGTTTTGACAGTTTTCTGGAAGCCTGCCTCACAAGATTACACAAAATTGCTGTGATGTAGTGAGACTGATGAGTAGTGGTGAGGGCCTATGGCTTTTCAATGCAGGCTGCAGCTGGGATGTAATCTGATCCATGAAGGTGGGGCGTCCATCCCTTTACCAGAGGGCGAGGAAGCTGTAGTAGCCTGTTGCTGTGAAACGAAACCTACGGACCCTGGAACCTCCCTCCAGCTTCTGGCAGCCACTCAGAGGCACTATCTTTCTGCCGTCCACACCAAACATAAGTCAGGAAAGTGAATGCGTAGCCCTGCTCTTTTTCAGCTGAAAGGTAAACAAGCTACACATCACATCCAGCGGCTTTCTGAAGGCTTTTTCTGGTCGTTCTTTTTGAGCAGATTTTTTGGCAAAAATCTCTATTTTTATTTTTTTGTAGCTGTACATTGCTCCCGTAGGTATGCCTAATCATATGGCAACGGGACTTACTGGCAAATTATTTGAAAATGTGAAAACTTTTGCAGTTACAGACCACATAAAGTACCATTCCTTTCTTATGATCCCGTGCTGAATGTTTCCACAACAGCGTCTGAACCACAGCTAAAAGTCTACCACCACCAAACAATAAGTAGTTGAAACAGTAAATGATCAAAGACCAGGTAAACGCATATTTAGGAAATGTAAGCCCAAATATGGGATCAGCTGAAAGAAAATGAGCACACGAGCCGACAAACGGCCCCACCGCTGAGGGCTGAGAGCCCACAAGCCCCAAAATGGCAAGTTATTATCGCATTACCACCCAAATTCACCGAAACCGCAGCGAAAGAAGACCAAAATCTAACTTATTGTTCCAAAAGACATGCTTGGCTATTCAACCTTACCTGCTGCTGTCTTCTGCTAACCTGGAAATGGAAGACCTTCCTGGGACAACTCACCCTCCCCGATGCTGAGAGCATTTGGTTAGTAAAATCAGCATTTCTTGCGCGGTTAGTTATTTGACTAGAGAAGAGAGAGTGCCAGCTACAGTGTCCCCTTTGATTGGTGGGTTACTCGTGAACGAGGAAACGTAAGCAGTATTCCACTGGGTTAAACGACGGGAGCTGATAGAGGCGGACCACCGGGGATGGAGATGATACTTCGTATTTGTTTGCATGGAAGTGTTTGAATGGGGGTTTCAGCATCAGTTACTTTGTCACAGCTAATGCGACGCGTCCACCTCAGAGTAATCAAAGGGCTTTTGCTTTGACACCAAGATGCTTGTAGGCTGAGTTTTTGAAATGCAGAATAACACTCTACATTCCATTTTTAAGTGCCAACCCCAGAGCTACCCCTGGGGCTTAACAGGTTAGGTTTTCTTCATCTTCTTTTGGGATATTTAGACCTGCTTTTTTCACCTGTTTCCAGTTTCACTCTGCACTAAACAAACAATGCTTTCTGAAATCCTTCCGTTCATTTCCCTGCCCTTGAAAATTAATATTTCCTTTTTTAAGGCAGTTTTATATGTACTTTTTCTCTTTAGGTCTTCCGATCTTGAACGCGCAGCGCCTTTTAGCACCCAGATAGCCTGAGATGTTGTATTGAGAGCATCTGGAGGAACCAGCACCGGCCTATCCGGACTGGTTGCCTGTTGGTGCTACTTGCTAAAGGGACAGAAGACAACACACAATTGTGTTGCGACTAAAGTGTCGCGACTAAACTAAATGCAAAATATAGTACATGCTGTTCCAACCAGTTGTCTGAGACACATGCAAATACCAGACTCCATGTCTGATAAGTCGGTTTGCTTTTGTGTGATTTAAGATGTCAGGACAGATAGAGCTCCCCCAGCAGAGGTTTCCTGCTGGAGCCTCAGGTTCTGGCTGGCTTTGGAAAAGTGACATAGAGCCGTCCTCCCCCTGGGGGAGAAAGAGCCTTCATGAAAATAGTGACCTTAAACTCACCCAGTCTTTCATATATGCCCCCCCCCCACAAAAAAAAAAGGAAGAAAACAAACTTTTAAAGAAGGCTGATACTTCCTGATACTTTTCCGGCGATTTATCTGGGAGAGTTTATTCTCCTCACTTTATTCCCTCTGCTGTCCCTCACTCATTCGAAATTCATGCCATCAAAGGAAAAGGCAGCCCGGCCCAAAAACTAGTTGCATTTCCAGGACTCGACCACCATTTTTCCCAGGGAATGCACATCTGTGGCCCGGCAGAGAGAGAATCTTTTCCCCGGGAAAGTGGACGCGCGCCATGCCGCCGCCCCATAAAGCCGCCCCAGCCTGACCCGCACAGCTGCAGCAGCTGTGCGGCTGCAGAGACTCCGGTGCTCGGGGAGCTGGAGTTAGCCCAGATCCTTGCTCTGCTGCTGTTTGCGTGTCAGAAGAAAGCGCTGAGAGGCAGCTGTGGGTGGGGCTCATTAACATTTTCACAGATCTCCACTCTCAGGACAGAAATCGACGAGTCATGCCACACGCAGTGTTAAGGCACCGAGAGGTTGGAGAGCCTTAAAAGGCAAACAGACAAGCTGTTGGGGAAGGAGGAACTGTTCATGTGCGACTTATTATTGGAACATTAATCACCCTTTTAAAAAAATGTATTTGTTTGTTTAATGTTTTTTACGTAGCTCAAAGTTGCACTTCAGCAGAGTGCAGAACTTTCTTTTTTGCTCGACTCCTTTTCTTAAAACCCTCAGAAATGTGTGTGCCCCCCCCCCCCCCATCCCATCCAGAAAAGCAGGAAGGATGCAAAACCTTCACCCAGCAGCAGACATGTGCTGGTGACTGTAAGAGAACAGCTACGCCCCATCATCCCCGCCTCTGTCACAGAAACTCCCTTTAGCTGTTGTACTCACTCAGAGCGGAGCCTCAGAGAGAGCCATGAAATCAGAGCTCGTGTATTTGCTGCGCAGACTGTAGCTGCTGAGTTTCCCTTTCCTTGAAATGAAACCTAAGCCTGCGTTGGAGGCTGCAGCGTCGCCGCGTGCTCAGAGGAATAAAGCCGCTCACTGAAATTAAGCGGTTTCGTAGGAGTAAGGCATGCGAGGCGGAAAAAAGGCAAACCGTTTCGATTGGGCAGCAAATTCCTCCTCTGAAACGACCTGCTCGCAGACAGCCTTGTTTATTGAACAGAAGAGTTGTTTGGTCAGCTTCCCAGGCCCCTTTTGCGAAATATAGAAAGAACACAAACATGAGCAGAGCACACTGAAACCTGCTTTCTACTGTCAGTGTTTGTTTTTGTTTCGATTAAAGGAGGCGCCTCTGTGTTTGATGAATGATGAATGACAACGTGTTGCAGTGACACAGTTAAAGTCAACATAGTTTGTGCACGTTATTTGGGCGTAAGGAAAACAACGACGATATTTCTAACACTCCTTGCCTGTGAGAAAGGCCGCCAGGGGCCTTTGTCTTGTTTTATGGCTTTACAGCTGTCAAGTGTTCATGAGTCATGGCACGCTCGCCAGATACAGATCAAATTCCAAGAATGAAGTTTGCATGCAAATAGAGTTTTGGGGTCATTTTGAAGTCTGGGCTGAACGGTCCCATATCACATGGCGATATGCCCCTCGTCCCCTTTTTCTGTTCACAGGGCTTCACCTGAACAGCTGCATGGTTTGACTTCATGGCATTTGAAAAGCAGAGTATCTGGGTGGGGAGCCAGCCTGTTTGTTATCCTGCTCTGGGTCCTTGGGGCTGTGTGCGCATGCACGCACGCTTGTGCCTGCATGTTTGTGTTCTTCTGTGCTCGCCCACAGAGGTTTGTGCCACAGCCTGTGTGTAATGTAGACAAAACTGGTCAGAGGGAAAGGTCAACGAGTGTGGGCAGAGCGACCTGCACCAAGGGCAAACGTGGCACCCCCGCTCAGCCCGCCGCCGCCGCCGCCACTGCAGCTGCTGCTGAGTCCACCGTTTCTTATTGACATCACGTCAGGACACAGCAGAAAATCCTGTTTTCACATTTGAACTCGGGTCGCTGCTTTTTGTTTAAAACAAGACGCATGGGTAGATGGAACTCCCACTCGGGCGGCCCATCTGGTGCTCACAAAGCCTTGATTTTGAAAAGAAATGAGCCTTTTGGGACTCTGAGAAAACCACACTGATGTGACCTTTGACATTTCCCCTCATCGGAGGTGTGAAGGTGGAAGCCTGATCTTTCATTTGCTCCTGGGAGGCCGAGGTGTCCCGATGAATTTCGAAACAGAAATCGGAGAGTAAAAGGTTTGTTTTTATTATTGTAGAAAGACGGAAGCGAAACTTGTCTTGTCAGTGTGACTTTGTGTCTGCCATCTGTATCCCTCATAGTGACTGTTGACATTCAGTCCCATGGCATTACATATTGTTTTTTTTTTTGTGTGTGTGTGTGCGCTCCAAGCAGAGGGAGCACAGATCAGACGGAACAAATAAGGGCACCGCTGGCTTTGCTTTGAATCTCTGCATCCTATGAAGTCTTTCTTAATCTTAATATAACCCTCACCCTGTTGCGTCTGAAAAGAAAAAGATCCCTCACTGTTTCTGCATTTATATATTGTTTATGTTGTTTTTTTTGTTGTGTGTTTTCCAGGTTACACGAGGAGATCAAGGATTTCTACGCGTACATCTCTCCTCGGCCGGAGGAGGAGAAGATGAGGCTGGAGGTGGTGGACCGAATCAAGGGGGTCATCTACGGCCTGTGGCCCAGTGCCGAGGTAGCGAGTTATTCATTGTAGAGGAGGGTTTCTTTGCGTAAACCACAAGTAGCCATCGTGAGAAGTGGCTCAGCTCATTTCCAGACAAGCTCTCGCGGGTTCAGACTTTTTCAGTGTGTCGGCCAGACTGGACACCCCTCCCAATCAGCACATTTAGTTCACAGTGCAGTCAGGCTGAATGTGACACCAGGCCAACAGCAGTAAACTTCAACCTGTCATTAACAATCTTCTTGTTCTTTTGTTATCTCCCGGCACCACAGTGCTGTTTGCGTCACGTTATCGGCGCCACTTCAGGCCTTATTGCTCCCCCTGACTTTGATCCCGCTCACAGAGCAGCGAGCTTCAAAGTATGTCTGCTCCGAGCCTAGCAGGGCCTAAATTAAGGGGCACAATGCCGTCCTAATCCCGGCCAGCTTTGTATTGCTTTCACTGGGCTGGGAGCAGGGACAGCCTTGGTCATCTAGTTAGTGAGATGCTTGTTTAACTAATTGGCTCGGATTTAAAGATGTCCACCAGACAGCGCCACAGGCTCCTCACAAAGCAAATTGGCGCTTGACCAGGCGTTAAGGGTGGGCCGGCCAGATCAGTGTTTGTGAAAGTGTCCCCGTAGTATGCCACAACTAAAGGTTTGGCAAGAGCGCCAAGATTAGAGGCGGCCAACCTCCCTGCCACCTGAGGTAACATCCCTTCTTAGAAATCAGCAGGTGGCCGTTTCCTTCATTCACAAAAACGTCTTTACAATCAGCTCAGCCGGACATGTGACCGTTCTGTAAACCTGTGTGTACTACAGAGTGATGGGGGATGTGGGGATGAGGTTTAAGTGAGTAAAGAAAGGGCCATGGCTTATATGTCTATTTCTAAACCTCTTGTGTGGGAGGTCAGAAGAGATATTTAGGATATTTTAGGCCCGTCAGTAGCGTGCACATTAAAGGATCAGGGGGTTAAAGGGCTATTTGGTGGTAAACGTCCCGCCCATTTTCATTATCACATTAACAAGACACGGAACAATGGGCGTTATATAACCCACAGCTCGTGCTTTTACTCCTAAGATGTCTGTTTTCTCTGACCCCTCTGTGCCATTCAGTGGGTAAATCAGTGCCATATTAATCAGGTGTCTGTGCCCATGGAAGAACCGGTTTTAGCAGAAGTGAAGCATCTCAGGACAATATCTAAAGACACCGCCCTTTTACTTTCTTGGAGACAGTCCAGCCCAAACAATCCCTGTCTGAAAAAAAAAAAAAGAATGAAGGAATGTGTGGCTTAGTCAGCATGACCATAAACAGTTTGTTTGCAGTATTTTTGTTCGAATTGATTCCCGTCTTATTTTAAAAGTTGGATGCATGTTTTTCGGTATTCATCGTTTCCTTTCTTTACCCCTGCAGGTCCAAGTGTTTGGCAGCTTCAGCACCGGTCTCTATCTGCCAACAAGGTGAGCTTCGTGGGATTTTCTTTTTAGCTAGCTTTGGGATTCGAACACATGCAAACACGTAACGCAAACGCTATGAGGGTGTGGTTGATGACGGGAGCTCAGCAGCTGTGCTCCGGTTTGGTCGCTATAGATGTTTCTGGGCTGAGGGGGACCTTTTCATGGCATTAATGTGATGAAAGTCTATATTACCAAATTAACCGTGAATACAAATGCACTTGAAGAACTACTGTGATCCTCAGGAAATTTTTTATTAAAAGTAGCAGAGGTTTTTCGACATAGTACCTAAATATGTGTTTTTGTCTGTTTTAGTTTATGTATTTACAAAGAGTAGGTAACTAGGTGTTTGGACTTAATTTGGGAGCCTCTTCAGTTTATGTTTGTGTCGGAGACTGAAATCATCGTTTCCTGCTTTTTGAAAACTCAGCTGCTGGCTTAAGACTTGACAGGAGTCACAAGCTTTGTCCACAAGAGGGCAGCAAAGCCGCCTGCCTGCAGCCAGCCCCTTCCTGCTTTACGGGTCACTCACCTAAAGAAAAGAATGTATTTTAAATTCTTATCTGAGGTTTTGTTAATGGGGGGGGGGGGTGTTTGTTGACAGGTTTGTGCAGCCAGAGCAGGGAGTACTTCTTTCCCTCTTAGTCTTTTACTTGAAAGTAATATTTTTGCATCATGTTTTTTAGCTGCATCTTGCCAACGCCAAGTGGTTTTTGCTTCGTGAGGAGAAGAGTTGAACTCCGTGTTTGCCGTGTTTTGTGAGGCCCGGCTGTCTGAAAATATGTCTTTTCTTTCCCTTTCAGTGACATCGACCTGGTAGTTTTTGGGAAGTGGGAGACCCTTCCGCTCTGGACGTTAGAAGAGGCTCTGCGGAAGAGAAATGTTGCGGATGAGAATTCTATCAAAGTTTTGGACAAAGCAACGGTAAGAATGAACTCCCCACAGAAATTCAACTTCCTGAATTTTCAATAATGAATTTTCTGTCAAAGAAAATCCTGGTTTTTGTTGCTTGCTTCCATTTGTGTTGAGGATCCACGGTGAGATTTTGGCACTGTCGGAAGCGGTTGACAGTAGTCAGTAATTATTCTGTCAAGAACTGCTCGGTGACACTTTGGCAGGTTTATTCAGGTGTCTTATGTTGTCATTCTGTTGAATAACATAAATGCAAAGTTTTGTAACCACTCCAAATCTCTATTCTAAGGTTAGCGTGTTAGCTTTAGTAGGTTCAGACGTGTGACAGCCCGCACTTGAAAGCATGCCGCCCGACATTGCATAAGCCTTCATCAAGTGATTTTGGTGATTTGGTTTTTTTTGTGCCAATCTCAAAACTACTGGCACATCATGAGTGCAGCTGCAGGTAGCGTCAGCTTTTACATCACTGCCTTTGTGTGCTCAGGTTCCCATCATCAAACTCACAGACTCCTTCACCGAAGTCAAAGTGGACATCAGCTTCAACGTGAAGAGTGGCGTCAAGGCCGCTCGGCTCATCAAGGAATTCAAAGAGGTACGGGCCGCGGCGCTTAAGGCTCTGTGGACCGCAGCGTCGGGTTTTTGTGGTTGTGACGGTGTCTGTACCTCGTCGGGTTTCAAATGCAGCAGCCACTCCACCCGTCTTCTTCCTAGCGTGTGTGTAGTTTGTCATACACTGCACCAGCTAGACTCCACTGGCTCTGTATCACAGTTCCACCTCAGTCCTTGAGGGGTTTGCCCAGGGCTTCATAGTTTATTACAACCCAATAAATGCTGCCATCCATTTTTCTACAAGTCTTATTCAGTTCTACAAGCACGAACTCCAAATGAGCCATTCATTTTGGTAGCTTTTGAATGTTTACCTGATTCATGGCGCAGCGTCAGGCAGCTGAATGTTAGTTAAAAAATCAGTCAATATCCAAAGAAAACCCCTAAATGCTGCCTTCATGACACCTTACTGAAACTCTTTGTTCCACTCTGCAGAAATACCCCGTGCTGCCTTACCTGGTCCTGGTGCTGAAACAGTTCCTGCTGCAGAGGGACCTCAACGAGGTCTTCACTGGTGGCATCGGCTCATACAGTCTCTTCCTTATGGCTGTCAGCTTCCTGCAGGTTAGTTTACCGCCCGCCAACGTTTATAAAGACAGCAACTTCCAAAGAATGGATAAACGCCACACACAAAAAAGAAACGCATGAACGAACGAGCACTTCTGCCTCTTCTCAGCTTCACTACCGCGACGACGTGTGCAGCCCCAACATCAACATCGGCGTTCTGCTGATCGAGTTCTTTGAGCTGTACGGCCGCCATTTCAACTACCTGAAAACCGGCATCAGGATAAAGGACGGCGGCTGCTACGTCGCCAAAGATGAGGTTCAGAAGAACATGATGGATGGATATCGGCCCTCCATGCTCTACATCGAGGACCCTCTGCAGCCAGGTAAGAGCAGCACGCAGCCGCCCCGCAGGAGGCGGGACACTTTGATGTCCCTCCTCAAAACGGGAGCGGCCCCCACTGACATGTTGCCACTCACTCTCAACAGACAACGACGTGGGCAGGAGCTCCTACGGCGCCATGCAGGTGAAGCAGGCCTTTGACTACGCCTACGTGGTGCTCAGCCACGCGGTGTCGCCCATCGCCAAGTACTATCCCAACAACGAGACCGAGAGGTGAGGCCCGGCTGTCGCCCAGCCGCCCAGGAGAGACGTAAAGACTAAAAATAACTGTTTTTGTCCTCTGGCATCACAGCATACTGGGCCGGATAATCAGAGTGACGCAAGAAGTGGACGAGTACAGGGAGTGGATCCGAAAGAACTGGGGGAGCCCGTCTCAGAACGACCCGTCTCTGAACCGTACGTCCAGGCTTTCCTTAAGCCGGTTCACCTGGGCCGCCAAACCTCGCTGCAGCTAACGACCACACCTTTG
Organism: Menidia menidia; assembly: GCA_907169785.1. Taxonomy (NCBI): domain Eukaryota; kingdom Metazoa; phylum Chordata; class Actinopteri; order Atheriniformes; family Atherinopsidae; genus Menidia; species Menidia menidia. The sequence continues at coordinate 8,896,574 of CAJRST010000001.1, forward strand.
TCTCCGCCTCAGCAGGAAACGACGTCAAGCTGTTTGAATCCAAGCAGCTGGACGAGTGCAACAACAACGTTCCGGCCCACGAGGACGTCGCGGTTCTCCCGTCGGCTCCGCGCAGCAAAGCCTCCTCAAACACGTCTTCCCCTTCCCTCCGCTCCTCCCCGTCCTCCTCCCCGCTGTCGCCGTCTTCCACGTCCTCCGCCTCCACCTCCAGCGACGCGGTCAGTGCCTCCCGCCGCACGCGCTCAGACACACACCACGACGGCGCACAAAAGCAAATACGAGCATTGCAGATATGTTTTGATTTTCATGTGGGTTGCGTTGGCGTCCTGCAGGACTCGGATGGAACCCCGTGCAAAACGGCAAAGCAGCAACCCGGCCGGAGCTCCAGTGCCCACAGAGACAAGTCCACCGTGGCAAATCATCTGCGCACGCAGAGCCACGCCACCAACACTCCATCTGTTAACAACAAAGGAGGAAAGGTATGCTCAGTTTGACTCCTGTCTTTAGCGTACACCATCATTTTTACATTTTTTTAAATATAAGCCATATAAAAGACAAGCAAACAAATCATGCACGATCTTTCAGTGTGTCATTGTGCCGTTCTTCCAGGCCAGGATGTCTCGCTCCCATCATAAAGGCGGCCACCACGGGCAGCAGAACTCCTCCTCCAGCTCCAAAAGTCATCCCAGCAACAAGCCGCACCAACAGGGCAACAGCAAGAAGAGGAAAAACATGCGGGACTCTACACAAGAGGATCTCTACAGATAGGGGTGACTGTGTTTGACCTCACCCCTACATGCCACCCCCCCCACCCCAACCCTTGTCCTCGTCTGCAACTGACTGACTGCCCCGTCCCATCTCTGCTTCCGGACTCCAGCTTCAGGAGGTTGTTTGTATGAAAATATCTAAAGAAACTGTCGCCCTTTTTCAGGGTTACAAACAACATTTTATAGCAGAAAAAGGAAGAAAAAAAAAGTATTATTGGAAGTGGGTTTATTTTCTTGGAACTGGGCTGAAATCACTGATTTAAATGCTCATTTGCTTCCCAACGGCTTCTTTTATGGAGCAATATTCCTTCCCCACAGCCAGCCTCTGGCGCCTCCTGCTGTACGGGAATATACAGTTCAGGCGTCCGCAACCCACAGAGGAGCGATACCTGGAAGCGCTGGCTGGAAAAAAGGATCGAGAACTTTGATTCTCTCATAAAAGAAAAGGAAGAAAACAAAAAGAAAAAGAGAGCAAATGGCTTAAATGTACAAAAAAAAAATTGCTATGTTGAACAACAAAGGTGTACACAGAAATTTTTTTAAGACGGTCACTTACAAATGCAATCAGTAAGAGTGGGACATAACTTATGCATGAGATCTTTCTGTTGGTTGATTTTTCTGTAGGGTAAATCTGTTTTGTTATGTGTAAACAAGTTATACAAAAATTTGTACAAAAACAGGTATAAGCCAAAAAAAGGAAAAAAAAGAAAAAAAAGTTTAAAAACACGAGCAAGAAAAAAAAAATTGTTTCATATGACCTTTTTACAAGACCTACTGATTGAAGTCATGCAGACACGCACATCTCTGTGCCCACTGCTGTTTGGCCTCCGCCAAGAGCTGGTCTGGGTCCCATTGCCAACAGAAATCATCAGCATCCACTTTTCCTCCTGGTTCCACACTGTGAGTGTGCTAAGGTGTTCACGTTTAGCCTCGAGTGAGCCGGCGCCCGCCTCACAGCCCCGTAGACCACAGAAAGAAGCTCAGTCTGTCAGCTAGCTCAGTAGCACAGCCACACCGATGTAGAGGCTTTAAGAATTACCAGTCTAAGTAAATTTATCGGTGATAATGGTTTTATTGAAAAAAAAAAAAAATCCTACACTTGAAATGTGTCAACAATGTGACTGTGGGCGATAATCTGTTTATTTGGTAATTTACCAGCTACAGAATCATTTGTATTTGTTAAATGTATTTATTTTTTTATTAATTATATGAATATAGTATGGATACATGTATTATTAACAGTAGAGCCCATATCTTGGAGTCCTATTTTAGAGATAGGATACGTTTGGGGAGGGGTGGGGGATAGGAACAAGTATGTTCAGGTACAGTGAAACACCATCTTTTATCATTTCGACTGGTTTGTCTTTACCTGACCGTTGAGTGACCAAGTTGCTTTGCAAAATTTAGGAGACCATTTTACACGTCATATGGTAAGAATTTTGTTTTATTATGTGGCTGGTCTACTTACTGTAAAAGAGTTTTGTTTAATTTTTTTCATCCTCTTTTGTCCGTTTTCTTTGTTTTTCCCAATTTGTAAACCGTTAGCAACCAAGGCCCATGTAAACATCCATTCAACTGCCTTCTGTCCCTGCAGTACATCACCTAACCTGCAGATGGAGCTGTTGCTCTACGTCTTAATCCACTCAGAGTTTGGGCTTGTATACTGCATTTGGACGATTTCTTTTTTCTTTTGTGATTGACTGTTAATATGCTCATATTTCAAGCGAATGGGCAGCTGCACATACAGACAGGCGCTAAACTGAGTGCTAAATTGGAGGGAGTAACACCAAAGCACAGTTCAGTCCTCTTATTCTCTCCCTTCCAAGAGTCACCTAAGAAGAACTAGTAGCCAGCAATAACCGCCACCTTGTTCTGTCCACTATACACACCATTAAGACTACTGAAACCACCTCTGAGCGGGATCAGTATGGCATAGATTAAGACAACGAAGCACACGCAAGTCCTCTCGACACTGTTGAATTCGGCTTTTGAAACGACGGTTCCACCCCTCCATCCTCCACGTGCCACATTAGCGAGTAAAATGCAGTATATAAGCGCAGGTCTCGTGATCGACAGAAAACGAGGAGGGTGAATCCACTCAGCTCTGCCATCTGAGTGTCCACTCACCAACTCCTCTCACTGCTGGAAGGCTTTGAAACCCAACTGTACTCATTTGAAACATTGTTCCTCTGCAGCTATCACAACTCATGCAATAAAAAAAAACCCAACAACATTACCATTACGCCGCGTGCTGAGACAAGTTTCTTATTCGCTTTCGAGCTAGCTTACCTTCTTATCTGTGTTTTTTTAAAAATATATACCTATATCCTAAAAGTGCCTGCTCATTATGAAAAGTGGCGTTGTTTTGACATGACGGCGGGTATTTGGGGGCGCGTGGGTGTGAGTTTTGTGACAGTGATGGAGGAGGAGCGTTGACGAGCGGAGCAGCGCGCGCACTGACGGTTGAGGAGGAGAGCTGGGACGGGAGCACGCGCTCGTGCGCCTCCACTTTCCGATGATTAACGTCAATTTATGCACCCGGACACCACTTTGCTCTGTCAGGTAAGATGCTAAATTTACGTCATTTATTTTTCTAATTTAAAAGAGAAAAAAAAAAAACAAATAAAAAAGGAAGGGTTTTGTGGAGACCTTACAGGCTGCTGTCACTCCGCACAGGAAGAGTTTACTCGCTGCTTTAGATGAAAACAGTCGCCTCAGCCGAAAACATCTGGAGCGACGTTTTGGCGTGGCTTTAAGTCGGTAACGAATATCTATATTGAATGGAATGTGACGCTGAAAAGGTTTGAACTTCTTTCTCCTGTTTTTTTTTTTGTTCTTACCACACGCCACCTGGCCGCCCTTGACTCTCGGACTGTAGAATTGAAATGGATGCTCCCCCCCCCCCCAGACTCGTCCGGGTGCTGGTATCTGTCAGAGTGTGGTGCCTGGGCTTGCTCGGCAGATAAATGACTGTACTGTGGAACGTTGACCAACACACAACAGGAACATTCTCTGTATGTTACGTGTCCTTTTCTTCTAATCCTATCTCAACAGTCTCCCCCCCTCCCTACAGTCTGTCATGACTTTATCACAGACTTTATTCGAAACTAACCCAGGTCTGTGAGGACAGCTTCCCCCCCTGAAATGAATGAAGGTGTCTTTTTTTCTCGGTGGATACTTTACCCACAGCCGGGAAAGCCAAAACCTTTTGGAACTCAGTGTTGTCACGGGCTGGTGACTTTACACCTTTAAACTGAGCCGAAATCCAAAATGTTTTAAAGGCAAGAGCGCTTTATAAAAAAACTTTTTTTCTTCTTTAAAAAAAAAGAAAAAAGGTTTTGTTCCCGTTTTTACAGGCACGCAAAAATGCTGACGCACTCGGATGATGACTTGTTATTGATCTCTTCTAATCTCTTTCTGGAACTCTGTTCTCATGGGTTTTATTGGACTGGCGCTTATCCAGCCGTGTATGGGTCCTTCTATTTGACAGTTCTTACGGAACTAAGTCTCTTTGTAAAAGAAAAAAAAAAAAATATATATATATATATATATATATATATATATACACACACACACCCACGCATACATAATTGTTTAACATAAATGTCACAGGCCTCGGTCAACATGTGGCTAATAATGAGATGAGTTTGTTCACAACACAGATCACTGAAGTTATGGTCCCTGGCTATTGTTTTCTGAATTATTCATGTTATTGATGGCTTATAGTTACATTAAGGGCTTACTTGAAGTCGAGAGCTTTTTCTCTAAATAGAAGGGGCCTGCTCCATGAAGTCGGTGTCAGCATCACGCTGGCAATAAGCCCACAGTGGGCACCGTTGGGCTTGCATAAAAAGCATTTTAGATGGAGGAGTTCAGCCACCATATGCATATTATTAGAGATTTGAATAATGAGCCAATGTGTGGCTGCTTTGCGATATCTTTGGTAGCAGTCGGCTCTTTGGCAGCTGCCGGTAGGATTCTCAGTGGAAGGGTGTCCCTGTTAAAGCGCTTTGACACCTATTATAGCAGCCTGATCATGTAATACAGATGACTATGAGAACACGTAAGCCTTATGGAGGCATTTTGCTCTGATAAGTATGCTGTATGTTCTTAAAGCAGAAAAGTGGCACCATTTTTCCCCCTTTCCTTGAGGATAGTGCTAAGAAAGAAGTCCAGGACTGATGTGAAAGACTATTACAAAGAGTTTTACTACCTTTACTTCTCAAATAATCACTTAGACTCATTGAATATTATACCTTTTATTTAGAAATAAAATGATTAGTCTGTTATGCAGGTTTTTGACAAATGGTGGCAGTTTTGTGAAAATACAACTTTGCAACCTGAAAAGAAAGAAGACACAGACCAAACTGACCTAAAGGTTGTCCCTTTGCATCCTGTACTTAGGAAGATACAGCACAGCCTTTTATTTTTATTTAGCAAATTCGAGAACCTCTTATCATTGCTGCTGCTGAGGCACCTCCGGGTCCTTTCATCTCAGCGAGAAAATCTTCTCCATAAAAAAGACAGTTTGACCTGAGCCCAGCTCTTTTCTTGAGAATGTTGTATAGTTTGATGGCTTATCCAAGCACAGTCCTAAGTTAATTCATTTTTATGTGTGTCCTGGTTGTGGAGGTGTTGTGCATGTATCACCTTGCTGCCTGTTTCCTATCTAGCAAACGTGAGGGCCGTGCTGCTGATTGAAGCTGTGTGCTTAAGCTCGGAGATGCTTTTTTTGTTTGCCCTGTATAGTGAATTATTTGTTTTGCGTTTGAAAAGAAGGGGGGAATTAACCAAAAAAAGTACATTATATAGAAGGACAGCATTGCATCTGCTGTTCTACAGGATACAAACACGCGTGTGCATCCCTCTGAATGTTGTGGACTGCAAGAGTATGATAGACATGGCTTATATGAGTCAGATTTCTATCATTTGGTCGATTACATCACTAATCCCTTTGTCATTTCTCGTAGAAGGGCAAAGCTTGGGTGACCAGGAGCACTTTCACAAAGTGTGTGACACTTAAGAGTGTCACGCACTTTCTCGCTTTCCCCCGTTTAACGTAAAATGGTTAAAGCAATGCGAGACTGAACAAAGCCGGCTCATCACTGTTAAACGCCTGGGTGGAAAAAGATGGACATCAAAATAGGTCAAGTGGAAGACGAACAAATCACTTCCCCGAGATGTGGACATTGTATCATCTAATGACATAGACTGGTGTCAATTCATGTCAGGCACGCACTGGTCATCAGGGCAGTTATCCATCATGACCCTGCACTCCTGGGCAGTTTGATATGAAGTGAACCTCGTTGGGCTTTTTCTCGTTGTTTGATTCCTTCTACAGTGTGATGGCTCGGGACAGCGGCATTCTGTAGTTGAGCAGTGTACACATGCTCACACGAAAAAAACAAAAACAGGAAGAAATCTGTTCTGTTCAGAGTGATGCCGTAGTTTCTTTTTCCACATGGCTATTTTGTGACTTGTCTTTTTAATAACCAGTGGTAGAGTTGTTTTGTGTTTCTGGTTCCGTCAGGCAGCACAGTCTCATCATGTCACCGCTGCTGGAAAAAGTGGCTCAGAACACTTGGGCTTTTTCTTCTTTTTCAGGGAGGTTTTTTTTTCCCCAGCAATGTCTAAAAATTTTTTTTGCGCCTTAAACTTATTCTGATAGTTTTCACTCCCATGTGAAAACAGTAATAAACTCAAACAAAAAGCATAGGATCACCTTGACATTTGTAGTCTAAAAAAACCTGCCTGTATCCATGGCGGTATTCTTTCTTATTCCCATCAAGCTTTGACTGCTTCTTGACAAACATACACTCAATAAGTGAAAGGAGAAGTGTGTCGGTTTAACTCCCTCTGAGCTTTGTTGCAATTACACAAGCCAAAAAACGATAAAACTGCTGGCTGTTACCAGAGCCAAAGATGATTTTTGTTCACGTCTGTGGTGTAGCAACTGAGTACCATACTCCAACTCTTATCTGTTAACATACATGCAATGCATAGGCCTACTCTGTGTTTGGTAATGGCAGTGACCTTGGCAGGAAGTGTGGGAAACCTTGACAGGAAATGCAAATGTGACTTCTTGCTGGTTTTTCTGTAGAACTTGTGTTGACGCATGCTGTCAGACTGAGAGGCACACATGTTCTGACTATGTGATACTTTCAATATCCCCGTTTAAAAAGTATTATCATTGACTTTGGTGCTTGTGATTAAAAAAAGAAATCGTTATTGTAATTGTAAACATTTTGAAGAGTAGTTTATATTCAGAAAGAGTAGTAGCTTGCTCCAGAGAAAAAGTATTTGCTCATTACAGTTTGTTTAGACAGGATGTGTTCTAGGATAACTGCACTATCCCTCTTTATTGTTGAGCAGTTTGCTTCTGTTTCTGCCCTCGTGGTTCTGTTCTCTCACACACCCGCTGTTGCTATCAGACCTCAGGACTTTCAAATACACACCCATTGTTGCCACGCCGTCTGGTGCTGATGGGAATGGCAGCCCATTTAGTGGCTCTGTCTCCTTTGTATTCTGTGTACTTTTTTTGACATCATGACTTTGGAGAAGTTTATTTATTAATTTGTTTATTTTACCATATCCAATCAGTGTGGCCTTTTTCCCACAAGGGCAAAAATAGGCTTACCATACAAATAAGTGGATCATTTTACAAAAAGATACCTCATAGCCTTATTGGTGGTGTTTCAGCTGGTGCTGAGGTGGAAAAGTAGTTGCAGGAAACAGGCCTGCTGGAGGTCTGAGATACCCTGCCTCATACCGGTCCCCATGAAGGCACACTTCACAGAACTCTCCCTCTCAACTCACATGCTGCATATTCCATATTGCAGAATATGGAAGCGCTGCTTCTTCATCTTTTAAGACCACATGTTTGACATGTACTTGCCCCTCTGAAGTTTTCCTACCAGGATGTGGACAAGGAGAAAGCAATTTTCCATCTGCTACACAGGGCTTCCTTTCATCTGCAAAGCGAGAGCTCACTATTTCCACAACTGGTCTAAAGAACAACTGAATCATGGCAGCCCATGTTCAATACTTTTACCAAACAGAGAAACAATGCAGAGGCAAACACCTGTCACCTCAATTCAGACAGGTTGAAAAAGTCATTTTTCTTTTGGCCGTCCAGCTATTCACCTCCTCACTGAAGGCAGTGGATGTATAAATGGACTTGTGAGCATGAGTCTGACCTGCTCTGTGCCAACTCTTACAATCTTTTTTTTTTATATTTCCCTTTATTGTTTGTTGCATCCGCACCACACGTGTCTGGATGAGTAATGCCCCACTAATGGTTGACCTTTTATTCTTAGAATTCAACTGCACTACATCTACTACACATACTAAGTGGAATATAAAATGTCCCCTTAACTGTCCCTATGAGTGTTATTTTGAATTGTGTTTGTGTAGCCGAGTGCTGAAATGGCAGCAGTTATTTGTATCTATGAATTTATCTGTGCTAATGATTTCCCCTCTTTTCCATCCTCATTTTGTCTCATGACCTTCTGAGTAGGTTCACTGCACTCTCTCTCTCTCTCTTTCTCTCCCCTCCAGTCTTAAAATGTGAAGGGTAGTTCTTTGTAGACAGTTGGCCGATCAATAAACCTGTGCCATGAAGGAATCAGACTCATCGACCCCAGTTCTGGTTTCCTACAGATAAAGATAAGCACCACAGCATAATCCCTGCTGTATATGTTACAAAAACCTGTAGTTTTCCTGTTCCCGTGTGTTTGGTTTGTTTCGGACTCAAGTGCATCTTTGAACAGGAAAATGCTTTATCATTCTTAAAGGTTTTTGCTTTTAGCTTGAAGCGTCATCCCAGAATTAGTCTTGACACAGTGAGCATTTGTAACGCACTTTCAACAGCATATGTCACGGAGCTATAAAAAACAACAAAACTATCGGTTATCAAATCAGTGGTCAGTGATTCAGGTCACTTACTGTCATGAGCACCAGAACCACCAAGCTTTTCAGATTGTTTTTTTTTACTGAACTTAAGCCTGTTTGATCTACAGTGAAGTTAACCTCACCTAACAGCCTGTCGCGTCGGGGCGGTGAGGCCTGTGAATGTAGAGGGGACGTGACCCCAGCTTTGGGTGAGGCCTCTCAGCTTTCCCTCCCAGGATTTCCTTCAAATTGTGCAGTGAAATCGTAGGAGGCTTCCCCGCTGAAGGAGAGATAACAAAAACGAGCAGGATCCCGCTGGGACTGGCGGTCCAAACCCACTCAGGGTTCATAGGTTTCTATCTCTGGTGTCATCAAACTTGCGGGAGACTCGTCTTCTCTGTCCAAACTATCCAATGAGATCTGTGAATAAGCATTTCCCCATTTTATCACCACAGTTCCTTAACAGTTTGGAAGATAAGGCTGCCTGCATGTGAGTTCCTGCTGCTAGTTTTAGAAAACAATACTAAAGTCAATAACGTGACTTATTACGTGAATTGATTTCATACTCATCGTGACACACGTGCCGAAAACCTTCCAAAAATCTTAATTTCTGTGAGCCACTGACAAATAAATCCATAGATTCGCTACACTTTATAGTAAGATGTCATTTTGTCTTTTTATTTTACTAGAATTTGCTTGTGGAGATTGATTTTGGACAAGACACCGTACTTTCAGTTGCTCCCAGGGAATTTAAAGCCATTTGAGGGAGATTCAGGTGTTTGAACATAAAAATCCAATATGAAATCTCTTTTTTTTTTCTGTTAGTGTGGTTAGTGGTATTTAGGGAATATTTGTCACTTGTAAATGGAAAATAAATTAAATAAATGTCCAGCTCTATCACACTATATGACTAGTACAAGGGGGATTTCCATTAATCTAGCAGATGATCATCATTGCATGCATTTTGCCTACTATTTTTTTGTTTACCATAAACAGGCAAAAGCACGCCCATACAGGTGCTCCGTGTGCAGCAGGTGAATCGTCGTAGGTGCTGTCTTTCCTAATTTTCAGCAGTGAATGGTGTCTGGAGAATGGCCGCTATCTGCGTGTGCCTTACTGAAGATGACCCTGGTTAGGACCCCGAGACAGTTTAGCTATTAGTCACTGAATTATGAAGACAGGGCGGTTGTGTCTTCTAGTAGCAAAAGTGGGCATTGGAGCAAAGGAGATGTGAAATGCTTGTTGCCAACATCAGGCAACGCTGACATAGAAACAAGAAAGGACTGGGAGCACTACCAGCACCTAAAAAGTAGCCCTGCTCGTCAAGCAAAGCTCCTGAGGGGCCAGAAAAAAGCTGTGCACTCATTGTGCCGTTTCAAGAGGATCAATGCATGATACGGGGTGTTTTAGAGAGCTATTAGCCTCTTTGCCCTACGTGTTTAATTGTTCCATTTCCTGGGCATGGCCCCCCTCCCACAGCCCTTTTGTGAGAACACTCATAAAAATCAGCTTTTAGTGTTTTGTCATAAAAACCCAGCGCAATATCTCTACATAGTCAAGGATGAATATGAATACTACGATTAGTTTATTTATGATCAACAACTTTCAAATAAGACTCAGATGCGTGAGTCTCACTTTCTGCGTCCGTAACGCACTGCGATGGAACAAAACGCCCAGGGTGGAACACTCGCATACGAAATGACCCCGTGTCAAACTCCTCGATCGGATGCCATGTTTGAATATCCTGCAGCAGCCAGTGCGAGCCGATGCCTCCCTCCTGTGACTGCGTGTTGGAGTGTGTGCACGGTGCAGATGTGTGGGTGTCTCGCTCTCTCTTCCTCCCCATTTCATTTTCAGTGTATTGTGCTTGCTGTCGTTCAAGGACATTACATAATGCTTATAAGAGCACCCCATCTGGACAAGTGCCATCGAAGCGCAGAGTTTGTAGAACTCACTGCAGAAATTTGCAGTGCAGATGCTCGAAGGCATGAACAATCTTTGCTCCTCTCTTGCCTCCCATTTGGAAGACTTCTTTTTCTTTGTTTTTCATGAATTTAGGTAAGGGAAATATTATTTTGAGTTTTGTTTATGAGCCTTTTTTTGGGGGCTTTACAGTTTTTAATTCTAGGCTGTATTTGTCTTGTGTTATCGTGAGAGTGGGTGCTATTGCTTTGTGTTCGCACACCAACACCGGCGAGCTTTCTGGCCCTTTGCTTCCTCCACAAGCTGCTCGTTGTGTTTGGCTGCCTAAGTTATTCACCGGCATTAGCTCTCTGTTTGAAAAGAAGTGATTTGGTGCAAAATTATATTTGGACAACTTTCAAAATCAAAATTTGGGATAGAGCCTGGACTTTATCAGGACTAGATTATTTATTTGTCTGTTTTTTTTAAAGCTGAAAGTGGATGGTCTGTCAATTGTCCCAGTTATTTTTGGCCACAAATATGCCTTGGCTACCCTAATTCTTACCATCTTGCAAGTTTTTGTGGAAACTGATCTTGAAAGGGTCACCAACTCTACAGACCACCGGCTAAGTAGGGTTGGCAGGAAATAAAAAAGATCTTTAGTCATTTGGTGTAATTTATGGGCGACTTTTATCAGATATCTGTCTGTACTGTTTATGTGTTGTAAGTTGATATGGGACAAGTTGCTTCCTCCTTATGAGAAAGGAATGGAGTCATCTTCAGAGTTAGTTGTTGTTGATTTTATGGTAAATACATGTCAAAATACGTTTTAAAAATAGATGTTTGTTTGTACAATTAGCACTGGAGTAATACAAATTTGAGTGGCAGCAAGTTGTAACGGCACATATCCTTTTCCTTGTTTATGTATGTATATGTATTCATTCCATTTTTCCTCTAAAATGCTAATTTCGGAGACACTTTTTTGTTTTGAAGCCTCTTCTCATACCTCTGACAGTGTTTTGACGAATTATCACACCAGTGGGAAAAGTTGTGTATAAACAGTAGCAGATGTAGTGTTAACACACACCTACGCTTTAGTGTTTTTTACCAAAAGATGGACACCTACAGCCTGAGAGCATAGGCCCATTTGAGTCCATCTGAACGTACAGCTGCAATAATGGTACAGCTCTTTATTGTGTTATCTGGATTTGTCCATTTGGCTTTGAGAGCGTCACCATATTATGATTTTCATTAGGCCCAAACACATTTACAAACAAATTCACAAACACACCTTTACATCCTTTTTTACCAGTTTGATATAATGCTAGATCCCACATAAGTTCTGACTCCGACTTGTTAGACTTTGCAGAGTCAAAGTTTTTGACATCCAATGTTTTCCTAAGGGGATAAGAAAAATTAATAAACAAAATAAATAATAAATAAAAATTCTTTTGAATACTTGAACAGTCAATGGGTGAATATTAACCTCAACAGGTCGGGCAGATGCCACATTTTCAAAAGGGGAAGCTCCTTGATGCACTAAAGATGAAAATAAAATGAAGTCATTCTGTCTGAGAGGCATTGCCTACTTGGTATATCACTTTCTCTGTTCTGAGATGATTTGTAAAGTTTCTTAAAACTTCTTAAAAGCGGCTCTCTGGTCATTCACAGGCCAGTAATTCAGCCTGTGGATGTAATTAATGTAAAGCCCTCGTAATGGCTTTACATTAATGAGTACCAGTGAAAGAAAGCAGATGCTACAGACTTCTGGCATGGCCTTGTGATCTTAGTAGCTTTTATTTCAGTCACTTCGCCTTGCCTCCTGCCTTACACATTACAAACGGGAAGCTCTGGGTCCTATTTACATACAGCGGAAATCCTGCTGATTATTTATTAATATTGCTGATCACTTAGATTTTGTACAGTTTAAACAAGATAAAAAAGGACTTGATACATGTTTGATTTATCATGCGTCAATGTTTAACTCTTATTTTCATTAAGAGTGAAAATTCAGCCACGTACACCGGATGTTAGAGCCGGCTGACCAGCTTGCACTGTGTTTCCCTTGAAACGTTCTGTGCATTCACTTTGCAGAACTGTACACAGAGCCATGATGCTGATGTCCACCACAAACACCTGCCTCTGCAGGGACTATTTCACATTGGGTGGTTTTTCCAAACCTTAACTGGAAAACAGCTGGAACAAACAGATACAATTCTGCCACTGACTGATCAAAACAAGGAGAGAGGCTCTCCCTTCCAGCTTTGATCCTTCCTCATATTAAGTGCACGCTGTTTCGTACTGTTCCTCTGCTGTTTTGTGTCAGAGATAACCTTGTCCGCATCTGGAAAGTAGCTGAAATATTTTCAGTCAAGAGCATGCCTATGTGCTTTTACATTGAAACATTTTAGATGGGTTAAAGAGAACCCAGTTATGTTTGGGAATCATTTGAGTTGGACTGAAATCAGCAACCCTGGTGTGCATACTACAAGAGACACTGCTCTTCTATCTAAGACTCTAAAATAATTTTTATATTGATTGTGCTCCTGTGCGCTCTTTGGTTGAAAGTTCAGAAACTACTGAATATCATTATTGTGTTCAGAGCAATGACCACGTTGTGCAGAGAAACAGCAGAGTTTTGGTCAGCGTCAGCCCTGATGAGATTTATCAACCACTTTGATGACACACAGGAAGTATGACTCACGTCTTGTCTTTATTTACAGATAATTTAGTTCCACATGAAGTCCACGTGTGTTGGTGAAGGTGTGTAGATCTTTTTACACAGCAGAAACAGAAGAGGATGTTGTTAAATATACACATATAGCTTTATTATTTAAAAGCTTTGACAGTTACTAATGACGATGGCTATCTTTGTCAGCATCACAAAGCATTTTGTCTTCTGAACCTTTTGTTAGCTATAATTTATAGACAGAATGATGTCCCGAAAGGATGATATTTCTCAACATTTGTCAAACCCACATGTTGCTCAGCATTTTGGACGCAGTGTCCTAGTGATATTCAAAGCTTTAGGCTCAGATGTCCCATAGTCTCTAAAGACTACTATTCTACTAATGAATTATGAAATGGTTAGGTGGTGTATCGCGTTTCTCATTTATTATACTTGGAGAAATAATCATTTGCATGATGCATTTACAGCTCTTTTGTTTCTCAGCGTTCTTAGGAAATGAGTATAATTTTTGTTGGCTTGTAAGGAAACTCTACTACTCATACTGAATAGGAAGTGTGCTTGCACAGATCGGTATCGAGTGTTGGGCTTGTGCTGGGCTGCACCCGCGCTTATCTGTTCAGCGTGTGTGTTGATTCGGACATCTTAAAATCTGTGGTTTCTTTCATGAGAGCATCCATCTGAGACGGACTGTGCAATGGCTACAGGTTCCCTTTTTTATGAAGTCTGTCCTTACACAGTTGTTAGGGAAATGAGTCACGGTTGCCAAGGAAGTGTAGATGCTGTGCGACCAAGTGTGTGTTGCATACACAGGGTATAGTTTGTCTGCTTCGAGCATTCTTGAAGCAGCGACAGCCTCACTCCTGTTTTCATATTCAAGATGTGTACAAAAAATACTCTGATTTATAAATTGAGAGAGTGAAAGAGGAAATGTAAGTAGAAATCTGAAGACAGCTCAAAGAGAGGGATTTGACTATTTTAAAAAAGGTGGATGTTTATTAGGAATCTGCTTTTTAAAGATTTCCCATTGCTGTAAATCAGAACTTATCTAATTAACTTATTCAATATATTACTGGTTATGGGTGAATGGGGATGTGTGCAGAAAACTGCTGCACAAATAGCACCGCCCTGGACTGGTTAATGTCAAAGTATCAACAAGCTCTGTGACAAATGCAGTAATCTCCCAAAGACTACAACATTCTGTCATCCTGAAATCTGCTGGAAGCAAAGCAGCTGCCCCAGGCCAGCCTCTTTCTGGCTACCGATGCGATTTACTAACAGAAACGACTGAAATGAAAAAGAGAAGAGAAAGAATTTCTTAGTATTTTGTCAAATTTTGTGTGGAGGCTGTAAGATGACTTATTAAATAACGCATAGGTCATTTTTGTTGAAACTCACATAAATTCTCAACCTGGAAATGAGACTTTACTTTTGAATTTTTGCTCCTTGTGGTCAGTGTCGTATTACAGACTGTTAGAGGAACCTTAGCATCTTCTTTTCAAAGGTTTATTTGCAAGTGAGAGTTAAAGAGACATGTTTGTTCACCACGAGTGTTGAAGACAAGTGAATAGAAGCTGTAGAAAATTATTCTAGAAAAAAATGAGGAAAAACAAAAAAAGGAGACAATGCTAAAAGTAATTGTTGACAAAATGTGCAAATATTGAGGAATAAATTATACATTTTGATTTCAGTATAGTTTGCTAATTTTTAATTGTTTTTTTTCCCCCCAGATTTTTCTCAAAATGATTGCTGTGCTAATACAGTATTGCTTCTACATTTTCCAGTTTCTTTTTCTGTTCCCTTAACTTTTCTACTCCGAGTAACAAAAATGCTAAACTGCTGAAATAAAGCCAACTTCCTGTTCCTAAGAATAAACAGATTTGTCCAGTGTAAATTTTATACTTCGGCAGATTCTAATTATTAGGTTGGACAACAGAATGCAAAGCAGTTTTCTTTAGTCCAATCATTTGATTAGTTGTAAGTTTTTTTTCCATCTGAGAAAAGTGTTTCTGCCTTCATACAGTGTAAATATAATTGTTCCTTGGATACCAGTCAGACTGTGTGTCTAAAAACTGACTACCTTTTGTCAAAACCTCCAGACTGGTCCCACAGAAAGGTGTCATGTGTGTGAAAACTTTGAAATTGAATGTATGGCCTGCTGGTTAGCTTCAGAGCCCGTTGGGCATGAGAAGAAAAATATATATGTATACATTTTAATTAGTTTTAGTTCATTCACATTTGTTTTCATGTATACATAGACAGAAAAAAGAGTTAAAAAAAAATTAACATAAGGGAAAGAAACAAACCAAACAAACAGTTTTTAACAACATTTAAAAAATAAATAATTCCGATCACTTATTATGAATCTTATTACACTTTATTTCAAATGCCAAAAAATGAATTTCCTGGACAAGACACCTGAATGAGCGTCTCTGACAGCACAGAGAGACTGCAGAGAAACCAGCTCAGGCCTGTTTCTCTGGGCAGACATACGCTCAGTAGGAGGAACCTCGCCTTCGTCCAACTCTGCCAGAAACTCTTCTTCCCACTCAACCACTGAAACCCCAGGAAGGGTGCCACTGAATGAAAACATTCCTGCGTGTGTGGCTGTGAACAGTGATGCTTTCCTGCCTGCTCCTTGGCTCGCTGTCGTACAACACTGTGGATAGTTTTTACAAACATGCAACTCTGGCAGAGCTTCAAAATGCAAGGCGGACACAGACAAGACTTCCATTGAGAGCCTGGAGCTGGCAGAGCCTCTTTCGATTGCATTCGGTGGCTCAAAAAACACGATTTAGAAAGGGGTAGTATGAACATGGATTCTGTACTGCAATACACATTTCAAGAGGACTAACAAAGACACTCAGGGGATTCACAAGGATGCCATTATTGACATCCTCAGCCACCATCCACTCTAGTCATCCATGGCTCTTAAAAGGCATTTGAGGTAATGAGATCCCTCTGTTCCCCTTTTGCGTCACTCCCTCTGTCTGACCTCCCTGTTGCTGCACACTTGTAATTGAAGGCTTGGTGGAGCATGCCGTGCCATGCAACACTTATAGTACATGCAGTCAGCATAGTTTTCCATGTTACACATGTGTTATTTTGTGTTGGGCAGATATTCAGCCAACACATCTGCAGCAGTTAGCAAAACTCTGTTATGAAGGAGGTGGCCATCAAGGTTTATCGAACTATTGTAATATACATTTTTTTTTCTGGACACGTCACTTCTGTTTGGCTAAATAAACATGATTTTATATATTGGGCATTTCTCTGTGCCTGTTAGTTAAGGATCCAAATGCTGTATTTCACCCTTCTATTCTCTGCTTTGGTACTTTGATGGTCAGTACAACTGAGAAACCACTTTAAAACTTTTTTAAAATGCTTTTGAAAGTACTTTTGCCGCAAGTTCATTTGTTGGCAGCCAGCTTTTCCTGTTATGCTTTATCTTGTGTTTCGTTCAAGCTACCTGCAGAATCAGTGTGATTCAGCAGGCCGTCCAGTAAGTCTGTCGCCCCATGGATGAAATGCAACCCAGAGTCCTTGATCAGTTTGCTGCTTTGGGCTAGAATGTCACTCCGATACATTGTATACTGGTATACAGCTACGTATGAGAAGGTTAAAATTCTTAAAAGCTGATACTATAAAATATTTAGTGAATAATACTATGGTGACTCATATAACACAAAGTAATTGCGGAAAATTCTTATCAATGTGTTATTTGTTTTCGCTTATTTGATGTATCATGTGGAATTTACAGCCTGGTTATGTTTGATATAGTTCTGGTTTTCTGTGTTTGGGCCACTGCAAAAGCTATTTGAACCAATGCTGAAATTGTGACCCCTCCAAGTATCCACACCCAGTGTCCCCGTCACTGTTTGTGCAGGGAAATATGTGAGCAGCATTCTTGGCATGAAGAAGAGTAATTCTCAAAGGAACTTTGGATACTGGATCAAAATGAGTTGTTGTGCATGTTCTTGGGGCATTTAAAGGAGTAACCCATTGACATAAAAGAGCCATGAATGATAGTTTCAAAGTTATTTCAGATGGACGATGATGCATGTTACACCTCCTGAGAATCATCTCAAGTTGTATTTCAACTCTCCCATGCTCCCACTCCTGCACACAGATGTTTTCTCGATAATTAACAATGCATCCTTTTCTAATCTTCTTTCCCAACGATCACTGTATTCATAACAGGGGTGGAAATCTCTATGCACCTCACAATTTGATTAAAATATGATTAATATAAAATGAAAAATAACAGGTCTTCTATTGTCTGAGAAAATCAGCATATGAATTCTGGCATTCTGGCGCCTATTTTAACGACAGCTTTGAGTCTGGAGGAATTCACACTTTCCAAGATCTGTATGACAGAAACGTTTTAATTTCACTCCAAGAGCTTATGGAACATTATTCTCTCCCTGGGTTTCTTTGGTTTATGTATCTCCAGTTGAGATCTGCTATCTGTGCTCTTGGAGTCACATGGGACTCACCATTGCCCTCTCATCATTGGACAAATGGATTTCCTCTCAAACGCCCTCTTCTGGATTAGTGTCAGTTATCTACAATGAACTGCTATCTAAGGGGATTGAACCTTTCAGAGTGATCAGTTCTTCGAATCTTGAACTTGAGGGCCAGGGTTATGATCTGAACTGGGACAATATTTGAACAAACATACCCATCTCATCAAGGAATCCAGCACATCAGCTTATTCATTACAAGTTTGTGCACAATTTTTGTATCACACCATAGCGACGTTTTACCATGAAACTGAAAGACAATCCCAACTGTACAAAACCCTATCAGAGCACTGTTGGTACATATCTCCATATTTTCTGGGAGTGTCCCCCTGTCCATGGCTATTGGTCCATGGTGCATAGTTGCCTTGACGATATTTTAGGATATCCCATTCCTATGCACCTCCCTCTACTTCTACTCAATGATGACTCCATTCTTAGTGGTAAAACCAGATTGGCTCAGAGGAAAGTTATATTCGCAGGACTGACTGCTGCTAAGAAGACTGTAATACACTCATGGTTTTCTCCAGACATCCCATCGGCAAAAAAATGGCTAAATCACTTTCAAGACATTGTTTTTTTAGAAAAGGTCATTGACTGTCGTACACAAAGCGCGAATATCTACTGTGCAAGCCTGGGACGCTCTTATCGGTTCTCTGTCTGACATAACGTTGTTTGCTGGTATATAAGGTGCTTTCTGTTTCTGTTTACGTCTCTGTAGGTCAGCTCACTTCCTCTCCCTTTTCGGTTTCCTTGTGCACATGATGTGTAAGTAAGTAAACATACTACTGTATTGGAAATGAAAACCATTGCAAAGCTATAGATTTCTTGTCTAGACCCACCTGAAAAAAGTCACTGTTTATCTCCCTATCTTTGAACCATGGTAATGTGTTTCCATTTTATGGTACCCTCATAAATATGTGCACAATAATAGTGGTAATGTCACTAGCTCACATTGTTCCCTCACATTCTCAGATTGTTATCTTTCCTATGTAAATTAGCAATGTAACTGTCATGGAACACGTTGCTACAGCTAAAAGGTGATAATTTATGGCTCCACAACAGGCAGCCTTGTTTCTCTATCCTTGATTTCCATTCCCCCCTTCTGTTAGAAACCTGTAAGTCTGCAGTGACAGAGAAGAGCTTGACATGAAGCAAAACGTTGGCAAGCCACCAAACCCTCATCAGATCCAAACACCAGAATTGAATATTATGGGGGATGAAGTCTCAGGCTAGTCATGGAGTCACCATGGGAATGTTAATCCCCTCAATCTAAAAGCCTTAGTTTAATGTCACTCTGATGTACTTCTGTATTTGAACAGTAAATCAACTAGTTTAAGCATGATTTTTTAGGCCCCAGCTTAAAAAGCTGTGTGGGAACGCCAGGTCCTATCTCTCTCTACAACACGCATTCTGTCTCACTCATCATAGAAGGTGTGCTTGATCGCCTGACATTTTATTTATGTATTTAAACACAGCCTGAAAAGTTACACTTTCTTACACAATAACATCTGAAAAAATAACTAAATTACACATATTATAAAAATTTTTTTTTTAAAGTCAGAGACATTTCTGATAACTCTGGAATAATCAATTAGGCCCATTCATAATGTATAATATACAACTTCTTTGAGTCATAAGGATGGGAGGAAAATCTTGAATAAGGAAGTTATAAGGGTTGCAAGGTTTGTAAGATTGGAACAAAAACATAAAATGAGGAATCCAGCTGTTAAGGATCTTGTTAGTTATTGATAATCAGAATGAAATGTAAATTCTTAGCGTAATGGAGTGTAGTTTTGTCTGAGAGTCCAAAAGAAGAAGTATTTTAAAGCACTTTTTTTTTGGTCAACTTTCCCCATAAATGTGCAAAGCAAGTATAGATAAACTCATTTTACTGTGCCTTCATAAAGAAATATACTTTTTTATTGTGTGAATTTCCTCTGAGGACCTATCACAGAAATAAAGGGGACATGTCTTTCTATTACAGTGATTGTGCCCTAGGATGTGGGTCAGACATCACAGGTGACAGAAAGGGATGTGTGGGTATATTTGGTACATCTCGCACACACATACACACAACCAACACATTTAAAAAAATAATAATTTTGTTGCTTCGCAGCGCCTCTGACCTGATGGTTATTTGCTAATAATATATTGGCCTTAAACTCGCTTAGATTCGTCCTACTGTGCAAACAGTTTTTTTTTTTCATCAGTAGTATTCCACGTTGAAACGGAATTCCTCTCACCCCAACATTACACACTTTGACAGAAGGACTCATCAAATGCAACATGCACTATGAATCATGAACGCAGCTATGAGAGTAGAAACATGTACCAGATGGCTTTGTCAGCAGCAACAGTAGTAGTCTGGAAAACGACCATCATCATGCTGATCTGAAGCTGCCGCCCATTTCATTTGCAGCAGCTCTGTGTGATATCTGCATTGGGACCGTATAGCTGAGCACGCAGATCTCTGCTGTACTGGTTGCAGATGTTGACGTTTTTCTCCTTTGATTGGAAACGCCAGAAGTGAGCTGGTTGGCATATGAAGGAATAATTATGGTTTTCTTTATTGATGTCGGTGTGGAGAGAGGGGCCAGGCACACAGAGGGGCCCTTCTGCTTCAGTGTTATGAAACCTGAAACGGGGACGTGGCTGGCTACTCCAGCTGGAAACAATGCTCCCTCTCACTGTGGTGCATTCTTTCCGTCCCCTTCTTTCTTTTTTCCTCAACTTTGTTTGCAAAATCTACCTTTTTTGGGGGCCACCAAGCTTATCTCTCCATGCCTGTGATTGCAAATGGAAAAAGCCGAGATTAGACACAACATTTTTAATAGCTTGAGTGGCAAGCTACATCAATCGACAGAAGGATCACTATTGATTTGATATTGTTGGTGTGGTCAGTGTTTAGACTGAATGATAACCAAGGGATCAGATTCTAACCACAGACTCTGTGGGATGCTTTGGAAGTTTCTTAACTTAAAGATACCTCCCAGGGTTGATATGGTGACACCTGCAGTTAACAAACAGAAACAGAATCAAAAGCATTCCTCCAACACTGACCATTGAATACATTTTCTGAGCTTCTCATTTTGTGTGACTACACACATTAAGCGATGGATGACTGCAGGTGTCTTCAAAACTAAACAGCACATGAGCAGGAAATGGCTTAAACTAATTCAATCATTGCTATTTCAATATTGGATTTGTCCTGTGGTTGATACGTCTAGATTTGAATACTGTCCCTCTTTAAATCAATAAACTCCTTTTTGAACTGCTGTTTATGTCAAACGGAAAGAAATATGGTGGCAGCACACATTGCATGACCACCTGAAATATTTAAGAATTAGCGGTCTGCCTCTGAGTACGTGGTGCTCCTTGCTCGCACTTCCTGTATTTATTATAAGAAGTGGCATTTAAAGCTTAAATCATGGCTGAAATAGCATCCTGATAATATTGTTAGGTATCAGCCACTCCTTCTGGTCAATGTGGTTAATTCAATACCAGTAGACAGCACTGGGAGGGGAGGAGAAAGGGGGAAAGACAGAGAACCATAATCTAATCCATAAGTGCATTTTTGTAAATACATCACTTATCTGTTTATGGAGGCTTTTGTAGATACAAGCTCTAGCAAGATTACATTCACAGCCTAGCCCAAACTCACGTATTTACCAAAAGCTGACAGGAATAGTCTTGGAAGGAATAATGTAATTATTTATCAAGTGTTATAATATGAGGAGTAGGACGGTAGTAGAAGTACAGGAGCTTTACCTCACACATTTAAAATACAGAAGATGATATTATAAACATTTGGTTCTAATGCTGGAGGTGGAGCCATTTCTAAGTTGGCTTTATTTGTTAACCTTTGTCATTTTTGTCCTCATGCAATTGGGGGACATCCTGGTCTTACCAGTGCTATGCTTTTTATTGGGCATCATCCATTGTCCCTTAAAGAGGACAACAATGATTTGACCTCAGTCTACTCTATGTACAACCACCATATACTGACTTTGTTAAGATCCAGGACAGCCATGATAAATGTAGACCAAACATTGCTTAAAAGTGTCTTTGTTTGCAAATGATGATTGTGAGTGCTACTAATCCTTTCTTCCACTCTTGCTTTACATTCACATCAACATTGTTGGTCTCCAGAACCCTAACCCTAGCCTGACTTTAAGAGGCTCTTTGTTTTTATAGCACAGAGTTGATGCCAGACTCACATTTTTGGTGCTGTGGCCAGTGCTCTGTTAGTCAAATCAGAAAAAACTGCCTCTATGTTATGCTCTGGAAACATTTTGGGGACATCCCATCCAGAATCCCCTCCCTCCAGGAGGTGAAATTCCGTGTTCTCCTTGGGGGAAAAAAACCCTCAAAGAAGTTGAGCTGACACGGAATAGTCCTGGTATTTGGTCAATCCTTTCCTCCTATCACCTTTGACCCCGGATCTGTGCGGCATAGGCTGGGAAATGTGGTTCTCTTTCCTTTAAGAGAGGTCATCTTTTGTCCCGTTTTATTATTTTTTTTGTTCAAGCTTCCTGAATGCCAGCACAAAGGCGACCATAAAAGCAAAGCAATTTGCTTTGGAACAAGACCTGTCTGTTTCTGTTTAGTGTCTGTAAAAGGCTTTGAATTGGATGAAGGTTTGGTGATGTTCTGACCAGGGGCCTCTTGGAAGTCGGATTAGTATCTAAGTGAGGTAACTCTAGGTTCAACTTTGGGTTTTCAGTGTGATGAAGCTGGTGCACTTATTGGGATGATATCACCATGGCGACTAATGCTGGAAAACTAACCTGCTCTGCAGTGATGTGCCTGACAAAAGATGAAAAGTCTGAAAAGCATAATGTTCCTGATCAGTTTATTATCTGAGTAAATGAAAAAGTACACGCAATTTTAGCCTTGTTTTTGTTGACTAAAAAATTATTAAGATATTCATGGGAATATAGACATTTCCTTGCCAATTCCCATATAGTGTATAAGCACATTGTGAATCATAGTGTCTGTATTGCATTAGATTTTGCCCGTACACACTCGTATCCACACCCAACTTTTGAAGTTACTGCTATGTAAAAACATGTAAGCAACTAAAAGATTTTCATGCTTTCTAAATTCCGTTTTATTCAATCAATTCCTTCAATTTGGTAATATACATAAATATTTGATAAATATTGTCCAGGCAAGTTGTTGCTGTTTTCTCTCAAACACCCAAATAAGCATTTGGTGAGCTCCAGAAGTCTTTGTTATCTCTGCTACACTCCATCCCCATCCTTTTGTTTGACGCTTACGTTCCTGCAGCTCAGGAACATAGTGGCACCGCAACGTCTGTGCTGTCTGACTCCCGCAGCTGCCAAGCTTTCAGAGTGAAAATGTTCAGTGCTGCAAATTTCCCCGCCCTGCTTGCTGAAAGACTCCGCTGAGGCATACAGCTGTGTTAGCTCTCTCTGCTTGGTGCTGGAGTATGGCCACAGGTCAGATGGTGCTGCTTTTTTGTTTTTGCCATGGTTACTTTGGAGTCTAAGCATAAAAAGAAAAGCCAGGGCGGGGAGGTAAGAGTTCTTGAAGGGTCAATTGGTAGTGTAAAACCTCTAAAATACACAAGTCCCCGAGTTACTCTGCACCTTTCTTCCCTCTGGAATGAATTCCTTGGGTATTTACCATATCATTCAGCCTTTTAACTTAAACTATTTAAGTTAATTATAAGTATTGATTTGGAGAGAACTTAATGGTTGTTATATGAGATAAACAACACATCTACAATAAGCTGTCACTTAAGTTTGTCACAATACCCCTCCATTTGGTTTACCTGCAGCCCCCCACCCTATTCCTCATAAAATCTAGTATCAGTAGTGCATTATATGATACTGGGAGCAGTCGGTTTATGTTGTTGGAAAATAAATATAAGGGTGGTTTTAAAATGCCATTGATTCCCTCACCACACTAGTTGGTGTGGCAGAGCATTTTATCGCTAAAAAATACCCACTGCTGTCCATGCTTCCTTAACACAGTGAGAAATAGGTGTGCTGTCCGTTTTTTTTATTTATATAACCCATAGCGTCCGTGGCATTTGCTATGTTTGTGACAAACATGAGGCCGTATCTAACACTCTGCAAACTGGAGGAGAGCAAGGGCAGGAAATGAGGTTTCTATTGACAGCAGTGCGAAGTTCACAATGTTTCTATTGAGCTCCGGGCCAGTGTCTTCTCTTGTCTTATAAAATTTGTGCATCCAGCTGTCATTTAGTCAGGGTCAAACCCTTAAATGTATACCTCTTTAATTTGCTGTCCGAACATTTATAGAGGTAAATTGGCAGGATTACTGAATAAAAGCAGCTTTATTGCCCCTGACGGTCTGTGATGTCCATGTACAGTTCAGCAGGACCTCTTGCAGCGCATCCAGAAAACTTTTTAATTATTAGGGCAGCAATAACAACAGCCCATATCCATTGTACATGTTTTGATAGACCTTATCTGACATTATCCCTCTGACTCAGATGTACTACACAAACTGCAAGTCGACCCCCAACTCAGACAGAAGCAGATGTTTTTGGCACAGACTGAAAGCAGATAAGCGACCAAATTAGACCGTTTTGCTTATCTATTAGGTTGTACTGCTGCTCTCTTTAATGTTCAGACAAATTTCATGAGATCTGTTACGTGTGGTCGAATGATCTGGCTGTTCTCTGGATGGTTTGTCTCCAGGGAAAGTTGTAAGTTACAAGTCAGCACCTTGAGACAAGGCTTTCTGGACTTCTTTGAGAAATGTCTCTGATGAGTTATGAATTGCCTGCTCGCACGTGCCTGTGTTTGTATTTTAAGGCATGGAATAAAAGTTCCTTGAGTTCCTTGAATAAGTTATGCTTTTATTCACGCAACTGAAAATACAGATCCATACATAGGATGTAAAGATGCCTTTAAAAGTCTTCCCTGACTTGCCCTCTCTTCTTGCTTCCAGGTTCCTCTGTGGATTTGAGCCGCTGACCCATTCACTCAACTGCATCCTAAATCCTGGTGGGATCACAGTTGATATTTGTCGCTCCCCTCTCCAGCTTCTGTTTCCTTCAACCTCATCCTCCATACGCTTTCCTCCCCTTTCTTAAGCTCTCCTCCCCTTGACAGTGTCTCCCAGCCCCAGGCTTATTACTCAAATGCACTGATGGGAGCAACACAGTAGTTGGCAAAGGATGAAGCAGGTCCGCTCGCCAGCGCCAGACAGAGGATAGACGACACAAAAGGGCTAGAAAAAGGGGGAGAGTCAGTGAGAGAAAGAGAGAAATATAGAAAAGACAACCAGTGGAACAAACTGCCACAAATCTGTGAGAAACAACAACAGTCAAGATGCCACGGCGAAGGAAAGACACAAGTTTCACTTGAAGTGTCATGAGCTAACAACGCGCCCCAAACAAATCCTGAACTCTGGACTTCTTTTTCTTAACACATTTCTCTCCTACAGCCAAAACGTAAGTAGTGGAGACAATCGCTCCTGCTGTCCGGGGCTCCCTGTTAACACCTGCTATGTCTCTGTAAGACGTCTTCGCCATGCCGGCTAAGGGAAAGTACCTGCTGAATGACCAGGAGCTCAAAAATGAGGCGTTGTACCGCAAATTCTCCTGCATCAGCCAGTACCAGCCACTGGTACTCTTACTGGGCCTCTCTATGCTCTATTGTGGAATTCTCCTCATCCTCTTTTTTGCCCTTGGACTGGTGAGTTTGCACATCCACGTTTGCACGCAACATGCACATTATGAATGCACTTTGCCTCTACTTTACAATTAATTTGATGTTAATATTTAATCATATACTGAAAGAACAACGTAACCAGATCTAACCTTGTTACATTTTATAGGATAAATATTACACAAAGGCACTTTTGCACAAATCTCCTGAACATATGCTTTTTGACATCCAACCCTAAGAGTTATTCACTCAAGTATTTTAGCTCATAAGTCAGTGTGGTTACACATGGACTTTCGCCTTTGTGTTTGTTACCCACAATGATGTCATGTTTTTTATGTCTGATTGAATAAATTATGCTTGATAAGCTGTCCAAATTTGCACAAACACAGTTACAACCCTTAAACCTACTTAATGACTAACCAAAATGCTCTTCATAAAAACAAACTCAGATCAAAGCTTCAAGTTCTATTTCAGTCACAGTTAAAGAGAGGGATACAGACATTCTGTAGACATTTTTCTAGTTATCTCAGGATTATGAAAGCAGAATAGAAAAAAAATCATATTTATCATATGTACAAATCTAATCAGCTAAAAGAATCTTTTAGGTTTCATTACCCGGTTTATGTAGCGTTGATGATGATGGGGTATTGATTAATGCTTAGGGATAGCTGTTGCAGTTCATGTGAATTCTACATCTTCCAACAGATGTTTAGTTTGAATCACCAGCCGCAGTATGAATGCATGGAAATAAAACAGTCTTTTACCTTGATCACTACTTACATAAGGCTTCTAACTCCCCATCACCACCAGTGCAGCTGCAGAGCAGTGTGAATGAGAGAGTTATTGTGTAACTGGTTGACCATGGGGGAGGGAACTACTGAAACTCACGGTAAAATAAAAGAGACTTATGTCAGTTACCATTTCTAAATGATAGAAGAGGAAAACTTATATATTACTAAAATTAAAATGCAAGACAAAAACACAAAAGAAAAGGGAAATTCCATGAAACGATTTATAAACTTTTGTTCACGTTGAGAAAGGAGCAGCTGGTAATAACTCTATTAAGTACAGTAAAAAGAGGGGGAAAAACTAGCTGTTTAAACTGAAAATATAGAGATTAAATCAAGGGGGGATAATACATTTTAACTGTCAGAACGTAGAGATGTTTTTTGAGCTTCTGACTTCTGCTGATTAGGGACATGCTGTTGACTTTGGTGGTGAAGCAGGCAGCAGTTCATCGAGTCCAGCTGGTCATATACTGAACTGACAGCTTCTTTCAGTGAAGATTATATTATTTTCCCTGTTGGAAAAGCCAACTTAACCTTCCTTCTATTGTGTTCTTGCAAGCTCTGTGGCACACTCCCTTATTCTCTTGTCTCACTCCTGGACAATGGCTTCATTCCACATGATGTTTACATTCATAAAACACACAGAGTGATTGTCAGTTTCCATCCTACTTTATTGTCACTGTAACCATTTACAGCCTGAGGCTCCATATGAATAAACCTACATGAAAGACTTTAGATATGCAAGATTCTGACACCACCTGACAGTCAATCACTCAGTGCGTCATGCCTTTGTTTCCTTTCTTCCTCAACATCTCTCTTGCACAAACACATGGCTGGGGCGTAGAGTTTGTGTTTCCAGGGGTACAGAACAGTTTGGAACAAATGTTGGAATGGACCTTGTATAACACAGTTGTTAAATTTAAAAGAGAGGCACAATGCTATTCAAGGGGTGACTGCCGCAGTCAGAAAGTCAGTGTCCTCTTATGTAACCCCTCTTCAGTCAGGGCTATACAATGACGGCATTGTGGAGGATGAAACTCCACAAACTGATGTTCCGAGTCTATCTCCTAACTGCGGTGTTAGGTCCCGTCTGAATGAAGTTCCAGTTTAACTACTTATTATGACCAGTCTTTTGTTAGTTTTTTAATGCTCTGTAAAGTCAGTGGGTTTACAATTTCTGAGAACTCTAAGGGCATAATAATCTATTGATCATGCAGCACAACATATCCTACATTTGTGGATTTCTGTTATTTTGCCCCCATTTCCATTCCTTATGTATTGAAGGCACTGCTGTCCTCACACATGTGCCTTTTGTCATAGCATAGCTATTAGAAGATTTTTTCCCCCACTTATTTTCAATACAATAAGTTATATATATATATAGGAGCAAACATTATGGAATAGAGAGTTATATGTGAGCATTAATTCAATAGCAAGTAATGTGCTGAAGGTTATAGGTGTATTTATTCATATGATTTTATTTCCTGGTAACTGTTCTTTCTCTACTAAAAAAGGTTTCATCAAGACATATGGCTACACGGGGAGCTGAAAGTGGTTTAGCTGAGATCTGGCCTTTTCTAGTGCTGCCATGGTAACCACAAAGCTCAGCATACAATGCAGCGATGGCCTTCTACACATGGAGATCTATTAACATTGACTTTGTGCATCTGTCTCACTCTTGAGTGTTCTTTTAACCCCTTGTTTTCTCTCGTGTTGTTCCTCCAACAAACACTCTGACATCCACTCAAACGACAACAATTACACACAGCTCCCTTGGCTGCACTTCTTCACAACATTTCTACACACATTCATTTTGTTTGTCCTCATTTTCATCCTCAAATGCCCACTCCGTTCCCCCTGTGCATGCCTCTCAGTGTACATTAACTCAGCGAGTTAGATGGTGACCTGGAACAGCGACAGGTGCGAAATACAAACAGAAATTAGCGAAAAGATATCACTCACAACAGTTTCACTAACAGCTATAGCTCGGGTTTCTTGCACTGCAAAAGTAACACAGCATTGCACTTAACCTGAAAAAGTATACATCTTTTATGATAACTAATGTGTTTGCTTTTTTTTCTCCTCGTTTTTTTTTTTGGCACAGAGTCCAGCGGAACATTGTGCCTTTGTGAGCCTGGTGAGCGGCAGCCTCTGTGTGTTCCTGGCTGTGTTTCTGCTGGTGTGTACAGAGCTGCTGTCACAACGGTGGAGGCGTCCACTGGGCCTGATTGTCTGGGCCACACACCTCATTTTGGGATACACCTTCATTTTCAGCTACCCTATCATCATGCCATGGGACCAGGTAATCGGATTTAGATTACATCTCTTTTGGCATCAGCATTTCATTAAATTATTTTCACAATCTTCATACGCATCTTAAAACAAGGGGAAGGAAAGGATGAACTGAAAATGCTGAAAGAATTTTCATTTATGTTTCCAGGTGCCTTTCTTCCTCTTCATTATCTTCACAGTGTACACCATGCTGCCATTCAAGTTGTGGCATGCTGTGGTGCTGAGTGTCATTTCCTCCCTGTCCCACATTATTGCCCTCACAGTTTACAGCGAAAAAACTGCCCCTTACCTGGCCAATCAGGTGAGCATTTTGAAAGAATCTCTCTCTCTCACATGCAGAGTGAACTATGCAGACAGTCATTATAACATGGCTCATAAACTCAGATGATAATTGGTTCTGTAGCATACGACTGGATGTACATTACACTTATCTGCTACAAATTCTATGTAAATACTCGGAAAGTATACATAGTATTTACATAGTTTACATAGTATTTCTATGTCTAGATAAAATGCCTGTTAGTGTGCCAACGTTTGAGGTTTATTTCTAAGATCTGCTGCTTTGCTCCTCCCTTCAGCTGCTGTCCAATGCTGTAGTGTTTCTTTGTGGAAGTGCAGTGGGTGCATTTCATAAGGTCCTCATGGAGAAAACACTGAGGCAGACATTCCAAGATACTCTAAGATGCCTGAGCATGCGGATGAAGCTTGAGATTGAAAAGAGACAACAGGTTTGTATGACAAAGTGGTCTTCAAAGGTAGTGAACAACTGCATTTTGTCTGTGAAGAACACGCCAATATATCTTAAAGCCCAATTGAAAGGTATTTGTTTAACAATTATAAAAGCACTTATAAATGACAAAAAACACCCAAGAAGAACTGGAAACAAGGGCCAGCATAAAGTAAAAAAAGACCACAAGGAAAAAAACAGGAAGCAGAGCACTGACAGAAACTGGGGATAACTGAAAGTAGAACCATGAAAACAACAAAAATAGAGTACCAAAGGCACACTTCTACAACTAAGAAAAAAAAACTACCCCCCCGAAAAAGTCCAGAATCCCAGAACAAAACCCCGGTCCTATGTGTGTGTATTTTCTAAAGTATTTTACTGCCACTGCTTTTATTGTCTTTTCTGTATAATGAAAACCACATTAAAGGGAAACATTAGAGACAAATTATGAAAATAGCCCATCAGTAATCATTATCACCACACTTTTCTATCCTTTATAAGCAACCCCTTTGGCTGCTCTCAAGTTGGCTCTCAGCTGGGCATTTTCATTGGAAATAACAAATCCCCTCACAAATTGGATTTTCCTTGTGATGCTTTTTAAATGAGATGCATCTGTACAGATTCGTCTTGACTTTTAAGAACAATTTCCCCATTTTGTCATCTGTTGTGTCTTCACTAAGTGAAGAACATAAAAGAAAAGGCTAAAATGGAGGCTGCCAAGCTCGACAGAAAGGAACGAAACAGTTGTTAACGTTTAAATCTTCTGTGAACAGAGGCTAGAAAAAGAGCTTCTCCAAAAAGAGAAAAGACATCAAGATCCAATACATTTCACCAGGAAGAGCCCAGAGTGGGTTTGAGGGACAAATTGCTGTTCATATTTTGTTTCCCCTTTTCCAACCAACTTGGATCAAATCCCATGAATTGATTTTTTTTTCTATAGAGGAGTATGAATTGGCACAAAAACTTTACATAGCAGGAATATCATGTTGACATTATGAATTAAATCATCTCAAAAAGACCCATTTTGTGAAAGAGACTTTTTTTAATGAATAGCTTCAGAAGTGAATGAAAGGTGGGAATGCAGCACACACACACGATCACAGATGAACAGACATGCGCAGAATTCATTGTCCAAGTTGAGGTCCCAACCTTGAACGTTCCCTCGTTTTTCATTGAGGCAGCTGGTCTCTAAAATTGGGTTTTCTTGTTTGTTTTTGGTTTTCACACTCACCGACTTACAATTCTAGCCTCCGAGAAGCTTAGCTGCTTCAAATTCAAAATGATTTTCTTCTTTTCAGCTGCACTTACAAAACTGATTTCATGTAAACTGAAAGATTCTATAAAGATGAAAAAACAGCACCTTTTTCTTGCCAACAGGTCAAGCAAGTAATATACAGCATGTGTTTGCTTAATGTTATGCCAAAATCAGAGAGTACTCTCTGCTCCCCTGGCAACCAAAACTGGAATAATGTATTCATGATTCTGCAAAATACATTTTAGAGTCACTTCTCCTGTATTCGGTTGTAAGTATACATTATTTTCCAGCAGGACAGTGAAATGAAGTATAAACTAGATACATACACAAATATCTTCACTGAGAGATTGCAAGTTTTCTCATGTGACCCATGAGAACATCCTTGGAAATCTGTGAACCAAGTGATGTTAACGGTTGAGATGTTTGGCAGCTGTTCACTCATGAAGCTGTCAGCCACTCTCAGTGACTTTTAGCAAATATGAAAGGTATAAATGGGGAAAGAAATGATACAACCACTTTCAAATGACGATCTCAAACCTGAAGGTTGCTTTCCAAAAAAATAAAACAAACTTTTGTTTGCTCTGTCCACCATTCATCATTACGTCAATCCACATCTCTAAACTCTGTGCAGTGACCTTACATATAAAAACATTTAGCAGCTAAACTACCGGTCCGTCAGTACCGGTGAACTGTGGTCGGATGATACAACCTGATGCCCTTGCAGTGGTATAAAGCGGGATTAGTCATTTCATAAGAAGTCACCTCTTTGAATCTCTTTCCTAGTTAAGCCATTGAACTTTAAAAACCCATCAGGGCTCTGGCCATTGTAGCAGACTGACTCTCATGCTATTTTTTTGGTGGAGTAAATACTTTGCGCCATACCTATTCTTAAACCGTCGAGAAAATGATCTCCCTTGTCATGCTTTTGAATGTCTTGGCTATAATTTGGATGTCTGTGGAACCACTATACTTTAAGCTTTACACTAAGCTTTATGAATATACTTGTCCCAGTTCTGAGTAGAATGGACATTTCTACAGAAACAATAACGTGACTATTGCATATACAGAGTACGGCTGCCACATGGCTATTTTCAGGCAATGTTATTAGCTCAGAAACAGCAGAATATCTCCATTTTCATCTTGCTCACCCAGATTTCAGCTGTTTGTTTGAGTCCTTGTTTACAGCATTAGTAGCAGCGCACCCGAATGGTCATTATGTAACGCAGCGAAAGAAAGAAAAAGTCTCACTCTCTGCGCTTGAGCTAGAAAGGCACAGAGAAGGACTGTCCTGCACAGGGAGTAATTAATGTTTGTTCTAAACATTGCTCCATTTTCCTGGTAGATTCTTGTCTGAAGAGAGAAATGTATACTGATTGGGCTCTGAAAAAATATGAGACTTGATGAGTCTAACTGGCAATAGTGTGATTTAATGAGCATTCCTACATGCATGGTCAAGTATTGATTCTGTGTTTAAGAGGGGATGGAGAGATGTGAGAGATTGAAATAGACAGGAACTGTAAAAACCTTAAGTACATTGTAATAAAAGTGCAACACATAGTTCACTATTTGCTTCAAATAATGGAAAATAGCTGAACAAGAAAACATTATACTAAAAGCAGATCAGTTTATACTGCTACATTATTTAAAGTGAGCCAAAAATGATGATAGGAAGGATGTAAGTTTTTGTGGCTCTGAGCTTGTTTCCAGGTAGCCTGTTCTTTTCCTTTTTTTTTTCTTTCTCATTTTTCAAGGCTGTAGCACTTGCGGATGGACATTGACTGCAATTCATACAGGCTTAATTTCCTGGCTCATTGTGATTGCAGTTATATAACTAAGGTTGTGTGTGCATGCGTGTTTGCAGGAAAACCTGCTGCAGTCTGTGCTCCCTGTCTACATCTCCATGAAAATGAAACTGGCCATTATGGAACGCCTCCAGGACTGTAAGGATAAAGAAGAGCAACAACGACTGGTCAAAGATAACAACTTCCACAGCCTTTACGTCAAGAGACATGAGAACGTCAGGTACAAGCACTATAACCTGAAAGGCGCTTTTTGTCTTTTTCTTTTTTGTTGTTGTTGTCAAACATCTATATTTTGGTCTCAAACCCTTGAATATGAAGTGTTATCATGCTTCATAGCCCTGCTTTTCTATACTTGCTCAGGACAGCTTGCCACTGATTTGTTAATGGATTTTTAGTTATAACAGATAACTAGAAATAAAATAATTGTCAGTATAGTAAAGTGTTACCAGGAAATAAGCCTAAACCTAAAAGCTCTTCTGTCACGGAATGGATAAAGCAAAGATCTTTTTTCAAATTTCCCAAAATTTGAAAAACAGATCCTAAAAAGAAGTCAAACTAAAGATATTTGAGTTGAATTGGACTTTCTTTGTCCAGCCTAATTAAAGGATATACAAACTCAAACTCCATTGTTTCTGTCCTATTTCTGTAGCAGTGCTTCACAAAACAAACACAGAAAGGAAGAAGAAGAAGAAAAAAAAACAGTAATTCACAAAAAGGAGATTTCCCTGACCCATCATAATGATGGAGATTAATATGTCTGTTTGTTGTCAGGGCAGTGACCCAGATTCAGCTATCCTGTATGAGGGTTTCATTAATTTAGCTAGTGCCGACAGATATTGGGGCAGCTTAGACTGAATTTTGGCAGATGGCATACTAGCTGATTTGTTTGATAAATGTAGAAGCGCTGCAATTCCTGCCTAAGTGAAGAAATTGTTGAAATGCTTTGTGAATGCCCCATCCCTCCGGATGCTTTAGTTTGTGACATATGTGACCCAGAAATAATTTAAGGGTGCATATTCTTGCATAAACTTACATTTCACCGTAAAGTATCTTAAACAGATATAGCAATTTGTTTTTGTTTTTAAATAATGGTTATAAGAAGTTCTAACACTTCATTTTATCTGCAGTGAAATTAAAGATTTAATTATTTTAAGTTTTCCTTGGTCAAGGGGCCATTTTAACAGTATCTTTCATGTTCATTTAAGGTCACAGTAAAATGGTGTTGGCTGATAGACTAGGTGCTTTATTCTTTCCCTGTAATTACCTCTGTCAACCCAGTGATTATGTGTCCTTGCAGTCTCTTGAAGCACCTGGCATTTTCCGTCACACTGTGGAACAGTTCAACATTATGCAGTGTCTGTGCTCCTTCATTGGTCAGCTGTACTCAAAACCTGCTCCGGCGCTGTTCCAGGTTATAGCATCTGAAAAAAGCTCATTCATACCCCGGAATGCAAAACTCAGACTGAAACGGCATTTATATGGTGGCAGGCAGGAAACTGAAAGCGGATGTCAGACACCGTAACTGTATTTAAAGCTTTTAATAAGTCACGCTGTTTACCATCTCAACTGAGAGAAAATCTCAAATTCTACCATAATTTACTGTCAACCACAATTAGCTGTTTGTCTGACAGAGACAGTCAAAGAGTTTTCATCAGACATAAAAAGCTGCAGCATAAATCAGAACAGGCAGTATTTGACATAACTTGTTTTATGGGACTTCAAAAGATACTGTGGTGTGATAGATATGATGTTTTATGTATTTTATCTATCCGAGTGACCATAAATATTTCTAAATAACTGACACTGTGTTCATTTTGACTGATTTCATGATATTACATGTTGTTGCGTCCCAGTGTTGTTTCAATCTTTAAAAGACAGCTCTCTCTTTCAGTATTCTCTATGCAGACATTGTTGGCTTCACCCGTTTGGCCAGTGACTGTTCTCCCAAGGAGCTTGTGATCATGCTC
This sequence comes from Menidia menidia, assembly GCA_907169785.1. NCBI lineage: Eukaryota > Metazoa > Chordata > Actinopteri > Atheriniformes > Atherinopsidae > Menidia > Menidia menidia. The sequence goes on from CAJRST010000001.1 coordinate 8,930,840, forward strand.
AATGAACTTTTTGGGAAGTTTGACCAAATTGCCAAGGTGAGTTACTCCTCATAATTAAACATCCAATAATTCTGAGATACTATACTGAGATGAGCCAGTCTGACTCTTAAAGCCTGCATCCACTATAATCTAATAATCAGAATGGTCAGGTTTGTGACCATTATTTGCATGGAAAATCTGCATCTGGCAGTCCAGCAAAGAATCAAGGCCTGGTATCATTGACCTAAAAAGGATTCCTGTTATTGTTGTGTTATATTAGTCTTGTTAGAAACATTTAAGATGCCTTTTGAGGCTTTATTTTACAATAGTTTTATAAAGTAACATTCGGTTTGGATCCCTGTCGACCCTCACAGGAAAACGAGTGCATGAGAATCAAGATCTTGGGCGACTGCTACTATTGTGTGTCTGGGCTGCCCGTGTCGCTGCCCAAGCATGCCAAGAACTGTGTCAAAATGGGTCTGGACATGTGTGAAGCCATCAAGTGAGTTATAGCAACCGTAACCTTTGGGTAATTACAACATAGTCACATATTTGTGGAACCAAACAAAAAGGAAGTGCAGTATATTGTTAAATGTAATTTAAGTTATTCTCAGACACTTACATTTCGGCTTAAACAAAAGGATGTAACCCGAACCAATCATTTAAAAATCAGTCACATATTTTTATATACAATGGGCTGTTTTCAGCACATATTAACACACGTATACAGTGAGCAAGGCTTATACAAAGATATCCTGGTATTCTTTATTTGGCTTCACAAAATGATTTGTTGTTATTGGGAAACTTTTTCAGGCAGGTGCGGGATGCCACAGGAGTAGATATTAACATGAGAGTGGGCGTTCACTCAGGCAACGTGCTCTGTGGCGTGATCGGCCTTCGAAAATGGCAGTTCGACGTGTGGTCACATGATGTGACGTTGGCCAATCATATGGAGTCAGGGGGTCTCCCGGGGTAAGCATTTTTACCTTTGAATTAATATTCATATGCCTTACTCTTGTTTAGATCTTATATTGCCTTACACAAATGAAGGTTCATGCCTCCTTTTGAAAGCTTCTTGATAGGGCAGCGATGTGGTTATTCTATATTAGTCTGGTCTTATTGCTGTAGATTAAGTTGACAAAAGAACATGCTCTCAGAACAGATCAGCAACACCACAAACCATCGCCTCCCAAAGGCCCAGCAAGCTGTGTTTAATTCCGCATTTTATGAGGAAGGGATTCATTTCATGGTTGTATTATACTGCGGACTGAACAACTGAGGGATTTGGCTTATTGAATAACTAAGGTGATTTTTTAAATATCTATTACATGTAAAATGTTGTTGTTTGTTTCCCAGCCGTGTCCATATCACAGAGGCAACTCTTAAGCATCTCAACAAGGCTTATGAAGTGGAGGAGGGCGATGGCCATCTCAGGGACCCATACCTAAGAGAGCTCAATGTCAGGACGTACCTGGTCGTCGATCCGCGGGTGTGGTCACATACATTTTTTGAAAAATAATCCTTTCATTAAGTATTTGGACTACCTCAGATCTCAGCCAGCATTTGTTTAATTCTTTAACTGTGTATAGGGAATGTAAAATCAGTTTTTTACATCTTTTTAAATCTCTAGTCCAAGGACCCATCACTTAACACCCGAAATACATCTAAACCTCGAGTGAATGATGGTTTGAAAATGAGGGCATCTGTGCGAATGACCCGCTACCTTGAATCCTGGGGGGCGGTCAAGCCCTTTGCCCATCTTCAGAGCCGCGAAGGCTTCACCCCAGACCCCATAGTTAATAATGGCAAGTCGCGTTTCAAGGTAAGCTGTTTTGTTTTGCTGATATGATTAGCTGTCATTAAGATACCAAAGATAAAAAGGAAATGGGAGCTTATTCTTTCTCCCACTGGTTAATGTCGGCACTTTGGTGAAAAGCATTTAGCTTGATCATTTCTGTGAGTTGTGATTATCAGAAGCTGTTCCAGCACAGCATGCGGGATAAGTCTAAAGCCATCTCTTCATGTTGTTGTTGTGACATACAGGTCTTTTGGTAGATGTGTTAGCATGCACTGGGAACCACTATAAGTGGCTCGATGTAGCAGCTTTATCCACATTTTGAAAAAAACACTTCTAAGCATGCAACTTTAGGTAACTGGAAAAAAATCTTACTGATTAGGGAAGAAAAAGAAGTGTCCATAGTGAGAGATTAAAGTATTTCCTGCTCACAATGTTTAAAAAATGTCTGTTTTATTGAATGTCATGCATTTTTATATAGTGGATTTTGTCCCAATTATTTCCAGGACATTCCTTTGCGATCACCTCCAGGCAACAAAATCACTGATAGGTAAGACAAGTCTGTGCAACTAAACGAACCAGTGTAATGAATTATTGTGTTAATGTAATATAATCCTATACTCTCTATGCATTTAAGTGCCGCCAATTCACTGAATGACAGAATAAAAATCCTCTTACTCCATAGCATTTCGATGATCATTTGTTCAGAATTTGACCATTAGACAGCAGCATTCCCTGCCAGGATTTTCCCATCTGTTCATAGGATCTGTGCTGATCATCTTATCATAGTATTTAATGAATTATATTGCATAATTTTGCTAATCTGGTTTTATGTTAAAGCTTTTCACTGTGTTATAGTCAAAACATTAATGTAGACTATCAGCTCAGGGATAGTAATGAGGACTAATGAGGGCTCTCAATTGAAATCTGTCATGTGAGGCAGCTCTGCAGTTTCAAGCTTGTTGTAAGTTCACCTACATGTGCATACAGGCAATAGTAACAAATAAAATATGTATAAATACAAAAGATTCATGCCCAGATTAAGAGTCTGGGCATGAGTATTGCTCACTGTCCAAAAGTTAGTACGTCACTGAAGCCTATGATTAAGATTTAGATTTAGAACCGAATACATCAGGAGGAAAATGCACAATTTTTAAGATGCATTTCACTTTTTCTGTGACTCTGTGGACTCTGTGGAATTGTTACATTGAAAGGGAATCATTTTACACTCTACAGTTAATTAAGATATAGTATAAAGTCTTCAGTAACGTTACTGCTAAATAATGTCCAAACTGTCCGATATTTTTCTGCTGCTGTGTGATTTGAGTTGCTAACACCGCTAACAGATTAACCATACTTCTCCATCCATCCACACAAGCTCATTTCAAACACATCTGGTCCTCCTGGCTTGCTTTGTGCAGATCCATTTGGTCTACAGTTCAGTTGCTCATATTGTATTTGACTTAGCTACAAATTAGAATTGTGATACTGTGACAACTGGAATTCAATGTGTTGCTGTGTGACCAGAATCCTAGTGTTAGCGTTCATAGGTCTGATACAGGTGATGTACAATATCTTGCTTAAATGGAAAGCTAAACAGAGCATCTAACACGTTCTATCCTGTGAGTCTGTACTGTCTACAACATAAACTTGTGGAACTAACTGATAACGTTATAAAGAGACGGTGTTGATCCCATGCTCAGCCCCAGCCCAGTTTAACCCTCAAAGTACATACTGATTCATTCTAGACAAGTTGATACATGTGAGATCTGCTTTTCAACTCAAGCTTTGTTGCTCGCTGTCTTTTGTCTGCGTGATACACATAATGTCTGGTTGGCTGGCTTTACTCCATGGATTACAGTGATCTACAGGCAGCATGTTAAAGGTCTTAATCTCTTTTGTGTATGTTCTGAAATAGCTATAGTTCTTGGTTTATATGTTTATTTGTCCTTTTTTATGCATGTTTTATTTTTTCATCATCACTGTTCTATTTCTTTTTTGATAATCGATATAGAAAGTTAGCTATAGTTGTAGTTGCCAGTGCAGTCTTATTTGGTTCAGCTGTTCTGGCTTAAATAATGTGTTTCTTATTTTCTATGCTTGTCTGGAACTTGGAGCTAAGAAACTAGTGAACATTTACAGTCTTGTTGCAGACTTGTTAGAAGGACTCGAGTGATGTGATTGGATGTGACAGGCTCAGAAACCGTTCATTCCATTGATGTATTTACAATCTGTATCCACAACATCTGGTAATCAGGGGTCTTATTTGATGCTGGACTGACAATGAAATGACTAGGACTTACACAATATTGATGGCATTGCATAACAGAATGTTTCTCCCTGATTAATATTAACATTTGTGATTGCTCTGCTGCCTCAGAACCAGAAATGTCCAGCTTCCTATTTTCTGACGGTTACAAATGAATTCCTGGTGTCTTTTGGCTCTCCTCCACTCACTTGTGATGAACTTGTGTATGTGTCTTACCATTGAACCCTGGCAGCTTTGATGAGTCTCTCGAAGAGCCATTCTCCTTGCCCAACCCTTCATTCAGCACATACAAGTGAGTGGGGCCTCCGTTGCCCACATGGTCCTCATCCCTGCCAGTGCAGTAGTTCTCAGCCCTTTCCTTCATCGTTTCAGTTTAACAAGTAGAGGTTTCATGTTTCTTCACCTAAATTCTTTAACCTCTCTACAGCTTCCCACATTTCTGTGCAGTGATTCTCAGAGTTGGAACTAACCTGTGCAGTGGTGAAATACTGTTGTCCTCAGTATTTCTAACTGCCACCTCTTTGTAAGAGGCCAGCACGTGATCTTCAGATTGCTGTTGTAACCTCTCTTCAGGTGACTGGCATATTCCCTCTAACACTGATCACTGACTGGGGCTTGTGTGTCTGTCTGGGTCTGCAAATCTGTGCGAATGTTTCCTTCCTGACTGAGCAGGGGGTTTCCATGCAAAAGCACGGCAGAAGCATGGGAGAATCACTTCCACTGTGTTCCACCGGGAACGTCTAACACATCTCATTCCGTGTCCAGCACACTCCGTTTACATCACTTTCCTAAAGGCACAAACCATGTTTCCCTTTTCTCTTTAGTGCTCAGGTTGGCAGTTCCCAAGCTGCCTGCAAGCACAGCTACATGGACTGAGTAACCCACACGGCCTGATCTGGTCTTCCTGCATCTGTTCCAATCAGGCTGTGTGTTTCAGAGTCTGCCTGGCTGCGTCTTCCTAATTGTCTCTATGCTCTCTGGTGCAGGATCAAATCCCAGAAGAGTAAGTTTGATGAGGAGCTGCACAATGAGATGACAACTACCATAGATGAACTCAGCAGCAAGTAAGCCCATTTGACAAGCCACATAATATCTTACGAAACCTGTTTATATACGATGAGGATTTGATAAAGTAATTACACTGAAATGACAAGACCCTTTGTGCTTTGTTTAGCGCTTCACGCTTTGAGATACAACCATATCATTGTTTAAACCGCTAAAATATTCCAGAGAATCCTTCATATGTGGGCACGGCTTTTAGGCTACTTGTTTTCTAAAAGTCTCTTTGGAAAATGCCAAATCTGTGCATACCTTTGGTTAATAATGAGATGTCTCAACAGAAATGCAAAAGAAAGAATAAGTGAGTTTGTGACATAACATTTAAAATGATAAGATTATTTTAAAAATGAAAAAATATATAGTTCTCCTCAAATGTTAATATCCTCTGTGTGGTTTATTCTTTCAATGATCTGAAGGATCAAGCATCCTTTTCCTCAAGCTTCTCCGGGAACCAGCAGCCCAGAATTTAGATTTGATTATTGGTTGGATCAGGCCCCACATTAATGACCCGTGTTGGGCCTGGAGAGATCATTTTACGTCACAGGTTTTCTGATATTTGGTCTGTGTTGAGCTTTGCTGTCAGAGAGCGGATTCATTTGGACTGGAGATAAATTCCCTTACTACATGTTTGATTTACTGGCAGCTTACAGATTGGATAATTTAGTTGTTCAGACTATTTTGGATACGTTATCATTTATGTAAACCAGTTGAAACCAATCACTAACATGACACTGACATCATTAGACAAAAAAGAACTCGCAAATATTTTAAACTTTTGCATTTCATTAAAAAGTGAGAAATTGATGAACTCTCAGTTCAGATTTCACCTAGGGAGCGTCAGTTTATCTGTATGATATATAGAAAAAAATAAGAATTTGTTATCTTATTTCTTCTATCTTTTTGACAGTTTAAATAATCTTTGAAATGGTCGCCTCGATCTGTCTTTTGGATTATGCACATCCCCTTAAATCCGTCCTAAATCCAGGGCTGTGGATGAAATGTATATTATTCTTACTGCTGTGTGATGACTTCAGCTTTTTGATAAGAACACATTGAAAAGATCCATGCAATTTTTGATGGCTATTCATCACGAACAGCATGATTACTGATTTCTTTTCTTAGAACTCTGGGTCACTCTATCACATTTGTAGATGATAATGTCGTATGAATCTCCCATGATGAGAGCGAAAATTGTCTCCATGTGAACATCAGAGCGAAAGACAGATAAAGGGCCCAACCTTAAATAGATGAAAATAAGAAGCGATTGGAGGAGGTGTATATTGAATGGAACTTTGTGCAGAAAGTAGTGCCAAAATTGCACAATGTAACATATTCAGCATAAGAGTGGCCTTGGAGGCAGATGCAGAGCGAATGAAGAACTAAAGAAGATGAATAAAAAAATCTGTTTTCAGTCACTGGCTTTGAGATGGCTGAAAAGTTGAAACTGTGGAATTAAATAACACTCCTGTTTCCTTATTAAAGTACATTTTGATTACTTAGCGTGTTTGCCAACTTGTTTGTTGATTCATCATGACATTGCAACCTCAGGTCACTGACACTTTGCTAATTTTGTGATTGAACAAAGACAGGCCAACAAACGGCTGTGCTTTAGCCTTCTTTTAAAAGTCCCTGCTATTGTGTCAAGCGACTGCGTGAGGAGTCAGCTCACTGTAGACTAGCTGCTTATGTCTGGTGCGATTCAGTTGGCCTTTAAATCTAGCTCAGTGCAGATGTTAAGCACGCGGCAGCTCAAGTGTAAAAGTACCAGCGATTATTGATTCAGTCTTTCTTTGTTCTCTCTTTCTGACTTCATCTTTTTCTTTTTCCTACACCCTTATGTCTTCCCTCTTCCTACTCAGGCAATGGTCCAAGTCTGAGGAGAGTGGCAGTTTAACTCTGTGGTTTCCAAAGAAAGACCTGGAAAAACAGGTGGGTTTGACATTGGGAGGGCATTGAAATGAGTAATATTTCTATATTTTCGTTGTTGAGAAATAGTTTTTTGTTTTTACTGATACTGACGCTGATGATGAGTTTAAGGTGTGTCCCGTTCTTTCCTCTTGCCAGTACCGAGCTTTGGATTTGCCGATGTTCAAGCACTATGTGGGTTGTGCAACGTTCATCTTCTTTTGTATCTTTGTGGTTCAAATGCTTGTCACAAAGGAGTGAGTACCAGCTAAACTTACCTTTCTTCTTCTTTTCTGTGAAGTTGAGATTTGGGACGAAAGAAAGCCGGCAGGAGGCTGACTCTGACATGCTATGGTTTTGTCTGTAAGCCGACAGATATTGGGGACGTCTTTTGGAGTGCTGGTTTGTTTGCTGCTTCTGACCCTGGCCATCTGTTTCACAGGTCATTTGCAGGTCAGTATGTTAAGTCTTACATTTTCCTTCAACCTTTGTCCTTTTAGTTCAGGTTTTTTTGTGGGACTGCAATTAGCCATGATTTTACTGTGGCCTCTATAGCTGTGATGGCTGGTGTAGAAGGGTTGTTATTCTTTCTGCAAACATGCTTTAAGGTCTTGTATAATTATAGCCCGGCCCTGTCCTGCATTACATGTGTGTGTGTGTGACTCAAGTGTTCTAGTCTTAAGTGGTATTCAAATGAATTGAATTTCCTAGTGCATTAGAGGGAAAATGGAGAGTGAATTTCTTTGTACGCTTTTTTGTGTGAAGGACAAACAAGAGAATGTTGTAATGACGCAGATCCTTATAAGAAAAATCGTTTTATGGGCCTTCATAACTGTCATTATGCATTCTCCCCTGTGTCTGGTCTGTAATGTTCTAGAAGTTATGCATAAAGAAGGTTTAATGGATTTTAATGTCTGGATGGATACACACTTCATTGATCCAACAACAATGTAGTTGATTACCATTGCAAAGGATAAAAATAATATGTACAACATGACAACATTAGAAACATGAGCAGTAAAAGAAATAAAAGAGAAACAGAATTCTAGAAAATAACTATCTATTGCTTGGGCTAAAAAATGTTAAGATGTTAATGGTAGTTGTATCTAAAGATTGGTGATGAAAAGGTTTGTGTGTCTGTTAGACAAATGTGGGCTTTTATAAGATGAAATGGAAACAGGTAGAAATTACTTCCTTAAGTGGTTTTGTAGACAAAGGAGCCTAATTATTCTCTTAATTATTCAGAGCATTTAGGTGGCCTTTGGTCTACCACTAATTTAAACATCACCTAATCTATAAAAACAATAGAAAAGGTGTGGGTGCTTATGTAAATAACATAATTTTGCCTTAGTTATTGATTAAACAAACAACAACAACAGCTAAAGAAGCTCGTTGAAAGCTATGTATTTAAGCTAAATTTGTCTGGTTATACTGACCAAGGGTTTAGCTGCATCTTTTAAGCAATTGCTTTGTCATTCATGTGGCTGACACTAAAATTAATGACTGTGCTGTGTTTAATTATTGTCAGGCTCAACAGGTTCAACGGGGAGGGGGGTCAGAATTTCTCTGCGCATGTGTCACATGAGCCGAACAATGCAGCCCCCATCTGTCTGCTCATTTGTTGTTGATTTTGAAAAAGGATAAATACATGTCACGGGGTCTGACCTGCTCAGATGGCTGTAAATAAATATTATGGAACATAACCTTGGTTGTAATTGCCGCTGGATTATCATAAAGCACTGCTTGCCTGAAAGGGACTCCATAGGTCAAAAGCGCCACCCAGACATATGATGATGAGCAAGTGCTTGGTAAATAAAGCCAAGGGGGGGGGGCATGTGGGTGGTGTGTACTTAGTCTTAAGTGTTTCACTCTACCAGAATTAGGCTATTTGAGAATGGAAACATTTCCCCGGAAACTGTTCAGTGTTCCAGCTGCTACAGCCACTGTGCCTCACACTCACATGTCAAAGGGCATCTGACATTCAGTCCTTAACAGGCAGTTTTTACCTCTCAGACAGATTGCACTGGAGAGAGTCAGCTGTGAGTCACTCACACATGATGTCTGGAGATGGCTGACTACACAAAAGTCACATGCTCTTTACTCATGTTCTAATCTGTATTTTCTCTCCTTTCGCACCAAATTTTCACCATCCTCTACAGCGCCTTTTTCCAGAGAAGCTCTCAAGGTGTCAGTGGCTGCCAGCTGTTTCGGAGGCGGTGGTTAAACGGCCATGTGTGCGCCTCCCTCTGGCTGCCATCACTACTACGGTCATCATTATCATGGCGGTGTTTAACCTGGTAAGACTATTCTCACAATTTGAGAGCAAAGACCAGGCCGCTGTGCGCTCCGCTATTTCTGGCAGAGCCACGCTTCACAGATGCCAAGTCAGACTTCAAAGCATGTTTTTCCACGTGTTGCTTGTCAGTCAAGTTGCTTTTCAACACTTCACAGTGCTTCGTCCCGACATATGAGAAGGAGGATGTGAACGACCTCTTCTATCTCCCTGTGAGTGATGAATCTGCTAACTGTAGATGATGATGAATGTTGGTATTTTGCTTAGTCGGTATTTAACTTTGATAAGCACCTTGTTACATGAACTAGAGAGGCACCACAATTATTATGTCCAAAAGCCCTCCCCATCCACTCAAGACCCTCAGCTACATTTGGTTAGCGCTCAACTTTTAAATATGTAAGGTTCTAAGAATCAGATGATACATTCTAGTGATTCCATTTTTTTTAAATTAATGTCCATATTAAATGTGAATACATTATTGAAGTCTGTGACTGTGTATGTAGGTTTTTAAAAATTAAGCTGTAACTTTTTGTTTCGTGTACTATTTATACCGACTTTGTCAAAGGTCTAACTCCTTTTCTGTGCCTTCCCCGTGCTTCAGTACTCTGTATACTGCTGTATCCTGTCACTCGTCGCGTGTGGAGTCTTTCTGCGGGTGAGCTTCGAGTTAAAAGTACTCTTCCTCACCGTGGCCTCCACAGCATACTATGTAATCATCCTCAGCACCAAGAGGGACCTCTTTGTGACCTACGCAAATTCGTTTGGTGCTCAGCTCAACAGCAGCTGCAACTACAGCAGGTGGGACAGAACGCTGAAAGCATATCTTGTCGGTGACACGTGTGCGTCGAGTGTATCATTTCCTCTTTATGAGGTTACTCGCTCTGAGCTGGCTTTTTCTTCACAAAGATTGAATGAGATGGTAAAGGGGAAAGAAGCATATCAGTGTTTCAGGATGATATCTTATCAGGGGTTCAGCACAATTAAGCAAGTAAACGGTCCAGCTCTGGTGGTTTAAGTCACTTTGTTATAAGAATTGTTCATTTCTGGTTATACGTAGTGATCATGTGCTATATATGCGATTCACTGCAAGGACAATGATGAAAAATGTCTTTGCTTGTTCTACAGTGGGGAAGATGAATCAATGAGAATCTTGAACTGTATAGGGCTGGTGAAACACCCTCAGATCATGAGCTGCATATACATCACGCTTTTCCTGGTTACCATGCTCATCATCTCACAGCAGGTACTGCCAGTTTTTGCACATTTCCTCATTTCCTTTCTGCTAACTTCTTTTTTTACTCAAACGGAGGCAAAAGGAACATGTTTACATTCATTATATTATCAGTTTATTTGGCACCCTTTTCTAACTCCGCTCTGCGCCTGCTGTTTAGAACGAGTACTGCTTTCGCCAGGACTTTTTACTGAAGTACAAGAACCACACAGAGCAGGATGAGATCGAGACGAGGGAGAACCTCAACCGCCTGCTCCTGGAAAACGTGCTGCCAGCCCACGTCGCTGCACTGTTTGTCGGGGAAAACAAGAAGAATGAGGTGAGATTTCCACAGGATTTTGGTTGAATCTCTCAGGCTAACAGGCCGTCTGGTTGCTGGCTGCTGAATCATCACAGATGATGAGATACAGACAAGGAGAATGAAGAAAAGAGCGGGAGCGCCAGTTTGATTTGATAAGGTCTTAAGTAACTATCATCATAGAATTAGCAGATTAACTGCATTAAACAAGTTTGGTATTTTTTACATTAATAAAAAAAGCCACATGTTTTTCTCATAGTTGAATATTTTGGGCCTTTCAATATGTTGTTCTTAAATGTTGCCTTCAGCTTTAAAACATATCGAATTTATTCTAATGTCAGCAGTATCTGCAGTAAAAGATGATCCTGTACCCACTCAGGGAGTGAACCTGCGGGCTTTATGGGCCCTTACCAACAATAATGATATTGTGATACTGAAAAATGACATGGGTATCTCATACTGGGCACTTTCTAAACATCGTTGTTGGTCAAAAGTAGCTCAAAATACATTAATGTTGTTTTTTTAAAGAAATGATTGATTGGCAGATGCAATTACCTAAATCCCTCTTTTTATTTTCCGCAACAGGACCTCTACTACAAGTCCTATGACTGTGTGTGTGTGATGTTTGCCTCGGTGCCGGATTTCAAAGAATTTTACACTGAGTGCGATATTAACAAGGAGGGCCTGGAATGCTTGAGGCTCCTCAATGAGATCATCGCTGACTTTGATGAGGTCAGGAAACAGAGATTGAACGGAATTCATACTTACCTCTTAACAATAGGAATTGTTGATGTCCACAGAGACAGTTGTTTGGTTGTCAACTGCAGGAATAGGCAATGTAACTGATGAACGGTTGCCTGCACACGTTACTCATTTTGTTTTCGTCTAACGTTTGCAGCTGCTGTCCAAGCCAAAGTTCAGTGGTGTGGAGAAGATCAAGACAATTGGCAGCACTTACATGGCCGCCGCAGGGCTTAGTGGGACGCCTGGTCAGGAGAACAATCAGGTGGGTTGGTCAGAGCTTCCGAGCAGGTCAAGTTAAGGTCAGAACTGTTTAAAACATCCTCTATCCACGCTGGATAAAAAAAAAAAAAAGGAATAAGAAAAAAGCACTGTTGACTCTGATTTGACTCTGTGGTCTTTCAGGATAGTGAAAGGCAACAGGCCCAGATAGGGATCATGGTGGAGTTTGCCATTGCTATGATGGGCAAGTTGGATGGCATCAACAGACACTCTTTCAACAGCTTCAGGCTCCGTGTGGGTGAGTGAGCCCTGCAGCTTGGCAGGCTGAACGTCAACCTTTCATCGACTGCACTGTGTTCCATCTCTGTTAACACTGGCACAATAACCCCACAGGTTTCCTTGGTTACCCTGCACATGATTGTCTACTAAGCGACTTCCAAGCAGTAGCATTCACTGCCATTCAATATCGTGTGGTTGCAGACTCTTACGTGTAATAAAGCTAAACCAACCCTTTGAATCTTTAAAGGCAGACAAGTATACACAATTATAGTTGATTATTGGACATCAAAGTGTCCTTATTAAATGAAGAATCAACGCTATAGCCTCTTTTAAACTGGGAGAAGCATCACTTTTCCCATGGGCTGGACAGCAAACAACATGGTCTCCAGTAACAAAGACAGGACAACACTAAAAGGAGTTTCACAGAAAGATGTTCTGTATCACCTTTAAGCATCTACACAGCTATAGCATAAACAGGAAGTGTAATTGTTTCTTTTGAATGAAAAGAAAAACATTTTTTTTTTCTCAGACTATTGCAAGTAGATGTGATGACATTGAACATTGATATTTATATGCTAAGCACATCTTTCACTGAGTTCTTTTCAGTTTTGTATACGTCTCACATTACCATTAAAAGTAAGTTAAAGTAGAGAGTTTTTTTCAAATGTTTTTCCACAGGTATTAATCATGGCCCAGTGATAGCTGGAGTGATTGGGGCGAGGAAACCTCAGTATGACATTTGGGGCAATACAGTCAATGTCGCCAGTCGAATGGAAAGCACAGGGGAACTGGGAAAAATCCAGGTAAATTCCACAATACCTTTTTGCCTTTGATTTAATTAACTTTTGTCTTGAATTTCTTCCTATTTTTAAAACTTAGAATCTATTTTCTTCGGAAAAGAAACGCATTCATATCCCATCCAAAGGCAACATTTCTGCTTTCCAGGCATGCGTAAAATGCTTTTTGCTGAAAAGAAAGATCACTGCATTTGATGTTTAAATTGCACGTGTCCATTGGCTCCACTCCCAGGTAACGGAGGAAACGTCTACCGTCCTGAGGAATCTGGGCTACTCATGCGAGTGTCGAGGTCTCATTGATGTCAAGGGGAAGGGGGAGCTGAAAACATTCTTTGTGTGTACCGACATGAGCAAGCAGCAAGGTATGGGGCTGAGCTGAAGTCAGGCTCCCACAGCCTGCTGAAACGACAGACTCATGTGCACACGTCAAACGTTTACAGACTCCTGCACATCTCACGCATGACTGTAATACAACTGTGTTCCTGTAATGGGCTCGAAAGAAAAAGGATTTAGTGGAACTGTACCTTCGCCGTGGTGGATATACTCCTGGATCTTCTGAAGTCGGTTTAGGAGACGACTGAGATTGTCGGAGTGTACAGTCGCCATGTTTTGCTATTCACAAACATCAGTGTCCAGTGCTTTGTTACTTTTGTACTTTTTTCCGTCTCTAACTTAATGTAATAGAAAATCTGTGTGTTGTATTAATGCCAAATACAGTTACTTTTTAAATACCTCTTTAGTCCTTATAAAAACAAAAATAATAGATTCTATTTGGATCATGATTTGAGACCATCTCATTTTCCTGTTGGAAAAGTGATGGGCATTCAACTCTGTTTCTCTATAATGTGCAAATGCTAGTTTTTTGGGTCAATTAGACTGAGCCGTTCCAATGTCTTTTGAGAAGAAACACATTCACTTAAGCTCCTCTCACAAAGCAGAAGGAGTTTTTCTGACAAAGCTTCAGGTCCTAAGACTTACGAGCAACTCTGTTTTTAAACCTCCATCATTTGGCCGTACCTTTTTAATGATTCCATATGACCAAATACAGTCACATAAAGTCCCACACAATTCAGTTTTAAGGTTATATGGCTCAAATAAAACCTCCGATTTGACGTTACATTTGTTTACGAAAACTTAGCTACAATGCAGAAGCACTCTCTTTTCTGAATGATGGCATTTCTCAGACTGTGGAGGCTTGAGATGCAGTCCATGGGTTAGATTTCTCCCAGCTTTGCAGGCAGACGTTGGGATGAACTTCCTGGGATGTCCACTCTTCAGAAAAATGAAAAAAGTCAGCACCGTTTTCTCAGCGTACCATGGGGAACTCCAGATTGTTTGGCCTTATGAGCCTTTTGAGTCATTCCTGATATCTTTGATCTTGGCGCCACGCGCAGCTGAATGCTTAAGAGCCTTTAACAGTGTATAGACTAAGTATGTTTAATTCACTTCATAATCACTTGAAAGAGTGGACTTTTCCCTCATTGCTTCTGCATTTAAGTGTAGATTTTTGTATTGTAAAGATGTTCACTGGAAGTTGTATTTACCTCATTTTAAGAGGTATGGACCAATTTCTTTTAATGTGCTGAAATTTAAAATATCACAGTTCACACTGCATCTTCAAGAGAGGCAGAGCTGTCTGTGTGCTGCGTTTTCCATCTGTTTCACCTGCTCATAAAAAAAGTTAAAAAAAAAAAAAATACTGCTGTTTAGCCGCCTATTTCCATTTGTGCTGCAATGACCGAAACCTATGACGCATGTCCTCAGTCGGTGTGATCTAACAACCTGTCTGCTGTGAAAGTGTTTTTTTTCTAGACCGTGGCTCAGATTCATTCTTGAGCCTACCAGGAACTCTCTTTGTGCCTCTGACAGTCAGTTTATCTCATGGCCTTGCGAGCTGAGACCAACATCTTGTCTGTAATTGTGGTTACATAATTATAACGTATTGGCCTTCCTGTGAAAAAATGTGACATTGAGTTTTGTACAGTTACCAAATGTAATAAATGTTTTCCTAAGTCTACAGTTCGTCATTCATGGATGCACGAGCGGCAAAGTTTACGTTAAAAAAAAGGTTTATTGACCGAAATGCATACAAATGTCACACAAAAAGCACCTTTTGTACAAAAATTTAACTTATTTAATTGAAGAAGAGGTTGGAGCGTTATTTCACAGCAACGGCTGGAATCGCATCGGGACCTGTGCACGAGGTCTCCATTGGTTCGCTGGTTTCCTCGGCTGAAAACAAGGAAAAGCACAGAGGACGTTTTATGTTTTCGTGACATTAAATTCAGCCTTCCCAGCTGTTCTTTGCAGAGCCGTGTCTTACCTGTGGTGAGGTCCAGTAGGGGCTCAGGCGGTGCAGCGATGCCCATGGCCCTCCTGATGCCGTACACACTGCTCACCTCACATGGAGCCACTTGACCAGTTAGCTCAGCCAGGTTCCCCGTCACCTTCTCGGCTGTGGAGGTAGGAAAAAGTAAATAACCGAAACAGCTACAGTTTCAAACCTGTATATTTTTGCAAATCAGTTAAATCATAAATAATTACAGACCGATGGCCTTTTACTGATTTGAACAAACAATTCAACTGATGGTCAAAGGTGTAGCTTTTCTTTTGTGAAGATATTGTGTGATTAAGACATTCAATAAAGAAAAAAAAAGAAGGGGAAAAGACAAACACCTGTGTAGGATGACAACTGAAGAGATAAGTAAAGCATTGTCGGAGGTCTGCAGCTGGCGGTGAGGATTGAGGAGGGGAACAAAGCGGCTCTTACCCAGCTCCAGCTCCTTGGCAGTCGGGGCCAGCAAGCAGATCATGTTAGGCGGCTGCTTGGCACTGAGACGCTCCTTCTGTGCTTCCTGTAAGTCACGCAGGAGCTTTGTAGTCTCGTCCAATTTCTGCTGGAAGTGTAGGGCCTCTGTAATAGATAGGTGAGGAACAGCACACACACTGTTACCGCTTCCTCTGGGCTGCTCCAGTTACCTTTAGGTAACCAACATTATAAAAAAAACAGTACACCCATTCTTCACTTAGTCAGGATAAGACCTAAGCTAATGTACAGCGGGACAAGAAAATGTAAAGTGGACAAGAACTGCATTATCTGCAAAGGAATATATAGGAGTAATTATTTTGTGTTTGCCTAAAACTATTAGTATTCTTTTTTTCAAACCCTGAGATGGATTA
Source organism: Menidia menidia (assembly GCA_907169785.1). Lineage (NCBI taxonomy): Eukaryota > Metazoa > Chordata > Actinopteri > Atheriniformes > Atherinopsidae > Menidia > Menidia menidia. The sequence continues at coordinate 8,946,888 of CAJRST010000001.1, forward strand.
ATATGAGATTAGCTGCAGCTCGAAACGGCACAATAGTCAGAGCTCTTACCCCCAGAGAGCTCCTCAGCCATCTGCAGGCTTGCAGCAGAGCGCAGGAAGTCCAGCCTGTTGGACCAGTCGGGCTCAGCTACCTGCCAGAGGCCGAGTGGAAACCACATGTTGGGTGGGATTAGAAAAGGCATTCCAGGTTGACACTGACATGCGTCAATCCAACATCCATGCCTGTTTGAAGCCCTCCTTGTCACGCTGTTCCTTTGCGCCGATGAAAAAAAAAAAACTAACTAAAACATCATCACCAACTAGAGCAACTGATCAGGGGGATGAGTGTAAACTGGAGAGCCGCCAACAACAGCAAGCAGCTAGCACAGAGGGTTTGTGTGTGTGGCGGTGGGGTCAGTGGCGGGGTTTCCTCTGCTGCTGCGAGGAGCCGCTCAGCTGTGCAGCCAGCAGACGCCGAAAGAAAACACGGTCCTCGCCAAACTCCCCAAATGTGGACCTCGAATGAGGAGCGCCGCTGTGTCTTGAAGGGCAATGTTTTTCTTCCATGTGAGCACGGATCACAGTAACGGCAGGCCCCTGCTATGTTGACACAGCTGGCTGATGCAGAAACCATCAGCAGAGGCCATCTAGGAAGCAAATTAAATGAAGGCTCCTCGTATGGGGTGTAATGCAGGGACATGTGATGGGCTTTCCGGCTTTCCGCTGAGCAGCGCAGTGGGAGCTGGTGAGGATGAGTGGCTCCGGTTTTGTGTTACATAGCACGCACTGATTCTTGTCATTCTACACTTGTTGATGTGACCCTTCATTTAGACTGCAAAACGCTGCTTAGGACAGAGTAGGTTTCTCCCTCGGATTTAGCTCCATGGTAGCACACCCCCTTACCTCCACGCCGTCTTTGTCCTCTTGTGTTTTTGCTGGCTCTTCACCCTGCGGCACATGCTGAAACAACAAAACGCGTGCATTTTATTACATTGTCAACAAAGAAAACACGTCTGTCCTTTGCTTCTCCGGCGAGCACAAATCTGGATCTGTGCTTACTTGCTCTGCGGCTCTCAGGGTTCTTGAATGCTCTCCGTTGGTCATGGCATCCAGAAGGTTGTCGGCCAGTTTGTACACATATTCGTCCGATTTGGCCAGGAAATCGGACAAGCTGCCAAACGCACACGCAGCATGTTAAATATGGAACTTTTGACTGAGGAGGTGCTGCCAACTGATTACACACAGACAAGCTAAAAACCATTGAAGGGATGGTAACCGTATGGACTGTAAAGTGGGAAGCCGCAAACACAAAACACCTCATAGGAGGAGACTCGATCTCGCTCTTACAGCCAGGAACAGAACATCTAATGTGGTTATGTCCTAGCGGAGATGGCTACAGCATAAATACACAAGAGTGCATCTGTGACTAACTGGAACTGGAACCTGTCTCGTTGGATTATTTCCATATGTACCGAGTGTCCCGCATAAGAGAGTAAAACAGGATGACGTCTGGGTGAGGCTGCCTCCACAGCTGGTGGATTACCTCTTCCAGACTGAGTGAACTCAGTGAAAAAAAAAGAAGGACAGTTGGAAAGTAATCAGCCAGGAATTCTTCAAATGACGCTGTGCGTAAATCCCACGGGGCTGCAGCGTGTTTGCGGTCCGGCTGGACATACCTGTCTGAGCCCTGCAGACTGGACTCCTCCCCGTAGAAACAGTAGACGAGGTCCGAGTCGTCCTTGCTGATGTTTGCGAAGCTGGAGTCATAGGTGGGTGCGTAGGAGGTGAACGGCCCGTAGTTTAAGTAGGACACTGCAGAGGGAGTTCCATGGGAGGGGGGGGGGGGGTTATTGTTTGCTGTAACAGTCTGATATTAGCAGCTTACAGAGGCTGACAGTACCTGGAGTAATCCTGTTCCTTTTGTCCTCCCTGAAGCCCGGCAGCGTGTTCACGCCGTTCTGCAGCCGAGTGGACATCATGCCCAGCTTCACTGGACAGTAACCAACATCTGTGACGGCACATTTAGGTGAAAGATCTTTCAAGGACTTTAAAAAAACTAAACAGATAGCCCTTTTAAAATGTTCAGTCCAGAGTCCCCTAAACACGTTAGTTCTGTTGAAGCAGCACTTAACTATACGTTAAAGCTGATCTGCCAGAACTTTTGCTCAAAAACAGTTCTCTGCTATCATAAAAGCAGTTGCTTAATTTTGACAGATTTACACTTTAAATCCTGTGAAGCATATGAAGTGAACCGACCTCCAGCTGATGGGTCCGCTGGGTTGAGAATAGCGAGGGTGGTGGAGCCATCGGACTTCCGCCTTACAAAATCCAACTGGGAGACAAAGCGACCATTAACGACGGCTGACAGGAAATAAAAGACACTTGAAAGTGTGAGAGAGTAAGCGTCTCAACCATCATGCATCGGTCAACGTGTGCTGGCCTCTCCCTCAGAACAAACTGTCATACAGGTGGGTCATTTTTTTTTTTTTTTTAAATCTGGATGTTTTCTCAACTGAGGGCCACAGAATTATCGCCGTGCTGTGATTTTAAATGGCAGACACACTAATCATTCCTCCCTGCTTCCTCACTTCGCTCTGCAGCACTCTGTTGGACAGCTTTCCCCCAGACTCTTCGATGACCTTGCGTATTTCTTCCAGCTCTTGCTCGGCTTTCGCTGCTTCGTCCTTGGAGTCTTTGTCCTGTCTGATGAAACACAAATTGAAAAATGGCAAATGAGACACGTCGACTATGAAACAAAAGGTTTTCACTTTATGACATTGAGTGAACAAAGAGAAGGGGGAAAAAAAGACACGTGCGCGACGCCGTGGGGAAGAAATCAGGGCCAGCTTTTCGGAAATTTGACGCCCACACACTAATTCGGCTTCACCTTTCCTTTACATGCTAGCGAACGCTGACGCTGGCAAACGTCAGCGGGTTTTTTTTTTCTGCAACGCTTTTATGATGCTGTCGCATCCCATTAATCCAAAAGTAATTTCACTCAATGGGTTCCTTTACATCAGGAGGAAACGAAGCTGATACAGAAGATGCAAAGCCTCAAAAGTAAACAAGCCCCAGCAGGTTTTTTAAGGCATTCCTCACATTCTCTGCCTCCAGCTCCACAGTGGAAAGCCAACATACACACACACACTCAGACGAAACTCAAACTTTCCTTTGAAAGAGGGGGATTCTTTCTTCCTCAGCTTGGAACAAGCTAGCTTTAGTAAGTTTTCTTTTCCGTGTCTTTTTACATGAGTTCCCGTGAAATCTGACACAGTTTCACCCTTCGTTTCAAACGGAAACATCTGGAACGGGCCAGCTAAAACTTCCAGCGGTTTGGGGTAGTGAACATATGGCCGTGCGTCATTGGCTGAGGCACCTGGGAGTGCTGGGGGTCTGGGAGCGCTCGCTGCCCTCTGCTGTCGAGGATCCCTCCTTGTTCTGGTCCAGGCTGGGGCCTCCTTGTTCCTCACACTTCAGAGGCTGTCTGGCAGAGGGGTCGAGGCCTGACATGAAATCTATGCTCTGCCTCAGGCTTTCCAGCCTTTCCTGTTGGAGAGACAGAACACTTAACCATAAAAAACAAATTGATAGCGGTAGAAATAAAAGGCGATCCTGCATCTGCTGTCTTCCAGAAAAGTGCAATGCCTTTTGCTGCCCTCATCTGTTGAATCACTGCAAAAGCAAGTCTTGTAGCTTAGTTACAGGTCTGAGTGAAGCTAAGAACATTGTTTTTTTTATTTCTGCTAACAGAAAAAAACAAACACATTACGCACTTAAGTTAATATCAGGTTAGGTTTGTGTTTTAAAGGCAAGTTATTTTCTAAAGTAAATCCAGCAGTTTGCCATAAGAAAAAATAAGTTATTTAGGAATAAATAAGTCTTCCAACTAAGCTATATGTGTGCGCAGCAAGGCATTTTCAAGTGATCTCAAACTTGAACATGTTCAAGTCCTTCTCTGTGGCTAAACCTCTGAATAGCCGAACTGAACAGCTGTTTCCACACAAAAACAACATCTGAAAAGAGGCGTATCACAGGATATTATGGCTTGGTTTCAGGGCAATCCCTTGCAGTTTATGTAACTTTGCAAGTGTTACTTCATACCTGGCTCAAGATCTTCATCCCAGAGTGTAACAGCTTCCGAGCCGCTTTGTGGTAGATTGTCTCGGGTTTGTTGTAAATCATAGCATTCTCGCACATAATCTTAAAATCCACCTGCAGCAGAGACACATCCAGTGTCACACACTTATCAACGTCACACAGAATGGATACCAGTGAAATTGTGTCGTCAATGTGAAGACACAAATGCTTGTTTACTGCGCAGGAGAACGAAACCCACAAAGCTTATCCAGATGTGTGTCTGAGCTTACATGTGCATCGATTTACGTACTTTCAGTTCGCTCAGTGACTGGTAGTTGTCTTTCTTCACTTTGTCTTTCATTGTGCTGAAGTCCATAGGGCGCTTGATAATTGAGGAGTAGCCAGGTGCAATGAGGTCAGTGACCGGAAAAGAGAAGAATGCACTGGGGTCTTTCCTGCAGAGGAAACACACTTAAGGGTCAACCACACAAAAAGTACACTAAACCCCACTCAAAAGAAAGCAATAAGTGAAAGAATTTTATGTTGTAAGTACGAAATCCCTTTAAAAAACAGATGGCTACACGAACAGAATAAGTGACTGATACTAAACCTTTGAAGCTGCCTGATGAGCTGGTTCAATGCTTCCTGTAGAGGAGTCTGCTCTTTTTCTGTAAAAGATACAGATAAAAGAATTTAGAATAAAAAGAAACTTCTATGACCGCTGCTAGATGAAACTAACGCCATTGAGACTACCTTCCAGTTTGTCCAGCTCTGAACGGATGGGAGTTCTGCTCTGCTCCCTGTCATCATCTCCCTCTCCATCCTGTCCTTTCTTCTTCTTCGTCATCTAACACCGAAGACAGCACGGGGATAGGATAATAAATACAAGGGATCCACTATAAAGGGTAAATATCCCCTCCTACATCTTCCACAATGAAGGGGAAAATATGTATTTTTTGATCTGACCTTTTTCTTTCCTTTGTCATCCTCTGGCGTGCCCGAGTTCCTGTCTTTATCTTTCTTCTTTTTCTTCTTCTTGTCTTTTGGCTTGTCGGACTCTCCCGGCTGTTCGTCATAAAAAGTGTCTCGACTCGAGCTTCCCGTTGTCACTTCGTTCCCGGACACTTTCAGAACCAGCTTCAGTGGCCTGTCTCCGTATTCTGAGAGCAACACAGCAATTTATCGTTATCTTGGAGGAATTATCGGGACTGGGTGAGTGTGAGTGAAGGTGCTTTCCAACTAACGATGCATTATAATCGTATTGCTTACACAAATTCGTACCGGAATTGCATCGTATTAAGTGACAGAAACATGTATGTGTAGACCAATGCTCACAATAACATATAGAGCTAGCTAGCAAACTAATCGGCTAACGTAGCTAGCTAGCATTGTACGGTTCCCAATCGCGCACTACAGAGTTTGGCTTATGCATGCAAAGGAAAAAGGAAGCAGTAATTGGTTGTGTGTAACCGAACATATTTTCTCAAATAAAATACCTTCATAGCCATGCTTTTCGGACTTGTGCTTTTTGTGCTTCTTGCCCATTGTTTCTGTTTTGGTCAGGCACTGACCGGTAGCGCTATCCGGTCTCTGAAAGCGGAAACCCTCCTGGAGGGGAAAGGGCTCGCAGCGCCCCCTGTCGACATGGCGGGGATAACACACCACACCACCGCCATCCTTCCAGCCAAGAGAGGGCAGAGTAAGCTTTGAATTCAATCTTAATCTTGGCCTTAGTTCAACAGGCCTTCGTGTGGATTGCAAATCTAACTGGCAGTGCGTATGATTATCCCTATTGAGAGCACTATCAGCTGGTGACACAAGCGTTTGAAGTATCCTTTATAACGATTTGTCTCTGTTTATAATTTTGCAAAGACAGGCTGTTACATCAGAACTTGATATATCAGTGAACATACAAGCACGGAAAACTGTCGAAGTTCCATTTTCTGAACACTCCCCAAACGTTTAATATAGATAATCACCGGCACTATCCACATATGGGCTCATGTGGACATTTTCCCATTCAAAGAAAGAGTTGGCTGTGCAAATCCACACAAGGTCCCGTCTGTCTGATGTGGACATCTGCACGTCCGCATGCTCTGGAAACTTTCCAGAGACTCTCAGGGCTGCGATGCAGGTGTGAAATTGGCTTTGGACGGCCTGTTCTTAGACACTCATTGCATGTATTGGCCAATGCAGACTTGCATCTGTGGTCTCTTTTATAGCTATAAATTACAAATGAATTCACCGAATCTTGTCTAAATTAACCAGTCTAATCTCCAAAGGGAAACCGATGACACTTAGTTGGATTGGACTTCGCAGGACTCTATAGAGTCTGCAGCTCGCCTGCCTGCCTTGCGGAGCTGTTATGCTCCAGAAATCGGCACATATTGTGCCGGCCGATGAATGACAGATGTTTTATTCATGGAGGAAAGATAGTGTACATTCTTTGAAGCACATTCCAGGTTTTATGAACAGGGCAGAGGATAGGGGAAGAAGGTTTGAAAAGAATGAGGATTGACTTGAATTCACCATTTCAGCCATTCCTGCCTTCAGATGAAGAGGTGATTCTGATGGTCTGTTGATGTTTCAGCCTGCTATCTGAGCAAGGCTATCCCCAGCAAATTATGTCCTGATCTGTGTTCTGAAACACCAGCACCAGTGTACATTCTTTACATACATCTATGACATCTTGCTGGAGTTCTGGTGGGGTTGGTTTCAGTAACAAAAACTATTTTCTATCTTTGGAATTCCATGGTAAGGTCATGGAAAAGGGGGACAGGGCGTGGAGCGGCACACATTGAGGTCATGGACTTGTGAACTTTACAAGTAACATCAGATCCTGAAAGGCCCAGTTTTACTTTCACGCTCACATTTGAAGTAGTCACCCGAATCGGACCTTTTAGGGTTATTATTTTTCTTTGGCACATTACTAAACATTCAAAGGCCGTGTCTGGTACAGAACGATCCGGGCCAGCTTTCCCACTGCAGCTCCACAGAGGCCGTGGGATCCAACTGTTTCTTCCAGCCGCCGAGCTGCACACGTGCTGGAAGTCCACGGATTAAAAGGAGATCAGTTACACCAAACGGGGTTAACAAATGGCAGATGTTGTGAAATTCATTATCCTCTGTCACAACAGAGCGGCTACGGGGACCCAGAGACCATTTCCACATGAAAGAGGCATCCCTGTAGAACCATAGGGAACCGCTGGCTGCACTGCAGACAGGATGGAACTGGGATGTTTTGGGCTTTGTACATACACACAACAAAACTACCAATAGGCATAACAAAGGCTAGCTTTGAACAGTTTATCTGTCTCACACACGGGCTGACTGAGGCAGCATTAGAGATAAAACGTGGTGTTTGGACTTAGCCGGGGGGGAATTCTGAAGTTTTGTTGTAAAGTTTCGAAACAATGCGGCCTGGGTTGTAAAATGTGCCGTCAGGCATCATGGTCATGTCCCTTAACTGAAGTTTATTAAGACTAAACATTGCACCAATTAAACGAAACACCTGATTTTCTGTGCGCTCTGTAGTTTTTTTACATTTTTGCAGCCCCTTAATCTTGATTTTTTTCTAAATCGGGAATGCATTCAAAGTTTAAAGCTACTCTGCTGGATAATTACGTCCAACTACGAGGCTGTGACAAATGGAAATTAATAACTTCTGTCCTTGTGGATTGATGAGAAAATGTGCCGTGAAGCATGGTCAAAGAAGAAGATTCTCTTCACTTGAAGTTGTCAGAGCGCTGCTCAGATGTGACAGATGAAATGTTTGGGGTCATTACAACTGTCAGCGCGGAACGGGTTTGAAGATGTAACCAGCCGTCACAAGTAAGTCAGACAGAAACATCAAAGTGGAGAAGCCAATCATTCTGCCTCAGTGTTTTTCTCCTGCCTGCCAGTCTGTCACGGAAACATCTTTGAGCATCACTCACTCATCCCCCCGTCAAAGCCTTTATGTGTTGCGGTGACTCTATTTTTATCGGCAACCAAAAACACTTCACCGGTGGGTTTGATTTGTCAGTTCTTACAGCTTGCCGCTGGCTCTGTGGTGTTCCAGTCCTGTGGTCCTCTGACATTCTACACAGGTACGTGGATGAAGATCTGGGGCAATTTTCTGTAGAAACAGCCACCCGTTTCCTTTAATGTAGTGACAACAGAAAAAAAAAATACAAAAAACACAATCCAACACGACTCATGCCATTTGAAGATCTTGCGTGTTCATATCTGCTTGTGCCTTCTCCACTCTTTAGCTGCGGTCTTCTCTGATCCAGCTGCTTTAATGTATATTTCACTCAGATTATTATCATCATTATCAATATATCATTATTTTTCAATTGTAGTTTAATGTCACTCTGCTTTAAGGCCTGATAAATTATTCTGCTTTGGAAAACTCCATTACAATAGGAACTTTTTCTTTAAAGAAGGCTGTTCTTATAAGTTATTCTGCAGGGAAGGCTTTTTGGGAGTGTGTTTGTGTGTGTCTGTGTGTGTATATTCACAGACATTTCAAAATGCTCACACGCACCTTAAATTCGGATGTCTGAGCACGAGCATATGAGACAGAACAAGCAAGGTGGGAGGAAAAGCAGGCGGAGGCTGAGGTAGGTGGGGTGGGATGGGGTGGGGGGGGGGGGCAGATTTTTGTTGCGCCGAGTCTTTATTCTCTGCATGCCTCTGAAGACAGTGGTCCTGGGGTGGGAAAAATACACAAGGGAGATGTGTTCAAAGCTTGCGAGCTCGGTGACGATCCTCTGTCAGATCTTTAGCCGTTTGAAAAGTTCATATAAACTGAAAGACAGCCGCTGGGAAGCGGTCTTTGCAAACTCAATGAGAGTTTATCATCTCGGCACAGGGCGAGGTGCTGTTTGAGGTGGAAACGCGCTGCCTGTAATCTCATTCTACTCCAGAGGTTTATCAGGGACCCCTCCCTCCTCAAAGGACGAGTAGACCGGCATGGTCCTTATAAACAAACAGAGCAGGGGCTGTCATGTGTCTCAGCTTTGAGCTTCCCAAAAAAACAACACAGCCTCAGAGTGATAAAACATTGCTCTTTGTGCGAATAAACCATCAGAAGAAGCTTTGTGGATGGGAAACGATACTAGTAATTATAAAGTGGACATATTCATAAACATCCAAACAGTTAATAGAGTCCCTCATATGAAACCTTGCACAGAATTGGCACATAAATTATGTTGATAACCCAGAGGTTTCTGAAATAAAGCTCCCAAAATTAGCATTTTGTCCAACGCCCAGCTGTGACTTGTGCAGCATCTGAGGAACCTGGAATCCAAAGGCCTCCGCAGGCGTTCTCAAACATTCACCGTAGCCCCGGCCTGTTCCAGACACGTTGTCCCAGCGGGATGGGATTTGAAATCTTGCAAAGATCACACAGCTAGCTAACGAGAAGGAAGCCCAAAGATCAGCAGCTGCTCATAAAGCGTTAACAGAGCAGTAAATACTCAGGAGCATTTACAGAGTGCTGGAATGGAGAACTGATTCATTCCTCTTCTCCGTTGCTTTGTACTCATTCACGGATTTTGAAGCACGTCCATGTTGTTTGAAAGGAGTATGACGGCGAGGGTCAAGGTGCGACCAACACAGCATCCATACTTTATAAGGAGTAGGCACAGTTAATTTAGCTTTCCTTCATATTTGAATTGCTTTTGCTATTTCACATGCGTTTGATGAGCCTAGGCTATCAGGTTTAGCCTTTGTATTGTAAATCAGTCAACATCCTTCCAATGTGGACTCCATCACTGGGCTTTGAGCTGAGTACTAGAGTTTTGGAATGGGCTTTTTCTTTTTGTTTACACCCCCGTCTTTATCTGCGTCAGCGTCATGCCCATATTTGATACCATTTCTTTTATCGCTTTGTTTTTGTGCAGCTGGATGCAAGCGTAACCGAAGAGGTGTCACCACATGTCCTCAAATAGTCACATATCAACTGCTTCTCCACATCTAACAAGCAAAAGAAATTCCACATTTAGAGGTTCGAGCCTTTGGTAGATGGTGTTGCACACAAAACTACCATGTGGAAGAACCCAGATTGCGTCCAGTCCTGACCACTAGTGTTTTGAGGTAGCTTCTCTGGCTATCAAATCCTGCCCCTTCTTTTATAGCATTTCTGGGTAAATGCCATAAACAGTATTTCTGAGAAACTTAATTAGCTACCGAGCTAGACCTAGTATTTCTTCGGCCTCTGTCTGCGTTCACGGGCCGACTGTTGGAATAGAAATGGCAGCTTTAAGTCGAGATCCTGCTTTTTATGATAGAGCGAGACAGACAGGAAGGTAGTCGGCCGCTCACACAAATGCTAACCTAAACACGGGAACGATCCAACACTGGTTAGGCTTAAAAAGACCCACACGGCAGCGATTTCCTGGGCCTTGGGAAAAAGGGAAGAAACAGAGCGGTGCGAGGGGTTGACAGTAATTGTCTCATTTAGAGGCCGGTGCCCACAGGTAAGAGTGATTACGGAAGGCCATTATTCTCTCCTGCCTGTGGGCGTGTGTGTTTGAATGCCACGGCGGCCAGTCTTTCAGGCAGGTCTCAGCGGCCGATTACAAAGGTGCGACTGCTGTGCAAAATCCAAATGTGACACATGAAAGACAAAAGTGTGGATCAACAGAGGGTGTCTCGGCCCCATTCCACTACTTTGCCGTCGATCTGACAGATGGCATGGGCCCGTCTCAGGCCCTGGCAATGAGGAGAGCCGCGGCTTCAAAGGCCCTCTGTAATCTGCAGAAACATCACAGGCTGGGAGAAAGTGACTGTCTCCCAGACACCCAGCCTACTAAGAGGGCAAGCGAGGCGCTAATGAAAGGCAGATAAAGGGATCGCAGGCACAGAGAGCGTCTCGTGGAGAGAAAAAAAGAGCGATAGAAAACATCAGGTCGCTCGCCCTTCTCCTAGACGCCTTTCTCTCTCTTTTAAAGAATCCACAGATAAATGGTCTCGTCTTTTGTGTTCCCTGAAAAACAGCAACACGAGGCTGGAGAGTGTGACTCAATCCAGAATCAACGCTGAGGACTGAATGTGGGGGAATGAAGAACTTTGTTGTTTTCGTGGAAATTTCACAAGTCGCTTGTGTGTTTGATGGCTTCGATATGGCAGCTGCAGAATCAATCAGATGAACATGGCTTTGTCATACCATGACACATTCATTCATTCATGGCTCTGGAAGGAGCCACGTCCCCTTATTGGGTCAAATTCATTCTTTCTTTTCAGGAGGAATACAATAACTATATATGAATCATGAGGTCGGCACCGACTTGCCACATCCCCAGATATACACATTATTTATCTAAAAAGGAAACGTAACATAATATGATGGGCAAACTAGGGAGTATTCTTAGTGTTCCACTTGTTCCCTATGCTGTCATGGGCAAAATGAACAGCCAGCTGGTTTCTGTGAGCACTTGCAAATTTACAGGGCTCAGTAAACGCGGCCGTCACCGTTAAACTCCGACAGGTTCAGCGGAGCGAGCCTGGTCACAGTCATAATGAGCAAATCCTCCTATAGTCGCAGAGCCTAGGGGTTCGTTAGCTGTTCTCAGGGCAACAAGGCCCCTCTTCATTTCAACACATTTGCCTGTTATGGCTGACAAGCCAGTGGACTGTGCAGGCCTGCCAAAGATGGTGATGGCTAATGTCTTAGGGTTATGTTCACAAACCATGTCGTTCATCCATATGATGATACCGGGCCAGACCAGACTCAAAGCACAGAACCGCAGTCAGAAATCCTACATGCAATCAGTTGCCTTAATTAAAGACCAACAGGGATTTGAGGAGGCATAACTGCATTCTGATGTACTCATTGGTCTAAGACAAAACAAACTTGTGAGACCCCGTTAATAAACCCATGTCTGCAGCCATTTGGGGGGTTTCTTCTTTGCATCTGTTGCGTGAACTTAATCCTCACTCTAATGTGGATTAAACTCGACTGCCAGAGCCCAATCCTCTTAAGATGAAATGATTGTTGCTCACATCTGGGTGGTGAAGGATCTCTCTCTCTTTTTGTGTGCATTTCTTTTTGCAATCACCACCTTCTGTGGATGAGTATGTTCTGCTAGCATCACATCACAACCTTGATCGGTCAAGCTCTTCATCGGGTCCTGTTCTAGTCTTGCCACTTTGCATGGTGACATGTAATATGATTCAGGAATAGATGCATGAGTTTTTCTTTGCTGCATCTTATACACCAACCTAATTGAGCTGCAACACATTTTAGATGGAACCATGTAAGTGTTTATGTCTCCACTAATCAAATGATGTTTTAAAGGACTGCGTTTTTCCAGCTGCTGTTGTGATCCAAATTGTCCACAAGGGAAATTAAAGATTATCCAATCTACTTCAGTCTGATTGGGTGGAGAGAGGGGTGGGGGCGGATTTAAGATGAGCCACAGTGGAAGAATATGTTTGATAAGGTCAGATTTGAATGACTGAGCTGGGCCAATTATCAGCACACCTTTGTGCTGATAATGCAGGTGCTGAAACTGGAAAGAAAGTAGAAAGAGAAAAACTGACAAAGAAATTCCAAATTAGCAATAATATGACTGGACAGTCCTAATGACTTCATCTTTCATTATAAAGGAATTGATGAGTAAAACTATGAAAGCAATGTCAAAAACCAAAACTAAAGATATTCTTTTTTTTTATGGTGATGCAAAAAAAAACAAAAAAAGGGAATGATGGGCTGCGTTGCAAAATCCCCATCCTGGCATGCCACTAGCACCAGTACCAGCTCAAACATCTGCAGATGATGTACGTGTCCATAAAGCTCTGGTTTAGTGTGAGAGCAGCATAAAACGTCTGGGTGTCAGCTGCTGTTTCGCTTTTAGCTCCGCTGGACTCCCCTCCTCCCCACGCCCAGCTCGGGGATTCAAAAGTCATTCAAGAGTTCTGTAATTGGCTCGATTTTAATTAAAGGCCAATTTTGAAAAAAGGGGGCAGACAAAAAGCCAAATTAAAGACACTTGTAAAACAGAAAATGAAATGCTTAACAAGCTCAGCACCACCATTCAGGGACCTAATTTGCATGGCAAACCCTTTCTCTTATCCTGTTTAGAATTTTTCCAGCTCCAGCTTTGGTGTTACTGCAAGGCTGCGAGTCTGTAATTGGAATATGTTTCTATCCAACGTTTTGCAGTATATGAAACCCTGCTGCTCGGAAATCCCTAAAAATGATTTGCACTGAATGTGTGGTGGGTCACATCTTTAACAGTAAGGATTAGGAGGATTATCAATAAATCTGCTTGTTAGCCTGTTGCCAGTCCTGTGAACGGCGGGCTCCTTAAAAAACTATATGGCTGCAGAATACAGCCCAGTCGTTTGTGGAACTCCAGGTCATTTTCGCCGTTTACACCCCGGGAATCTTTCCACTCATTTCTGAGCGGCTCAAATGTGAAACAAAACTGTCAAAGCATGAAAAACGCGCCACATGGACGCGCGTCCAAAAATGATCCCATTAATCTGAAATGAAACAGCCCTCAACAGCTCCGACTGTTTTTCAGAGCCCATAGCATGTGACCTGTCAGAATCGGCTTGGCAGGCTTATAAGGCAGAATGACATGCACCCCCCCCCAAACCCCCTTCCACCCATTGAATGAGTTTAGAAGATCACAACTTTCAGCAAATGATAAAAACATGATTACCATCTGCACTTTTGAGGAACTCCATCTCTGCCAAGCCTTTTGATGAGACCACAACTTTGTGCAACAGCTTTAGCAGATGTTGTGGCTTATTGAGCTGAAAAGCAGCTCTGACATTTCACTGCTGTTAAGAGATGTTTCTTTTTCTAATGTTAAGAGATGTGTTTTTCTTTCTTTTCTTCGCATTGGTCTGTGCCTGTCCTCACGAAAAGCTTATCCAATGCAGCCACGCACTCCTAACACACACACATGCACAAATAGTTTGTAGTTAGATTGTCCGGTCTTTGGTCCTGTTATTCTCGTTTGTTGTGTTTTCTAGCTTAGAATGTGAGTTTCTGTTGTGTTTGAGTTCTTCCTGTGTTTTCCTTTTGTGTCCTTGCCATCTCCGTGTTGTTGGGTATTTAGTTGTCGCCATTAGCTCACCTCTCCTCCCCTCGCTCCCCAGTTCATTCATTCATCATCAGATACTCGTCGTTTCATATTGTCTTGAGGACTTTTGTGGTTGCAGTCCTTTTCCTGTAGTATCTGGGTTTTGGTTCTTTCAAGTTTAGTTGGAGTTTTTAGATCCGGTTGGTGCTGCACCTTTTGTTTTTTAATACTAAATCTTAGTTCTTTTGGAGCTCCTTGGGTTTTCCTGTTTTTTTTAATTATCTTTCTTGGCCTATGCTTGGATCCCCTTCACCCAAGGTGCCAACATAGCACATGTAATTCCAATACAGGAGAGAAAGGGTTAAAAATATAAAAGGAAGTCGTATTATTAATTTAATTTGCTAGCAACTACTAAACAAGTATCTTCATAGGAATAATTTCTAAACATATTGTTTAAAGGGTTTTTAAATTGTACATGTCATGTTTACAAAGTAAATGCTGCTCTGTGAGCAATCCCATTATCAAAGAAAAACTATTTTTTCTGGCATTTTCAGCACCGTGTAGAGTATTCACAGCCAAACTCAGTGAGCTGGGTGGCAGGGAGTTAAATGGAGCTGCAAGCCGAGAAAAGTTAAGAACTTTTTCCCAAATAATGACACACTTTCCTTGGTTTAAAATAAGAGGGAAACGTTAATTCTGGAGCGGCTGCTCCTTCAAAGCAGCCTCTTTCACAGCAAAGCTGGCATGACCCTGTTTCCTTGGGAGTTAAAGATACAGAAAGCTGGAGGGGCTGGGCGAGGAAGAGGAGGGGTGTAGGAAGGAGGGTGGGGGGTGGCATAGTGGAAGAGGTGGGGTAACTTCAAAACCCACATCAAAAGGAATAAATAATTGTTTCTGCTGGTTTTGTTGTTGTGATACGGATCGGCGAAGCAGCAAGTGGCGAGCAGGAAGCTTTGATTTGAGGCAGCCTTCCTGGAGTGGGCTCCTTCTGTCGGCAGCTGAGCAGAGAGAAGCGGGGCCCACTGATTAAAGTCCCGTTTGTTTTAATCTTCCCTTTTGCCCAAGGGAGGCCCACAGACAGGCAGAGATCCTGCTGTGGGGCGGGACGTTGCTCTCCTTTGGGGACCGTTTCCTTTTTCTTTCTGCGTCCCAAAGAGGACGATAATGCAGCAGTCAGACGCAAGGTGAGGGGGATACTTAAAAGGTCAGCATGCGAGCCATGGGTTGAAGCCTGGGGAGGGTATTAAGGATCAAGGGTAATAGTTATCATTTTAGGATGATAATCCCTTTTTTTTTTTTTTAAAAGAACCTGTAATTGCATTTTTCCTGCTGGATTAGTTTTTTTGGGATATGGGACACATAAAGGCCCCATCACTAATCTTATAGCGACCGTTATAGGGAATACCCCTCTAACCTCCCCATGCCACAGCATGACCTGCCTCTGCATGAATTTTCAAACGCAGACTGGTCCAGTAACAAAATTAGTTTTAAATGGCAGCACAAAAGTGGCATCCTCAGTCTTGTAGGCTTGGAAATGATTTATAATTATGTATATATGTATATATACATTATTTGAAATGGTTGACCATTTTTGCTGCTAGTCACAGAGAAAGATTAGAATATAATTTAATTTGTTCACGGGCAATTTGTAAACTTTTCTTTTTTCTTTTTTTCACATACTTGTCCTTTTAACCATCTTAGGAAGGAAAAGCTCTGCAAGCACCCGTCTCAATCGTATTTTTTTTTTTTGCAAAATCATTGTTAAAGCCGTCCCGCCTGTGTAAACTGATGAATCTATACATGACACCAGCACTGCAGGTGGCAGCAGCACATACATAAAAAATCTATGCGCTCATGCTGTACTGCAGTTAAGATTAAGAGGATCACCACGGGAAACGTGATGCCTTAGACAGCTGCTGTTTGGATTAAAGTGAAATGGTAAATTATACTGCACAGGGGCTCATAAAGAAGATATGTGCTGTACGTTGGGCTAGATAGGACGCCCCCCTTCTCCCTTCTGTTAGTATACAGATGTGGAAGTGGCATTTTCTTAAAGGAGTCAAAGGTTTTGTGGAATACAAAGAAACTCAGTGTTGAAGCATGTTGAATGTCAGTGTGTTACTGAATAATATTCCCCTGCATCTCCTAATATGAAGACACACATACGTGCACAAGCTGTGTGAGCCCTCCAGTCCCTTAGCTTTATTTGACAAGGAACATGAGATGTGGTATAGTTACTCAATTATGCTTGAGACATTGTAAAGTTAAGCTTTGAGCCGCTTAAACGGGCTCGTAATTGTGCAATTTACAGCACTCAGTGCAGCAATGCTGCTCTTTGACTGCTTCCTGATCCCTGCAGACTTGACACAAGTGATGGAGATGAGTTAACGTTCCTCCTGTTGGAATCTGTAACCTGTAGAAGCCCTTTGGAGCAATGTGTGCTTCCCCGATTTGCGACATGGAACCTTTGATTCTGACAGAAACTCAGCATTTGCAAAAGTGTCATCAGAATTGCTGAAGTCTGAAATAGACTTGCTGAAGCACACATTGCTCCGAGGGCCTTCACGCACTTATTCAAACAAAGTAGTCTCATTGGAATCTCATTGACACATGACGAAAGAAAGGAAGGAAGGAAGGAAGGAAGCGTTTTCCATCCCTGACAGTAAACAGCCGCTCCGTCCACAGGCCTGTCAGTGTTAGAGACAGAGCTCGTTAGGAGCTGACATCAAACGCTTATGGAGACTGATGATTTAAATATTGAATCGGCCAGCGGTGGCGTGCAGACAGAGGAGAGCTGCTATGTGCTGACAAGACAGATGTATATTTCAGCAGCCGTTTCCCGCCTAAACTGCCTAATGGCTGTGGGGATGAGACAGATGAAAGTCAGACCTGCAGATCTGCTGAGACGTCTCCACTGTAAACGGCAAAGACCTCGGGCACCCCCCCCACCTCCCGACGGTCCTCTGTCCCTGATCCCTGTCTCACATACATGCATACAGCTCCCATCTTTTTTTGTGGGATCAGATCAGAGGCTCCCCAAATAGAGGCCCCTCACCAGGCCCCAGGCAGCAGGGACACTAACAAGCTGTAATGATCTCCAGCTAGGCCCTATCTCTCCTGTTTTACAGCGCTCACTCAAAAGCCAACCTACGGGAAAGGCCCCTCTCTGAGCAGACAGCCCCGCAGAACCCCCCCCCCCCCATGTTCCGTCTCTGGTCCAGTTGCGTTCACTTCAGAGTGAAGATGAGACAGCCCGTGCTGGTCCCGGATGGATGTTTCCGGCCAACATTTCCCCACGATCCACTCCGGTAAATGTGTGCGTTTTTTTTTTCGAGAAATCAACATTTGGTCCGATGAAGTTCCCGAGCCCCTTTGTCCTCTGAACGTCTGGTTCGCAGACTTTGGTTGGCAAGTCTGCTTTCCACAAAGAGAACAGATGTGAGGCACCGGAGGGATCGAAATACCAGTTCAAGTGTTTGATCTCCTACTTATCTTAATGGATCTAGATGCGTTTATCTGTGACCAAAGAAAAGCAAGGGACATTTTTATTCCACATCACTGAGAGGGCAGTAGGGTGGGTTGTAACTTCACTGAATCTTGAAACTCCTGGCCATTAACCAGTTCCAAGGAATTAGGGCCAAACCAGAGCTATTTCACGCAGTTAAAAAAGCCCTTGCTGGCAAGAAATGCTGCATCTCCGTGTGAATTTTATTTTGATCCCAGGACATGAAATGGTTTCAGAACAGCCATAATGGGGCTTAATGGCACATCATTTTAAAGTTATCTAAATCATCAACAATAAAAGTCAAGTTTTGGTTTCAACTCCGCAGCTTTAAAAAAGAAAAGACTGTTCTCTTTCCAAAGTTCACTGTAAAATATGTTCACACAAGATGTTGCTAAGGCAGGAGTGCTTTAAAATAAACCCACCGGTTGGATTTTAATGCATGTCTAACAGAGATGAACAAAAATACGTCATACGTGTTCCTCGCTTTGACATTCCAACTCTCTTTGGTACTACGAGTGAGTGGGACATAGCACTCAAAGCTTTAAAAATACATTTAATTTTCGTCAGAAATGTCCACAACCCTAAAAAAGGGATAATTTGTGAATATGCCATTTCTGTGT
Source organism: Menidia menidia (assembly GCA_907169785.1). NCBI lineage: Eukaryota > Metazoa > Chordata > Actinopteri > Atheriniformes > Atherinopsidae > Menidia > Menidia menidia. The sequence goes on from CAJRST010000001.1 coordinate 8,965,091, forward strand.
TTAAATCAGTCTAACGGCCAGTTGTACAGATTGCTGTTGTGGCTCCGCTTGACCCGTTTTGAAGTGAATTGGCTACTCTCACAAAGTCAATCAAATCCAAACTAACGGACACCTGAAGGGGCCATGTGGACGAAACCTGGCAGCCCAAGTATGTCCATCGGGGGTGCATTGTTAGGATGCTGCTTGATGTCCAGGATACTAAATTAGTTTGAATTTGATCTCAGGGCTGTTAGAAGTGTGAAGCCTAACGGAGTTGACTCTTCAAAAGGCTCTTCTCTGCATTGTCAGAGAAAAGAGAGTAAAAAGATAATAATTTATTCACGTGTAGTTTCTTGAACAAAGGGACAGGATTTCAAGCTTGCCCCTTGATGTTGTGTTTTGTTTAAGGCTTTGTGTGTGTGTGTGCGTGTGTGTGTGTGTGTGTGTGGGAGGGAAATAGCCATAAACAGTCTCATTATGTTTTCTGAGAGAGACTAAAACTACATGGGAAACCAGAGAATCTCCTTTGAGTTTTCATTTGATTGAAGAAAAAGGACATTTAGCATCTGCATAGTGAGTTGTGGCTTTTTGCAGTGGGCCCCATCCTCGGTGTACTGTCTGCTACATGTCGGATATTCTTGCTGATGAGCACGCTTTCCTCTGGGAATAATGAGCATGAGGCGATCAGACAGCAAAGCAGTTTTTGGCTCTCTGAAGTTTGTGCCAGAGATGAACATCCTTGTTAGATTGGTCCACAAACACTGGGAACAGAGCGTTCTCAACTTTGGTTGTTGTGATCCTTTATATTTGCATCACTCTCCAACCCCTAAACCTCAAAGTGTGTAATTGAGAGGTTACAGAATATTTTCAAAAAGTCAGAAGTTGCTGTCCAGCCCTGGCGAGCCGCACGCCTCTGTTCTCAGCTTAGTAAACTTCAAAGTTGTCTTGAAACTTAGCTCTGTTTTTACTGCTGTCAGTCTTGAAGCCCGTGTAATCAACAGAGAATTGACTTGAAGGTCTTACTGAGTCCACTTTGAAATAGATCAGTTGCTTTCTCACTTACATCCCTGAATATGAGAGGTGTGGACACAAATTTTGCATAGGACAGTTGATGAAATGAATATGAATTTTCAATGTTTTGATCTGAGCATTGAGACTGGATAAAAGGCACAGTCCAAAGCACATCTGAAAAAGGAGCTTACATTTTCTATAATACTGAACCTAAGTCAGCCTTTGATCTTTTAATCCTGTACTCATAAGGTTGTGAGATAAGCAGGCATGACTAACGTCTTCTTCTAATAGTCAAGAAAGAGCAGAGCTCACATAATGAGCTCTTTTACCCCTTTTGAAGACAAATTGGACTGAAATTCCATGTTTAATGGATCTTCCTTTCAATAGAATTCTGTTTAAAGTCAGGGGAAAGAAGACCAGTCACGTTAACAGCGATATTAAAGTTAGTGTGTGGATGCTTGGTCTTTTTCTGTCAGCCCTCAAATGATTTGTCAGCGCTGTCTTCTGCATGCCTCTCTACTTGCATGACAGTATCCATTACAATTGAATTGAAGAATTCACGCAAATTTGATATAGGAATCAAGTCCAGTGCAGCTCGCAGCCTGTCCGCCTTCCTGTAATCTCATCAGCCGGGGCAGCTGTGGGGACCTATCTGCATCTCCATCACTCCGCCTGTTTATTCCAGCACATATACGTTAAGTGTTTGCTCAAACCACTGTGACATTTTTGAGGTCTGGATAGTTTGTCACTTAAAATTGCTCCTTTTTGGTTGTTAGCTTGGCTGACAGTTGAGTGTCTGTTAGCTTTGCTCCCCCATCAGGGATCATGATTCTCCCAAATGTGGGAAATCAGATATATTTTTAAGATGCTGTTCTGAAGAACTTTGCACAATACCAATTAAAAAACAAATAAAAAACAAGCAAACATGTCATGTTTGATTAAACTTATGAAGCAATTTTTAACAAAAAATAAATAAAAATGTGGACACAAATCTATAGATCATATTTTTGTTGTTGTTGCCAGGGTTTGAGTTACATGCACAATTGAGTCCATATCAGATGAGAGTTTGATTTAGCCACTCAGTTGGAGCATTCTGGTGGTCCAGTATATGTGCATGGGAGGGGAATAAATACTTAAGCTTTATGCCCATTATGCTTAAATGGGTGGACTTAGGTAATAAGCGTTTAAGAAATTCCCAACGCTTCTAATATTCTCTGTTACCATACATTTATACATTTGAGCGTCATTAGTTAAAAAAAAAATGCTTTCCACTGTAATGATTGACGGAAGTCCAAACTGCATGTTACTATTTGAACATCATTAGTAATTAGTCTTTGTGGATTTTTGAGTTTCTTTTTTTCCACAGGGGATGGCATTCACATTTCAAGGAAATGTTTGATTGGCAAACATAAGACGAGCTATCAAGTGTGTTTTCCCCCCTGGGAATGACTGACTCAAATATAATTCAGCTTTTTTTTTTTTTTTGGCTGCAAACATGCATGTGGGTGAAGTATTGTGCGAGACTTACAAAAACGCTCGACAATTGACGTGAGCGCGGATCACGGGTGCTTTAAAGACAACTGAAAGAGCGTGCGGCCCTTTTATCCTTTTATACTGTCGCATCATCTTTCGATAGTGTACGGCTGACACAGGGGAAGCGTATGGCACACGCTGATAAAAACGGAGCCAAATGAGAACACAGAGCCGAGCCACATTTAGCCGTAAATTGGCAAAACAAAAAATGCTAAATGACATCTTTTGGGACACATTTAAATTTCATGCAACCGGATGATTTTCCACTCTTTAAATACATAAAATAATGTTGACCTATTAGAGCAATTAGAATATGCAGGGCGTCCAGACACTTTTAAAGATTTAAGGCCTCTGTTCTGGCTTTTTAGGAGCAGTTCAGTAACAGTCTCTCTCTGCCTCTCTGAGCTGAACTCTTAATTGGGTGACACTCGTCCTTGTTGCTCTGCCTCTCTCTGTATCGCTGCCTCTCGGTTTCACAGGCAGACAAAGTTATTTAAATCGTTCTAATACTTTCATCTCTTATTCTCTTTGTCTTATGGTTATGCAACAACATGGACTTAGATGTAAAAGACACTAAGGGCACAGAGAGGGGAGTTTTTTTTTTCTTTTCTGACTTTATGCACGTCTTTTCTTCACACAACTTGCATTCTCTCCAGACAATTTATGCTCCAGATATGAAGTGATGGTGGGTGGAGCCGCTTGGATGGAGCTGGGGGGGGGGGGAAGAGGTTGAACAAGGCCAATTTGTTTTAAGGCTTGTCGTCGGGATAAAGCGCACCACACAGCTATATTCATTCACTGAATTTGCGTTTTTACACTTGTGACGGGCGCTCTATCATGTGGCCGTTTTCATCTCTGTGTTTGATGACGGTTAAGGGAGAAGGCGGTTATTGTTCTCTGTGGCCTGCAGGCATGTTTGGAGCCACGGCCAGTGAGTCACTAGTGAATCGGGCGCTGGCTAAATGTCAGACTCACATGGCCACGCTCGCATAACTTAATGCGGGCCAGTGTCTGGCTGTTGCGCTTATCCCCCTCCGACTCTATGTGTCTTTATCCCTCTGTCTCCCTCTTGTCCCTGGGTCTCAGATGTACATGCCATCTGGTCTGGCTCCACATCTGTGGATATCCTGTTGACAAAGCCCGGACAGCGGCACCCTTTGTCCACTGACGCTTTGCGTAGCAGCTCTTAACACTCGGAGGCACCTGCTATGACTTAAATCACTTTACACATGCAAAAAAAGAGAGAGGAAAGGCCGCCAGAAGTGTCGTCTGTTGAACGCTGCTCGCTGGAATATTGTTTTTAGCCTCCGGCTCAGATGCAGCTGAGCTTTTGGAATACCAAAGTGGCTCCGCAGACGACGCGCATTTGCAAATCTGTCAGCAACCTGCGCAGTTACAGCAAATGCAGTCATTACAATGTCTGCCTTTTGCCAGAGAGGGAAATTAGCCAGGATCCGTAGACGGGGGGGGGGAGACAAATGGGGTCAGGATGAAAATAGACGCAGTTTAATCGCTAATTTGTATTTATCAAATGAGCTTAAATCTGCTTTCTTGGACTTTTGCTTAATTTTTTTTATGCTTTGAACAGTGATGCAAATGCAACAGAAATTAGCGTTCCATGTGTTTGGCCTTGGCAGCTCGAATCACGGAAGCATTCAGGATGAGAGCGATCGCTGCTGGTGCATGTGGAACAAAAATGGAAAGCCGTGCATCATGAAAGCCCCCTGACCGGGACAAGGGAATGGATTTCATTGCACAGCCCAACGAAATCCATGTATACCTATTAAATGTGTCTCGGTTTAAGTGCATCTGTCAGTAGTTTCACATACCGGTACTAACATTTTCAGCTAAAGGATGAGGACCCTGGCTTAAACTGCACATCAAAAGAAAAATATGTTTCAATCTTTTGATGTTGGCACAAAAGCCCTGCAGATATTCAGTCCTGTTGTTTCAGCATATTATCAAAGCCCCAGTTGTTATTGCGTATTATCATCATTCTTTTTATTGTGGCAAAGACAAAACATAATTCATACACATAGGGGGTGTTCATAAATAAGATATGTGCAAACTTTGTATGTCTTTATGTTATGTCTTGTTGGACATAATCTGTTTTAGCTTGTAAAATGCTAATAGACTACATTTATTCCAGGAATGTGGGGTCCTTGGCAGTACAAGTTCAGTACATCTCCTGAAATCTGGATACCTTGCACACATTTTAAGCACAAGGTTGATTCTTTATGGATATGATTACGTTGAATCCGTTTTGTTGTCATCTCATCCCCAGGAGATTGCTTTTTATATTTTAAAAAATTTGACTTTTTATGCATTAAGTGCAACTGTGTTTTATTAATCTTTCAGTAGATTATTCAAAGTAATTGAATTCCTGTTTTTTTTGTTTTTCCTTTTTTTTAAAGGATTAAGGGACGGGAGAAAGCAAAGGCCCAAGTAACTCTAGAAATAAATGCAAAAAAATGACATTATGTATCATTACATATGAATGGAGGAGCAGGAAGAACTAATTCTTTTCGGTTTTCTCTGGAAGGAGAAAATAACTCAAGCTGTGACATGAACTCTCAGGTAAGTGTTTGTGCAGGTTAATCCAACTGAAAATCCAAACCTGAACATTTCCTGAGAGGAGCCGAGGGAAAAGTTAGGACGAGAACGGTAATCATCACCGGGCACTAACGCAAATCCTGTTCAGGACCAGAAACACATGACCAACTGACAACGAATATGAGGAACAGACCACAGCTGGCCACGTTTTGGAGGAAAGACAAGACCGACAACAGGAAAACAGGATGAGAGTCCAAACGGAAGGCAAGCCACAACCAGACGTCGCACGTACACATCAAAGGACAAGAGTGTTTTTAGTTCTTTCAGAGCAAACTCGCATGTTTCCATTGATAGGCGCTTACATTTGTATTCCTCTTGTATTCAGAAGGCCAGAGCACAACAAGCGTACTGTATATCCACAGGGATTCTCAAAGAAGATGTGTTTTGCACAGAAAATAACCTTCTTTTACATTTTTAATCCTTTAAAATTAAGTTAAGAGGTCCCCTTTACTCCATTACACAGAGTCCAAAGAAAAACACTTTTTCAATTTCAATATTGTCCATCTTCAATAACATTTCTATCAGCTCGGAGGTTTTTCGTATTCTGTTCTGCCGTTTGGCTGCTGTAGGGACTTTGTGTGCCATCATGCTTGTTGCCATCTATCTTTCAGCCCCCCGGCCAGAGTCCTGCTCCCTCCTCTGAACATCCCTCCATGGATACTGCAGCCTAAACACATCAGTAAGACGGAGCTTATTGGGTTTGAAGCCATATTTCAGAGACTTAAGGGAGTGAAATGTATGAGTTGGCTGGTAATCTAGAGCATCGTCCTCTGGAGAACTTGTTGATCTTCTTGCCTTTTTTGGTCGCTTTCTTTCAGCTTGAAAAGATGTAAGAGAAACAAGAATTTGCCAGAAATTGATCCACAGTGGAGGGGTGTTTTCTGCTATTATAAATACACATCTTTTTTTAGAGCAAAAGTGGGGCGATAAGTATTGCGCACAAACACACACACATGCGCACAAACACACACACATGCGCACGCACTCACCCACACAAGTCCACACGCATACTTTTATGACAGATCAGGCCTTTACTTGAACTCTCCAATGCTGGTTTCTTCCAGTTCTTGGAAGTTCTGTTTTTATTTTGCATGGAAAAAGAAGCCCATCTTGGATCTGAGCACCAAAGTGTCAACTTCGACTCTCTCTGTGGTTTGATGGGGATACCGAAGTGTATTCATCCGCTAGGTGTAGAATAGATACATATATGTACATGCATAACAGCCTAAACTTATGATGTTGTAACCTTGCCCATGATCAAACCGTCTGAGTTGGGAGATATTGGGATCAGAGTGAGCTGTGTACTCTCTGATAATGCTGTTTCAGACTCTGTGCTCTCACGCGGGCCTTTCATATGTACTATTTATGTAATTATCATGCTCATGAGTTGCGGATTGTCAACAGTAGTTTGAAGATGAAGCACCGTGTCAATTAAAATGATCCACATTTGAAGTCCACATCATCCACCAGTACAGAGCGTGCAGTTCTTCTGATGTGCAGGCATGAATACAAGCAAACGCATGTGATTAAATATTGTTTCCTATTATTGTTTACTTGTGAATTTCTCTGAAGTTAATTCAGAGAGTGGTTCACATTGAATCACTTTGAGCTGCACATCAGAGGGCAAACATGAAAATCAAATGCTTTTGGTTTTTGGGTTTCTTCTGGAAAGTTATTTGAGAGATTTATTTCAAACAGTTACTCTTGTCAAGCTGATCTAAAGCTTTGGAATTTCAGAAATGCGCGAGTCTCTCCAGAGCCATCATCAGACCAGACTAAACTCAAACCTTCCATAACATGTGTTCAGCTTAGCACATGTTGGTCTGCCGAATGTTTTCTCCATTTTGACCCGTGCTTTGTTTTGGATCTGCTGCTATTCGGTGCAAGTTGATTTTTCATTTGACTGGTTGGTCATTTTTCTGGATATTTCAAACATTCTGACACATTTTATGCAAATAAACAATATAACCCATCAGTTTAATCTAGAATGGATAGAACCAATATTTGGTCTCTTCAACAATATCAAACAGAAAACAACACTTTTGTTGGAACCGGGTTTATCAGAAATGAATCTAATTGATTTGCATTTGGCAAAGTATAGAATAATGGGTAAAATGGTTACAGTTACTTGTATTTTGTTAGCGTTAACCATGAAGTGAGAGTTTAAACAAAAATGCTTCCTCTTGTAGTATCAAAATGGATAGGCCTTTATTCTGTCACTGCTTCTACTGCCCATCTGTGTCTACATTTCAGAGGATTTCTGACCTTTCTGCTCAGTCCAAATAACAGCACAAGTTGCACAACTCAGTATCACAGAGCTACAGATAATTAAGAAATAACTACAAATTCTCGTTTCCCTTTGATGGGAGCAGAGGAGTGACAGCGATGTGGGGTGTGGTGGAGAACTTTGGGTTTTTTAATCTTCATTTGGCCAACTTTGAATCAAAGCGAGAGGACAATCTTCTCTTTCATCTCTCTGAGGCTGTGAGGGAACGGACTGTGTCCTGCCATGGCTGTGAACTTGCGCAGCTTAGCACTATCAAGGCTCCGAGTTTTTCTTTTTTCACAGGTTCATCCTTTTTGAGTGTATTCTTTTTCCCCCTCTCTAACCTTTTGATCTAAATCTTCTTAACTTTAAACGAAGTGTTTCACCCTCTTGAAGATTCAGAGCTTTCATGTCGCTGTTCGGGCTTGAGATGTAAATCCTCTTGGAGACACGATGCCTCGGCCATGTTGTTCAAGTGCGGGTCCAGTCTCAAGTGTGGACATTCATTCCTCGCCAGCATTGTCCAGCTCAGTAAAACCCAACCTGTTTAACAATAATCCAGTTTGAGCTGAAGACGTGGTCTAAACATCACGGGTAATTTGGTTCTACAGTGTAGTGTTTCTCCCAGTAGGAAGGATGTATTCTAAACCCTAAGGTTTAAGATGATCTAATAATCTCAAAACTGTTACTCCTGATCAAACTGTAAGCAAGATCCAGCAAAGGAAAAAGGAGAACAGCTGGATGAAAAATGCAGGGCTTTAGAGAAGGTTAGAATTGATATGGGCTTTTATAGATCTTTAAGTAGACCTGAAAAGGAGCTCCTTAGTGACAGGCATTTTACATAATGTGCTGAAAGAAGAATCTGCTGGGTATGTTTAAAGCCTTTGATTATTCCTTTAGTCATTTACTTTTCTACTGTCTAATATTATATACAGTGCATGCAATTATACTGTGGAAATAGATGAAGCATTTCTCTGTAGACTACTATCTTTAATATCTATTTAGTGTAAATTTAGCTGTTCGTACAGTTGAAAACTGGGCAATTGGTGATGTCTGATCCTATTTATTTTTTTTTTTATCCTTTAAATCAAGGTTCATTGTAATCACAAGATATGTAGTTATAGCAGAAAAGACAATAAAGAAGCAGAGATGTCTCAGATGCAGAGCAGACACTAAGTAGACAATTCTGGGGGGAGGTTTGAAACATTTCTTTCTTTCCCCATTATGGAACGGTGCTGCCCGAGAGGCTGGAGCCTGCTGCGGCGGCTCTGGACACACTGTGTCTTTCTTTCATCTTCTTCAAAACCTCCACTGTGCTTTTTTCTTCTGTGAAAAACGTAGATTTCTGGGGCATTTTTCTCTACTGGCTTAAATGCTGCGCTGCCGGAGGGACTTCTTGCATTTTTTAAAATATGTTTTGATGCATAACCACGGCAAAGAGAGAGCTGTTAAATGTTGTCTGACTGAGCCTGAGAGTATACGACCTTTAAATTGATGAAGAGTTGGAAGAGGAGACATTTTTAAGCAGGAATACAAAATGGAGAAAGGGAAGAAAGATTAGTTTTTGGGTTTGGATTGTCTTTTATGAGAGAGTTCGCCTCTGTTGAATGCTCAACTGTAGCTATGCTGAATACTCCATGTTTGTCAGATGATCTGCATGTTTTGTTGCCTGTAACATTGGAATATATCTAATAATATTCATTACTACAGCAATGTAATTTAATGAGAAAATGGGATTTCAGGCCTTGCTACAAAGAGATGTCACTCAAAAGGAGCATCTCCTCAACCCAGTCATTGGCTTTGCTGTGTTCTCTTGTCCAGAAAGGAGAAACCACAACAGATATATTAAATAGGAAAATAGCCAAATTCCACCAAACAGTTGCACATGAAATCTTCAGCAATCCAATAAAAAAAGTTATGTGGAAACAGCAAGACTTACAGGGCCAGACAGTGTCCGTTATACCACTGGGATCCTCGTGCTAAAAAGTAAGCCCCACCTCTTAATGGTACAGGATGGGTTACTTCCTACAGATAAAAGCCTCTGGCTGATCTAATCTCTTATTTTCAGAATGCCTTTGATGCACTGCAGTTCCAAGTTGGAAAGCTCCAAAAAGTTTATGGAAACACGACTGAGAGATTATTCCTTCATGCAGCACGCATGCTGCACTCTCTGGAGTTCACCTGAGCTCTCTGCCAGGGCTGATACTTTTAACCTCGCACATGCTTCCCCGAAGCAAAATAAGTGGGACACGCTGCATAAATTTCCACCCAGCCGAACTTTTCGATCGAAACTCCAAGAAATCCCACAAAGCTGCAACCTCCGAAGCAAACTGTTTAAAATATGTTAATCCTGGAGGGCGTTGTGTTGCCTTAATAATCAACAGCATCATCTTTTAAAAAGTTGTTGTTTATTTCAGCCTGGGGGGATTATTGAAAGGCAGATATTGTGTTTACAACAGAAGATGGAAAAAATCTTAAAGGTTGAAAATGATACATTTTATGATTACAAGGTAATGGTAGGAAGATACTTTAACAATGGGAAAACAGACATGTTTACCACTGTATTGCATATCCTTCTCATTTAATTTTTTTTTTTAACTTCTGAGATTCAAGAAGACTAGTCCTTTTTTGTCATATTCTGTTTTTCATGAGGCATTACCTGTCTTTGGGTCTACCCTGACAGGTTTTATTTTCTAAAAACTGTACATAACTATCCATCTTTATCTAGCATAGAGGATATTTTGATTTGTAGGTTTCATAGGCACCCAGATCAAATATTGGCCTTTGAGCTCACCCTGACAGGAAATTGAACAGTCCTTCTCCTCTATAGTCCAGAAGACACAGATTGTCCATGACTTCCAAAAAACATTTCAAAACTCAATTTCCGTTAAAAGGGAACTCTCCACTTTGTTGTCGCTCATTTTGAATGAATCTAGTGTCACAGACAGCATCTGTTTGTTGGGATCATGTTCATATGGCTTCTTCTTTGAGTGATATTTAACCTGCATTTGTGGACGGCTAAACTGTGTTCACAGACTACGATTTTCAAAAAAATAATCTGGCCTTCAATAACCTACTTAAATACAGTACCTTTACTTCTTCCAATACAGAATATTAGTTCCTGCATAGGAATACAGTGCTTTCACCGAGGGAAATCTTGAATATATCTGCCACAAATGAAACATTTAGACTTGAAATGAAGAGGCTGACACAACTGGCTGGTGCTCCCAGAGTCAGCCCTCCATGCTGAAGCAGCTGTGGCGTTCAGGGACTCCGGGACTGTTGTTTTCAGCGGCTGAACAGTGTTATTTGTCAGGCCAGCTGTTCATCATCTCTCCTGCAACACACAAAGAGCAGTCGATTGATTCAAAATCAGTGGAGCTGTGTTTCAAAATGTGCGAAAAAATTACCTCTAAAATTTGTTTAAAAACCTACACCAATTAAAAAACAAACCATAGTTTTTGAGAAATCTCAATCCCTGCCATCGCAAAGCCGTGGTTGCATTCCATGATGTGAAAAGTCAAATTATGAGCTCTGGTTTTACCCCAACATAATACTCGACAGCAACACCACACCAGCCTCAACACCTGCTAACAGGTCAATGCTCAGATCCATTCTGAAGCAATCACCAGTTTACCACATCACTTCTCAGTAGTGATGAGTTAGACTACAGCCATCATCCATGCTTGGCCTCATTTGGTGTCGGTTAGACACCTGTTCATTTTAAAGACTGTATTTTGTATTGTTTTTAATCTATTGGCAGCATTTTGCCCTTGACAGGCAGACATCTGATGAGGAATTGCAAGTAGTCTCTGTTGTAGTTCATGCCCCTGAATAAATTGGATCCAGTTTGAGGTCGTGAAATAACTAGGTTGGGGTTGCCGCCCAAAATTTGCTCATTCAAATGTTGTAAAATGACTAAATAAATCACATTGTCCCAGCAGATCCAGACCTTTAGCTCACATCTTATTCCACCAGTACACTGATCACAGCAATTCATTAATTCATTTCACCCATTGCACCTTATGTGACTCATAATGATCTATGACATTCAATATATCCAATTTTTGGCATTTTGTCAAACGAGGATGTACGTATAAAAAAAATGTTTGTTTTGTTTGGTCACACATTTTAAAAGATAAAATAAAATACGACTGGGCCATTGGTTTTTGCTCAGGTGCACTCGAAGCATATGCAGTTTTCAACTGTTCCTGTAGGTGTCGCCACTGAGAAAATTGTCTTGTTGCCCTGCAGGAATAGTACCAGAAGAAGTTTGGTGGATAATATGTGTACACAAACGCAGTCTGATGTTATGAGTTTGACTTTTAAGCTGATATTTGGTAGCATGTGCGATAGTACCTTCTTGGTGTTGATGGATTGTGCAGTGGCCTGATTCTACTATGTCCCTTTCATTGTGACTCATTGTGAGTCAAAAATATAGAATACAAATCAGAAATTTTGTTGAGACTCCATGGTCTGAGCATTGAGGAACAACAGGAAATGCCTGTTTGAAAAATGAAGATAAAGGCTGTTTTTTACATTGCTGAGTTTCACTTGACTGGTGCAGCACCTTCAGTGCAACAGGACTGTTGTCCTGGTTATGCTCTGGCTTTTCCAATGTGCCAAAGGCACTTGTTTTTTTGTTTTTTTGCCTGTGCCGGTTGTGCATCAGCACTTGTGGTCTGAAGCCACCGGAGGGGCTACACACAGCGCACAAAAACCAGACATGACACTCGGGACATTGAAGAGCAGGCATTCCTGCACCTAAACCTGTCTCCACCAAACCGTGCCAGTGTTTGGCCAGGCCACCCGAGGACTAAAAAGGAATCCCTGGTGCTCTGCGCTTACTGCCACTAAACAGGCCTTTGTATGTGCTCTGCACAATGCTCCTCTACTGGCACGTTGGACAGCGTGAGGACTCCGCTGCCAAGGGATCTCTGGGCTGTTGTTCTTTTCATCCAAGTTAAGCCACTTGGCCTGCAGCAGAATGGACACGAAGAAGAAAAGACAAGCAGAGAGGCTTGTGGGACATGGCAGGATTCCTCATAGTCTCTCTTTGGGACATGTTTCCTCTGCTTTTTATCCTCGCACCCTTGGTCTGATTCACCATGAATTCTTTGGTGCTGCTTAATTTACATGTATGCCAACAGGCTTTTAATGTATTTAAAACTTGGATGACGTTCAAAGGACGCTATAATTCCTCTGAAATAGGCCTTTTGAAGGCTTTATCTTGTTCTTTCTCTTCTGGCTAATCTTGGAGCCCCTCCGTCTGCCAGAGCAATTTTTCTAATGCCAATTAAGCTTGACATTAGCATAAAACAGCTTTTAAAGTTTTTTTCTTTTAGAATGAAAGAATTGTCTTAAAAGGACACTTATTTACCCTTCAATTGCCTGTTTTTGGACACAGAGCAACCTTAGTCAAATAAAGGATGCTTGTCTTGGTTTCTTTTGTTATGATATTAGCAGACAGAAATATAAATGCAAAGACTTTTTAAAAGAACAACTCAAAACATTTCTTTCCTTTGTCCCTGTGGTACATCACTTATTCTGCTTTGTGTCCAAATGAAGGTTATGCTATTAATGCAGAACATGTTGGCAGTCTCTTTCATTTCTCCCAAGAACTGTATAATTGCCACTAGGAGTTCTAGGAATCAATTAATTACCATTAGAGCTTAATACCAGAGCACAGCGAAAACACACAGCAAATGCTTTTTCATTAGCCACAAATGTGCAAATGTGACCCAGAGGGGCAAAATAAATTCTTAGCAGATTTCCTACATTTTTGAAAGGAAGTTAAAAGGCATGTTCTTTCGGCACATGGAGAGCTGGGACGCATTCTGCTCCCAGAGAAAATGTGCAAGTCTCACTTGTGCTGGGATCTTGTTTTTCAGGGCTGAGAACAGTGGAGGCTCATAAACATGCAGTGTCACCGCTGTTACTTTGTTTGGATTATTTAAATGATGACAAATGGCTTCATTACCAACTCCTTTGAAGTGGAGGAGTTTTTCCCAAGACTGAGAAGTGGACAAATAAAGCAAAGAAAGCAGCTCTGGATGAACAACTTAGTGACAAAAACAATCCTCCTGGCTGCAGCTTCATCTCACTTTATCTTTATTAATGTGACTAATTTAAAAAAGCTCATGCCATCACATTTGAGCCTGCTTATGTGGTAGATGTAGCTATTGATCTCTCTAATGCATCCATTTCCATCTGTGTCGACCCTGGTTTTTCATTACATTTTGCATCGTATATATTGTAGTTATTTTCCTTCATAGTAATCTGAATATCTAATTTATAAATATTTGATACTTTGATGAGTAGATAGCCATATTTGATTAGATCGTGTTTGTTTTTTTAAGTTCCAAAACTGGCCAACCAGAGTACAGTGAGCTTTTTTTCTCTGGGGACCTGAACTCTGATGAAAAACTAATATATCTTTTTTTGACACTGCTAAGGTCTAAAAGCCACTTATAAAAGATGCATGATAAGATAATGACACATTATTAAACACACATGGGTTGCATTCAGGAATTTTGAATCAACCGAACTGGAAAAGAAAAGAAAGAGCATACTGATTTCTATCAGAGAAAGGAGTTGCTTATTGAAGTGGAAATGAGCATTTCCCAACACCAGTATTCCTGTGTTCCTTTGCCTTGTTTGAGCATAATAAAGCTAAAGGCCAATGAAACGCAGTTCATCCCCCGTACATTACTCTCATTCTCGAGCTTCAGATCAATGCATGTACCGCTGCCAGTTTCCCTTCCTGCCTCCTGTAGATTAAACCTTTGTTTTTATACATCAAAGATTTTAAACTGGACCAAAAACGTGCTGAAATCTTTCAAATGTTACTTGTGAGGCTCAGATAGATTTCAAGCTGATGTCATATCATACATCAATTTGAATGGACACAACCTCCATCCATAACCTCCAGGTCACACCCTGGACAGGTCGCCAGTTCTTCACAGGGCCACACAGAGACACACAACCACAAACACTCACAGTCACTCCAACGGGCAATTTAGGGTGTTCAATTAACTTAATATGTTTTTGGAAACTGGTACCTGGAACATGCAAACATACATACACCACACAGAGAGTTCCCGGTTCCCCCGGGGACTAGAAGTGGAGACCCTCTTGCTGTTAGGCGTCTTGAATTTTCTACTTTAAAGTGAAATAAACTGTAATATATACAGAGGTGTGTGCATGCAACAGTATGTGACTGTTTTCTTCTCATCTCAGCTTGGAGGGAGAAGGGGACTAAAAGGAGGGATGACGCATGCAGTCAACTGCAGCGGGAAGCTTGTCCTCTTCTGGTTTTAAGTCAACTTAGAGTGCTGCACACACACATTCTTGAAAAAGGTTAAAGTCCAGGGCAGTGATGACAAGCAAGATGTCTCCAAGTGAACAGGTTTTCACATCACGTCTGTAAGGGGCTGTGAGCACGTCTTTCAACACTCTCTCGTGCTTCTGTCTCGCTATCTGATTCTTTAAGCTCTTTTTTTTGGGGGGGTCGTTTACTGCTGTCTCCTCACAGCGATAGCGAGGTTTCAGCCCGATTCCCTACCACCGAATGGAGCTGACTGCAGCCACGTGAATTCGTGATTTTCTTGAAAAGAAATGAAGAATACTGAACACCCCCCACCCCCAAAAAAAAGAAGGAAAAGAAAATGAAAGTGCAACCCATTAGTAGAAAGTCACTTGCACTGAGCATCAGCATAAGAAAATGCTTTCAACTTCTCTGGCTGTCAGCAACTTTGGCAGCTTGGAAGAGCTTTCTGCTTCAGCTGGGAATCTTTGCAAAGAAGCTGCGGTCGGCAGTGACAAAATCAGTTTGAACTCTCAGACTGGGGGTTGTGGATCAAAGCAGCCTAAGTGGGTCAAAATTACCTTGACCATCTGAGAACAGTCACATTTTGAAAGGGGGTGGGGGTAATCTGCAATGTAGAGGGTAGATTAACATTTTGCCATGAAGATTCCTCCCAAAGACGTCAGATCAAAGCGGGAAGAGGCTTTTATTTCTCCCCTTCCAACATTCCGCTCAGTCTGTGTTAATTTGGCGATCAGGCTGATGGTACGCTTTGCGTGAAGTACGCTGAAAACATGTTTGTCTTTTTTAGTGTTTGGAACACACTCTGAGCTGCTCCTGAAAATACAGAGGATTTATAAATATCCGGACATTTGTAGAAATCTGAAAAGTTTTGGTGTGTTTTAATTGACTTTGCTCTTTGGCTGGTGGTGTGGTTGTTAGCACTGTTTCCCCACAGCAACAGGGATCCAGGGTTCCAGGTTTTCTTCTCGGGGGGCCTTTTTCTTTTATTTTGAATGCACCAGAGGGATGACCATTCTTAAATGGGTGGCAGCTTTACAGTACCACGTACTTGTTTTGCTCCCACCTCCATCCATCAGAAGCTATGATAAAACCATATGGAGTGCAGACTGCTGTTAGATCGGAGAGAATTGTTGTGCTAAAAAATATCGTGCTCTTCAACAACTCTGAACTTTTATTGCATCATTCTTTGTTCCCTGAGGAACGCAGCTGTTTGATCATTTTATCATGAACTACAAAACTGCTTGCAAATCCATGCTTAATCTGAAACTATGGCATAAAAACAAATCAATGGATTTAAAAAATGTTGCTGTTCACAGTCTGCCAACATCTTCATGCATGCAGGGTGAAAACAACAATGCAAACTATTTTAAATTCAGTGTTACGCTGATGTTCAGCATTATGCACATTCAAATTCAACAAAAATTTGCATGAGCTTTTTACCACTGTTTACTGAAATTTTCTTATTCTTAAAAGAATTCAAAGAAATATACGAAAATAGCAAACAGCTGTCTTTTCTGTGGCTCCAAAGGAAAACTAGCTGTCTTCATGATCTTTATAAAGCTTCCCCTTTGGAGAAAGTGTCTTTTTATATAATTCTAGCTCTCTTTGTCTTGCAGCAGAAGTGTCTAAACGAGTAACTTGGGACTCAGTCACATATGCTGCTGTGTGACGTTTGAACAGCCAACACCCAGATTGGGCGGAGGTGTTCACAAAACATTGCCTGTGGCAAATAAAGAGAAAAAAAAAAGAATGAAAACTTGCATTTCAACATCTGCCTCTTATAAGATACGGGCAAAAAAAGGACTGTAATTAACCCATGGTTTACCATTTGAAGGGTACCTGATGGAGTTTGTTGTGGCATGAAAGCAGAGATATCTGAGTTTTAAGCACAGCCTTGTGGGTTTCCCTTTTTTTCTGCAGATTCATATTTGTTTCCTCGATCTCATCTCAATTACGATTAAAGCCGGATTTAAACCATTATTTCCCTGGTCCCTAATATCCCCCCCCTCTTTTGGAGGTTGATGGCAGCACTTCTCACACCCCTAGTGTGAACTGTACTTTGTAGAGCGGACGCAGAATCATTGAAAAAACATATTCCAGGCTGTTCGGGCTCAAAATGTTTGGCACCGGGGTGATAATGAACCATGGCAGTTACTCAATGGGAACTCTGTGTGAGCAAATGGACAATAGAAGAGGAGCCGTTATTGATTAAAATCAGACACAAATTCATCGCAGCTCATCCTGTGCTTTGGGATCACAAGGGGGGAAATACCTGCGCGCTATTAATGTTTTTCACCATGCATTTGTTAATTTACTACCTATATTGAATTAAGAAAGTACGTAGATATTGCTCAAATATATTTAATTTTCCACCAGTGGTTCGAAATCATTGAAAATGTTGCACACTGACAGAGGTCTCGCTGATACCTTCTTTCATCTGGGTTCATTAGTGGGCGTAATTTCAGTGTAAACCTAGGCTGTGCTAATTCCAGCCTGGACTCTGGTAACACGCAAGGCAGCCCTTTAAAGGCGGCTCTCTTTTGAAGCCTGCTGGTCTAGCCGTTCAAAGCTGCAGCTGTTTTTGGTGGCGTTTGACAGCTTTAATTGATGTTTGTTTTGGCATCGAGTTTCACTCCTTTTATGCAAATGCCCTGCACGCCATGAAATGGGTCAGGGCAGCACAAGGTGGCCACAGTTTGTGTGCCCCGGCATAAGAGCTGAGTGCTTAACGGATTTCCATTTCAGATCACAGAATTTCAACGAGGACATCACAACAGCACCAACAAAAAAAAGTCCAACCGATGCTCTTACGGAGAAAGGCTCTCCTTGATTAGATAATGGATGGTGAAAAAACTGTGCAGCGCATTAACAGCTTTTGTCTTTGCAAGGTTATCTTTTCTTTCATTTCCAGTAAGAGATAAGGGACCAAAACAATTGTGTCTTTCGGTCTTTCTGCCTAAGCCCACTGACTCTGTTTTGCAGGGGTGTTGACCCGCAGGCCCGCTGAGAGGCGGCCACCTCTTAGGCATTCTGACTAAGTGCACGTCCATTACCCTCCCCACCCCAAACCAAACCCTGCCCCCATCCTTTTCCCTCCGCCGGGGCTGACATCACCAAGGAGGCACGCGGGGGCCTCCTCATCTGCTCCCGATTACAGCCCCGCAGACTCCTGCACAGGAACGACTTCAAACTGCTCTGAAAGCGAGAGGAACAACCTGAGAACTTGAGAAAACAAATTGGTGGCAAGGCTCTCCGGCAGCCTGTCTGGCAAGGTGCGGATTTGTGTGTGATCATCATCTTAAAGCATTAAGGGGGCTTTCGGGATATTTTGTAAGTCAGCGTTAAGGATGTGAAAACCAAAGATTTTCTGGCATGGAGAGCAGGGAATGGAAGAGATGGTTTCTCAGTCATACACTGACCATGATTCCCACTGGGCTGAATGCCTATGAACACAGATGGTCCACATGATATCAGAATTTATTTATTACTTTATCAATATTAATATGAGGAGAAAAGATATACAATAATAAGTGGCACTCAAAAATGTGTTGCCGCGTTTGGTTCCATGTCACTAAATTGTTTATTCTTAAACATCTCCTCTGTAACATTTCTGAATGCCTCTAAAGCCTTTCAATTTCATTTGCTGGAGGGAGATTTGAAAACATCCCTAATCTTGGATTAAGCTGCACTTCGATTTTGAGGTCAGAAATGGAGTTGCAGTTGTAAGGCAACGAACTCAAAAACAGTAGATCAGAAAAAACAGACGTAGAGTCATGTGAAACAAAAAGTACAGACACTTTCACTTATCTGAACATTACAAAAATAATCTTGTCTTTACCTTGTCTTAAACTTTCCGTACCTGTTGGTTCAGTCTGACCTAAAAAAACAGTAGCTTGTAAAACCCCCTTCAGGAGAAATAGCTTTGGTAAGGTAATGATTTTCTTATGATGCTCTGAGTAGAGGAAAATAGAGGAAATTTGAGTCTTCTTTTACAATCTTGCTTCAGTTCATTTTTGCTGGATTAAAAAAAAAATCTTTTTTGAAGCACAGACCTTTTAAAGTCCCATCACACATTTAAGTCATTTTTAGATCTGGAGTTTTAAAGGGCCATTGCAACATCTTGATTTTTAAGCCATCGAGTCTTGAATACTTATGTATCCACAAAAAATGGTGAAAACCTGTAAAGTAAAACTAGCGCTAATCATCATTCCATCGCCACCGTGCTTGACATTTGATATGGGGTGCTGATTTCCTGTGTCAGGCAGCTGAAAAGCTGCTCACAGATGACTATTTTGTAACTAACTTCAGTCATTAAGCATTTTTTGGAAATGTAATTACATTTAACAGCCAACTTCATTCTAAACATCAGATTTAATGTTCTTAGGTGAAATTCTCCGCCTTATCCATGGATGGATATTTTCTCTTTTTAATAGACGATGTTCTTGCTGATCCAGTTCAGGGAATCTTTAGTCCTTCATTCATAATCTTGATCCATCCTTTTTGTATAACGCTTATTTCTGGAATTCTCGCCTGAGACGATCCCAGCTGCCATTGGGTGAGAGGCAGGGCGTGCCAGCTCAGGACAGGGCCACACAGAGACAAACAACCACACACTCACGTTCACTCCCAAGGGTAATTTAGAATCATCAGGACTGTGGGAGGAAGTCGGAGTACCCAGAGAGAACCCGCACATACCCACATGGAGAACACGTAGACTCCACACAGAAAGACCCCCTGCTGGGATTTAAACTGGGAACCCTCGTGTTATGAAGCGATGGTGCTAACCACCATGCAGCCCTCTTTTTAGTCCAGTTTGCCCTTAAACATTCTTCACACAGTCATTTTAATGATTTGCCAGAAACACAGAATTCTGTCTGTTCTGCCTCCATTGAAATCTAATTGTGGTAAACAGTGTTTTGTATTTGTTTTTTAATTTTTTTAAACTTTGAGTATTATTATCAGGTAATTTAATGAATTAGGCATCTTTGCAATGGTATGAATTTTTTCAGTTTCCTCTTTTTTAGTGTACAAAGGTGGTTGGTGCCACTTATATGTTCATTTCCAGCTTGTTATTTTTTTAAGCGTCACCTCCATGACCATTCTAATCTTTCAAAATACAATCTCTAGGACTGATCCTACACAGTTCAGCCAGCTGTTGTACGTGCGCTATTCTGGGATAATTCTCCCAGCGCAAAAAAAGCTTCAGGAGTTATTTCTAGATGAGGTGAGCCTGATTTTCAGTCAAGTACTGTCCAGCGTCTCAGCCAAAGATGACTTGATTTGGCTCAGAAATTCCCCACTCACATTAGATGTCTTGCAGATGTCACTGTGGGAAGAGATTTGCATCATATACACTTCCTGGATAGCAAACACAGACATCCCAAAAAGAGCTTCCTGGCATCCATAAATGCTCCCAAAACAATAGAATTGCATCCTCTCCTATTATTACAGTCCTGAGGGCACTGTTGTGCTATTGATGGAAAATGGTTGCTCCATCTATTGCTCCAGAACACATAGTGGTACTCTCCAGTGATTTAGAAGAAAAAAAGTGTCTATTTTGACCAACTTTCCAGTTGTTTTTAAAAAAATGTATTCTTGAAGAATGTGCTGAGGCCTTCCCTGTGCAGATGGCTGATGGTCCTGCATTTTATGCTGGTGGCCACCTTCTACATTACAACCTGCTCTTTAATTAGGATGCCCAAATTCAATTTTATTCCCTCTATAATATGTCAAATTTGACTGATGATGCATTCAAATGACTGCCTAAATACACAACAGTTCTGCATGAATTCTCCCAGAGCATGGGGCACAGATTTTTGTATTCAAATGGATATTATTCTGAATTAAAGCCAAAAAAATGGTCGTGGTGGGCAAATTGATCGGCCATTTGCTTTGCCCTACATCCACAACACTCTCTTTCTCTATTTGGCCTACAAGCTAAACACAAAGATCACCGCGGGAATTTGAAGGTTTGAGTCCAACTGGAACCAAGCAAGTGTTAAAAGCACAGGCATAGAAAGTGTTGTAGCTTTGGCACCGATAACCGTCACCGTGGTGATGAGCATATTTCAAGTAGCTGGCACACAAAGTTTTAACAGGTGACGGTGAAGGTCAACGATGTTGAGAATGTCGCAGTCAGAGATTGTGCTGTAACCCACATGCTCTCCAGATGTTTCCCAACATGCAAACAGAGACGTGGCTGATCCTATTCCAGCACACCTGAAAAGCCAAAAAAACACCTCAAGAGTGTTAATCTCTGCAGAGGAGCCATCACAGAATAGGTTTTTAATGGGGAAATATAATTTTACCTGCTACTCAGCCGAGAACCTATGAATTCTGATGACATATTGCGAAAAGCTATAAGAAAGTCGACAAATACGACCAGATTTTGGATTCAGATGCATAAAAACACGGTTAATACATCACAGAAAGCAGGGAGAGATAGATGTTGTTTTAGCCTAGGGAATGGGGGATGGCTCTGGTCCTCTCTGACTTCCCTCTCTTTCAATAAATGGACAATGAACTAGTTAAGCTATTTATATGTTAAACAGAGGCCGGTACCAAATGAAATGCTTTATCAAAAGTTCATTTTCAGTCAAAAACAAATGAAAAAATCCAGGTTTCTGAATTGGTTTTTTACCGAGCATCGTCAGGCAACAAAAGGCACAGCCTCCAAAAGAATGACATGACTGGCCTCTATGGACCCTAACCCCCTCTCCCTTTACCTCCATCCCCACCCCCAGCTTCAGAGTCAGTTGTTGGACAGCCAACCATCCAATCGGCCAGCCTTTCTCTCCCTGGGAACAAGACTTCATTATGGAGAAGAATTGTCTTATTGTGAGGAACCAACTGTCCCCTCTCGGGGGAGAAGGTGGAGCCAGCCTGCATGGACACCGAGACATCATGGGGTGACCCGGCTTCAGGGGTCAGTTCACTCACTCACTGTTTGGAAAGCAACTCACGTAATTCACCACTGGGTGACCACCCCTTTTTTTCTCAGCCCTGGGTCATCTAACTGCCAGTTATCAGTGCCCTGGACATTTTTGTACATCTTTTACATCTTGTTTATATGATATTTGATTTCCTTGCTGCTATTTACTCATTTTTTTAAGTTACTTCATGGTTTCTTACAAGAAAAACACTTTGGAATGTTTTCTATTTAGTCTTTTGTTGAAGTTCTTTCCCTTCCAGCACTTTTGAAATTTCACTTGAGTGGGAAAAAAAAAGCAGTCTGTTCCTTAAAAGTTCTCATGTGAAACATTTAGAGGGGTCTACAGGCAACAATGTCACCACAAGTCACATACTGCTTTAAACTTTTAAACGCTGAAATTCGATTGGTTTTCTTGCTCAACATGACCCTGGAGGTACTTTTCTTACGATAAAAGAAAGGTTTTGGGTGGTCATTTCCTGGAACTGGCAGTCTTTGACGTCTTTGACTGCTTTCTGTTGTGTGGGAAAGAGGACCAAATCTGCACTGTCAAGTCCAGCAGGCTATGCCAACAGTGTATGGAAAATCAAAGCTTTTAACAAAATAGGCAGCAGGCATGCAAACCCCGAGAGGCAGACATTTGTGGGGTGAGCTATGAAGAGTTAGGCTGGTTTTCTTAAAGGAAAGAAGACGGGAAAACCTGAATTTTAGAAATGTGCAATACATACTCGACCTGTTAATGCTACGAGGGGTTAAACAAGCTGTTAAGATGGAAATTAACGTCCATGTTAAGTTCCTATTTGATCATGCGGACACAGTTGAAATAACAAATTCCAGATTTGAATGAAAAGACGATTAAGGCGAATTATGTTCCTACAAAAAATCTGTAGAAGTGGCATTAAAATGTTGTCAGTTAGCTGATCCAAACAATTACATTAAAGTTCAGATGTGCTATTGCAACCTTGTACTGTAGATCATACTGGTCTTTTAAATGTTTTAGCAGGAATCAAAAATAGTAAGGGCTGTTCTGTTTCTTTAGGTCAACAAAAATACACACAGTGGATATATGGCTGTACATATTGTTCTCATTACATTTATGACACAAACTACACAAAATGCTTTGATTGAAAGACTCCGATTTAGACCTGGAATCTTCTAAACTAATCTAAATCTGTAATTGCGTTATGATCTGTTTTAAAATTCAATTTTATACTGGTTAGGTTTGTCACCATAGATCTATAAAAAGCAATTGGCATGCTTTATTCCTTCACTGTATTGTACAGTGGTTAAAGACATTTTATGGAGGTAGAAACCAGCCAGGGAAGAATTAAGAGTTGCTTTTATTATTTTTCCTCTGAGATGGGCCCCCCTTGTTCTGGAGCTGAGCATCTAAAGGCAGAGCTCTGTGGGCCTTGTTGTGTGCCAGCCCAGACTTATTTTGCTGGAGTGAAAAAAATAATTTCAAGTACTCGCTCGACAATCCAGCTTGAGGCATGCCTGTTGCTGCTGACAGCTCTGCAACTTTTATCCGCTTAAATGACATGTTTTACAAGATTTATTAAGTAAACTTAGAAAAACAGATGACAAAAAGCTGCTTTATAGTGTTCACCAAAGTGAAATGCTCTTTGGAATAGTTATTTTCAGATGGTGCCACGTACACTCTATTGCACATGAAACCGCCTCGTTCAGGGATATGTTTAGTGAACGCTCGCATTTAAAGCAAAACAATTCCTCACTAATCCCTCGGAGCAACCCAGGAGAGCAAACCGTTGTCAAATGTAACTCAGATTTCTTGACTGAATTTTTGTATGAAAAGTTTAATGGAAGGTTTTTCCAAACAGCTTGCCACCAGAGTGCTGACCTGTTAATATGAATCATGACTCCCTAACTGTTTCCAGGCGTATTCCTGTATTTGTTTTAAGGATTCTCAACGTGTTTGCATTGCAGGGATTTTTCTGCTCTTTTTTACCTTTTTAAATGATAAAACTTTGTGCTGCGGTTATGTGAAGGTAAGGTGAGAGGTCGTATGTCTGTGGACAGGAAGCTCCTCTTCCGTGGCCTCTTCACTTCTGAGAGCGTAGTTAAATATTTGGGACTTAGCCTGCCAATGCTTTCCTGCATGGAAGTCGGCCTTGCTTCTCAACGCAAATGCTCTGAAGATTAAATAACTCTCCCTGCAATTTGATGGTGGCCTCTGTAGTTGAACCTAAGCAGGGGAGTGCAATTTTAAAGCCTGCTGAAACTATTCAAAACATCGGCGGCCCATTTAGAGCCCGGGATAATGAATTCCATGGCAATGTGTGCCTCTATGTGTGGGAGACTTTGGAGCTTAGCTAAATAAACCTTGTCTGGCAGAGTGGCCCCACTGGTTTCCCCAACTCTATGGGGACCGGAGCAGCCTGCGTGTCTCACAGGTCACCAGAGTGGCTGGGTGTTAATGACAGCCTCATTTAGCCTAAACTCACTGCGATATCCACTAGCAGCATCCCGCGAGCCACACCCCGACGCCGCCACAAAGGGGAGGCATGTGGCACCCGTATTGTTAGCGGCTCAGCTTGAAACGACAAACCGCATCTACAAAATGTCCATAGGAGTTGTGCTGGTTGAAGCTGATAGCAGAGATCACTACCCCTTCCCCGCAGTGGAAAGTGACGGACTGGGATTTTTATTTTTTTTCTCCTCTCTTCATTAACTATTCACATTTGCACCTAATGTGCTGATCACCATCGCCACTCAACATGAGTCCAAGCAGTTCAAAGGCAGCGTTGCTTGGAAGTGTGCGCGCCACCCCAGGAGTCACCGGGCGTTGGATGCCTGCGGAGTGGAGGGTGCTGAGAGCATGGGCGTGTTTGGATCAGGGACTGAATTTTCCTCTGAAGATGAGGAAACGGTTTATGGCACACTCCCATGAGAGTGTCTCCTGCTCTTTGAAGCTCCTGTCTTGGTGGCTGCTCTTATCTTTGGGAAGGGATTATTTTATCTCCTCCTGTTCCTTTCTTTCTCTTCTTCTTTTCTTTCCCGCTCTCTGTCATCTCAGGTTTGGCGCAGAGATCTTCCTCGGAGATCATCTCCTTGCTCTTGCTTTTTCTTTCCACTCATTTCCAATTTCCCCTGGACAGAATACACCCGGCAATCTTTTCCACCATCACCCCCACTTCTTTTCCTTTTGCTTCTTCTGTTTTACCCCACTTCTTTTTAACAGAATATCTCCCCCATTCTATCCGTCCAGCTCATGACAGGCTGTGTAATTAATGAGCATCATAAACCTCTCTTTCTATTAGCTACCCATTAGTAAACCTGGCAAGCCTGTCATTTTGGACAAAAACACACAGCTCCTTCATTTGATCCCAACATCAAAGGGGGAACCCCACTGTTTTCGGCTCAATACACTAATTGTGTCCTCGTTCTGGATGGGGATACACCCCCACTGCTTCAAAAAAGCACCCAGTGCTGAGTGCAGATAGTAAAGAGAGGTACAGAGGCAGAAAGTATTGATTTTACGGGCCTAAATTTGGAGAAATCTTTGACACTGGGAAAATTACTCGTCGTTCAGTGGCGGGTCTCAAAAGTCTGCAAAAGTGCAGTTGCACACCCACTTTATTGCTCGCTTTACTGTAGACACACATTGCAAATAAGAAATGTCAGCGGGCTACGGGCTCTGTTAGCAGTGTTTTATATGCTGCCTAAAAGATGAAAAGGAATTTGTAAGTGGGTTGGTAAGGACCCCTCCCTATTTTACACTACAAACCAATAAAGTATGGGATCAGCATCCTGGTCTAAGTTTCACTGAGAACATTTTCCTCCCTTTCATTTACATGCTATTTGTTTGGTGCAGTTTAATGGATTGATCTCTATCTGCAATAATACAAATTAAGTAGTGGCAAATTATATAAGGTCGCATTTGACTGGACACTAAACATCTCACAGAATACGGTATGCACAGGATTATTCTGAATCTTAGTTGCGACGGAAAGGCAATCGCATGTGGGGCTGTTGTTCCCTCCTTCCAGACCTGACACATCACCTGCTGGGCCACCACAATAGCCCGAGTCACCACCGCAGCAGGAATCAACACTGTACTTGGGTCGCGATTGTCTTTCACCCCTTACAACACTCACGCCCTTTTGTTCCTGAAGATAAAGGCAACAGTCACATGTTTGAGCTTTTCGCGGCCAGCAGCTGTTCTCCTCTCCCTTTGCTCTCCCGCTGTATGCTTCACACCCCCCCTCTGCACCTCCGAGGAGCATTCCCTCCAATGGGCTCGCTAGACATCGGACCCCTAACGCTGCTGCAAGAACATAAACACAGACCCACCATTGGATTCCAAAGAATCTGGCCATCTTCCTTTTTCCTTGTTTCCAGGGAGATGCCCCCTTTTTATGGTCTAATGAGCCAAAGGTGGCCACTGAGTTAGCCAGTCCCCAAGGCCAATAAATACCTACATCAATCAGGCAGGTGTCTACAGAATATGGCTTTGTTCTATTTCAGTTTGGTACCACATAAGAGACCAAACAGAAATCAAGTGATGAGTCTCCTTTGCACGTGACAAATGCCTCAATAAAAGCTAGACATTTACTTAATTTGTTCTCCGATTTGATGGTATGTCAGGCCATAATAACTCTGTCCCACAATAATGTGGATTGATTTGAGGTTTGGGGGTTCATGTCCTTGAGATGGCTTTAAACCCCCGCCACCTCCGCTCTCACAAGCATCAAAGGCAAAGCTTGGAAATAGGGCCCGCAAAGCCATCTCTCCGTTGGCCTCTTCAAAGGACAGGAA
Source organism: Menidia menidia (assembly GCA_907169785.1). NCBI lineage: Eukaryota > Metazoa > Chordata > Actinopteri > Atheriniformes > Atherinopsidae > Menidia > Menidia menidia. The sequence goes on from CAJRST010000001.1 coordinate 8,991,530, forward strand.
GTGTGTCAGAGGGACAGCCCCGTTTTCCCAGCAAATTTAGGCGAGTTGCTATAATAACAAGCTCATCTGTGTGTCTGTGGCAGGCTAGTTCAAAGGGAAGCCTGATTCCTCTTGCTACAACATGTGATGATAGAGTCATGATGTGGAAATCACTGAGTAGTATGCAACGACAGGGCTGCGTTAGGGACATGCATCCAGGGTATAGCCTTACCCCTAAAGAGGTGTTGGAGGCTGAAAATTGAGACCTGATTACATGTTTGATCTTAACTTTGCTTGACACTCATCCTCCTCAGATACATACATATACTGCATGTCACCTGTGGGTAGATCTCTCTTATCTACAGATTTTCAGGACCTGTTATTGCCGTTCGTTTGTATTTAAATCAGACCACGCTGTATGTGAGCAGTCACTGTAGAGTGCAAAAAGTTAAGGGTTTACAGTGATATGACAAGTTCATTGTGTCACATTTCATGACTGGAGTGAAGTCAAAATATTTTCAATCAAGATTTAAAGGGAAAAAAACATCAGCGCAGTGCAACGACAATCAGAAGGAAAGTAAAAAAAACGGAAAACATGAAAAATAATGCTTACAGTAATGTTCATGAAAATAATTCTCCAGACAGCAAGAGGAGTTATTTGCCTGTTCTGCCCAATTAATCTACTCTAAAGTCCTGGGGGACGTACAATTTTGCAGTCCTAAGAAAAGCAAATATTTTGTTTCTTCTGCTTACCTGTTTTTTTTTTTTGTTAGCTGTTGATAGCTGTATTTAGGTTTATATTTCATTCCATGTAGACGGTATGCCATGTGGTAATCTACTGTCAGTGATGGGTCGTTCTTTAAATGTGCTGCTGTTATGAACTTTTTGGGTCGTTTCTATCCACTCTGAGTACTTGACAAAGTGTGGAGGCTCTCAAGCTAAATTTCCACTTTTCTGAGCTGAGATGAGCTGAAGGATTTCTCGGCCGGATGTCATTTCAAATTGTGATGGGAGGCGATTCAGTGCTGGGATGTGATGCTTTCTAAAAGCTTGAACATGTAATTTCCTCCAAAAGAAAGTATTTGATTAAAAGCAACTTTTAAACAGTCTTACTTAGAGGGGATCTGCCTGTAAATGCTCTATCCAATGAAGCTGGAAAGATTCCAAGCAGAAGTTAGCCGTACACATCAATCTGATGGCTTAAAAGGCTTAAAGGCAGAATAGATAGACAGATTGAAGTGCTCCACTACATCTTTAAGAACTGCAGCATAATAAAAACTTAACATTTCATTTGGCCTATTAAACAGCATTGTGTTAAATTAGCTAATACCATTAGCAAATAAAAACACTCTCAATGACAAAAATGAGACTGTGTAAAACAGGAGTATGGTACTTTGAAGTGAGGAAACAAATTTGTTTTGGCAGATATCGAAATGAGTTTTAGCTTTCCACCATCTTTATTTTACCCGGAGTCATTTTCCTTTAAAAATCCTTAGATTTATTATCAGATCTCAGATAAGTACAAATTATGTAAATTGAGTTGAGTTCCTTTTGTCCTTCGACTTTAAATTGGAAAACATTGGACACCGTGGACAGTTTGTCGATTCATCAGGGCCTCGCAATATTATCAACCACACACGCTGACTCCTTGGATCAATTTAAAAATAACCACTTAACCTGACGTGCATGTTTTGGAACTGTGGGAGGTAGGCTGAATATAGAGAACCCATGCATTGACAGAACATGTAAAGTCCCCAAACAGGAGCAGCATCTAGGAATTTGAACCAGAAACCATTTTGCTGTTAGCTGACAGTGCTAACCATCACACCACCATACTACGCACCCAGGTTCTCAGAAGACCCTTTTCTGTGATGAACACAGAGCAGTCAGCTATATTATTGCCTGGCTTGCCCTATCTGCAATATGTTAGTGTTGTTGGTGTTGTTTTAAGCTTTTACTTACCTCATATATACAGAGTCCATCTCTGCCATGGTATGGTGATTTTAGACATACCTGAAAAGTCCTGGACAGACAGAATAAGAAAAACTGTTTGTCCAAATCTATAATTTAGTAAAACAGTTTGGACCCAACACACATATTTCTTAATGTAAATCTATGTAAATGCTTGTGTGAGTCCTGAACAGAATTTGTAAAGGTTATGATTGACATAGTGGTGCTGGAGGCCCACAATTAAAATAAGGGGAAGGGGTGGAAACTCAAATACTCCAGAAAGAGACATTGCTAAAAGGTGTGCAAATTTTAAGACATCAAAGACATGCAAAACTCAGACTCATAAATGACAAATGATGACTGAATTTAGTGAACAGTGGCTGTAAAAACATGGCACTTTTTGTTTCTTCAATCTTTGGTCCTGTTATTTTTCATTTAATACTATACATACTAGGGGGTTCATTTTCTATTGTGTAAGGCTAAAGAGTCTAAAGAACCTTAAGACCCTTCCAGATAGTCAATGTGTTTCTTCATTTGGCTGAAGTCCTGAAGGCATTCTATATGGTCAGCTCAATCGTATTTGCGGCTGACAAAACAATTTTATAGATCATAAGAATTTGATTGCTTTCACTTTTAAATGAACAAGAACACACTTTATTTTCAGTTCAATAGAGATACATTTACTGTACATAAGAGGAGCAACACACAGCGTTTATGATAAAGGATCAGTAGTAATTTACAGATATAACATTGCAAGAATTCCTGATTGAGTCAAAGGATGAGAAAGTTTGATCTTGCACCAGTGATGTGTAGAGCATTACAAATCTCTTAGCAGAACATCTGTAACAAAAATGATTATTTCAGGGACTCCAATGCCCACTGTGTGCTATATTACTGTCACACTGCGATACTGGCAACCTTGCATGAAATGGAACACTGGTTGCTGTCTTATACTGTATGTCTGAAGACATCAAAAGCATCTTAGCTTTCTTTCATCTATTGCCTTTCCAATAAGACCCTTATTCTCGTACCAAATACCCCAGGGAGATGAGCACCGAGCACAGAGCCTCGTGATTTGTTTTTGACCTTAGGAGGCCGATTTCACTCGGAACGTGTTGATATGTTCCCAAATTAATGTGAAGAAAGGTTTTACGACGATGTCGAAGTTGCCCTTTTTCATTTTACCATCGATCGATCCAAAGTAAAGAAAGTAACATATATGTATATTGTGGTAACCAGTCCTGTTCGATCTTGGGGTCACTTTTTGCAACTTTCTTTCCGCCGTCGTCGCCAACAGGCATTCATCACTCACATAAAACGTGACAAACTGCACGTTGTGGTTTGGGGTAATTTGAGCCGCAATTCTGGGATCCCACGCGCGAACTGGCAGAGGACCCCCGGGGCCCCATCTCAGTGATTCAGCGACAACTTTCAGGGTTTACACGCATTTGTTTGCAATTGGGGGCCGTGTGTAAATCCTACGGGTGAAATGAACGTTCTGTGGACACCTTCGATACTTTTTGACAGACACTTGCAACAGGGGCGAAAAAGAATGCTGAACGAGGCTCGTCAAGTTGGATGGCATAGAGCACGTAGTTCCGGAAATGGCGCGCCTCGTTTGATTGTATTTGGCAGTTGCACTACTGTAGTAATTAATCTCTCTCATGTGCGATTAAAGATAGTTTACATAACTAAACAATGAGGGGGTTGAACGTGTCTTCTGGTCCAGCATTTACAAAGCTCTTGGGTCGTAAGGACTAATCAAGTCGGTGTGTTTTACTTTGACAGTCTCAACAGGAAGTTGCTCAGCCTGCTGTCTTCCGCTGGTCTTGTCGGTGGATCAAAGGCTCGCTTGGCTCCCCAGTCGCGCGGTCTTACGCTGAGTGTAGTCTGCTCTGTCTCCACGGACGCTTCACTGTCTGGATATCGTTGACCCTCTCCTTTAGTTTCCTTGGATTATATTCATCTGATGGTTTTTCAACTCCACCTCGATGTATAGAAATGGGTAAACTGCACTCGAAACATGGTAAGATGTCTTGCTCCAGGGAGAAAATTAAAACTGTAGCTGTTCCATCGGTGTTGCGATACTTTCTAGTAACACACGCATTGTCTCTTGTGTTTCTTTCCCAAAAGCCGCTATATGTAAACCGAGAGAGAGTCCAGAAGGTAAGCACTTTTACCCTTACGTCTTTTCCCTCACTTGCATTTAAGATTTTTCTTCGAATTTTGGGTCACTTTGTGAAGAGCGGAACAGTTTCCACACTCAGTGGAGCGCGGTCGCGGCGGAGGGTCCGAGTCTAATTGAAGACGGACGAGTTTGTAAGAAAACGTGTCGCCGGTGACAATGTTGCCGCTAATAGTTGCGCTTCTGTGTTTCCAGGCGACAGTTTTGTAGTCAATGCCTGTTTGGCGAGGAAGGGAATCGATGACTGGCTCGTGAAACAGAAATACTACTGCACGAGCTCCCGTCTCGAGCAACAGGACTGTCACCTCAAGAATAACTGCGGGTTGACTGCACGGGTGAGTAAGACTGGACTTGTTCCAGACTAAGTCTTTCAACCCTCATAAGTTCGTTTTTAAACTATTTGTTTTTTTTACTTTTTGTTACCTAAACACACTTGTGCGCGCGTGACGTTTTGCGCTCTCAATTAGCACTTTAGCGCGAGGCTACATTTACGGCTCTGCTTTTGGTTTGTTTGTTTTTCCCCCTTCTTCCTAACGTTCGGAATTTTCCTCGAATTTTCTAAAAACCTCTTCAAAGATGCGCATTTATTTCAAAGCAGAGTGACGCCGGTTGAACACAGCGACCATAGCGAACTTTTCAAATTTAGCCCATTTCAAAGCTCGCTTTTTAATAATCGATGCTAGTTGTAAAATTCCTCGTTTGTGCCCGCTGGTCTAACTGTAGAGGTTTGGCTTTAAAACGATTTACTTTAAAACTCCTTTACTTTACGTTATTTTAACGTGCATTACACCTAAAAGGAACATTGTAGGTATCTGCCTGTCTTTTTTTTGTTACCCCCCCCCCCCCCTCCCTGTAATTTAAGTAACAATAAAAGTTGAGAGCAGTTGAAAAGCTTTGCTGAGTGACAATCTGGTGACAAGTGTGCATTGTAAAAGCTGGCGAGAAATGTCGGAGGTCATGCTTGTTTTGTATTTTGGCAGTGCAGTAAAAACGGAGCTGTTGTTGTCAAGTGGGGAAATCCTTTGGAATTGCTTCAGAGGAGCCTTTAAGCCTCTTTGGTTAGAGATGCCTTCCTCAAAGGCAGCGTGTTTGAGGAACCGCAGCCCATCAGGAGAAAAAGGGAAATCAGTTCCTCCACCCACGATTCAGACATCTTGAACGGGAACGCATCTATTTATTGAACAGGGCTCAAAATTCAGGATCTGCCGCATTTTGAACACACTGGCGCACCCATTGTGATGTTCTGTTGTGATGTTTCATGGCACTGTTATTCCCTTTAACGCGCCTGACAATTCCTTTGGGTTGTAAACTAGAATTTATTCTGACATTTAGCTGTTTGATGTTGTAAGCACATTTTTTGTTGTTGTGCCTGTACATATTATGAGGAAATGTATAGGACGCTGTGGTTGGTGAGTAAAGGTCATGTTTTACTCTTCATTTGAACTGCTTAACAGCCTAGTGAGACAGAATTACACATGCTTTGGAGGATTGTTGGAAAGATGTGCCTCTAATATGAGGAGGTAATGGGATTTAGGAGAATAGATGGCAAAGTGGAAAAATGCTTGATTTCTTTGGGTTGTTTTGTCTCCGGCTTTGTGAAGCCTTTGGACCTTTTGCAAGGTGAAGGTTGCTTTTGTGATGTTTGGAGATGAACCTGATGTTGTGTCCTTAAGTTCTAGAGACGACTCTCACAACTGAATTTCAGCGCCTAATGTTTTTAGCTTGGGCTGTTTTTCTCTCAAGTATTAATCCAGAATGTGTTGTAGCATAAGGCCATGCCATTGACATTCCAGTTTATGTAGTTTGTAGGTTTAGTTAGCTGATGAGGATTTAAGATTTCAAAATCAAAGTATAACCTCGAATCGACCATGAATTATTATCACAAAGAAAAACGTGCTGCCTTGTTTGTTATACGCTCATAGTCTTCTCTCCTCCTCAAACTGTGGGGTGCAGAGAGGCCCGGGATGGAGGGGCCTCTGTACAAAGGGTGGGATGTTTTTGTACAATTTTGAGTCTGAGCGGTTAACTTAAAACCATTTGCGTGGCATTTATGGCACTGAATGTGCTTCTGTGGCTTGTTTTTGTTCTCCTGCCAGTTTCCCCAACACTTTATATAAATCTCAATGTGAGGCCTTAAATCAGACAGATGCAGCAGCTTTTAAAAGGATTTCTTCTTTTTATCTTAAAAATGCATCTATTATAGCGATACATTTTACACTATTATTTATTTATTGAGGTAATTTGTGAAACTCACCCTTTTTCTCCTAAATTATTCAAATAGATCTTACATATTGAATTGTTTATTTTATTCCCCCTATAATGGAATCTTTTTTCCCCCAGTAAAGAAAACTATTCATCCTATCATTTGCTTATAGGGAAGAAGTTTAAAAGCGCGACCTGCCCATGTGCTTTCACGCTCAAAAGCTAAACTCGGACATGAGAGAATGCAAGCCTAGCCTAAGCTTTAAAACTTCTCTCTGTTGTAAAGAATACCTGGTGAGACAGTTATTTATAGCTGCTGTTCTTTAAGCTCCCCTCCCAGCTGAACCAGGGTCCAGGAGAATGTGGGTCGGGTGTCAACAGTGGGGAGTCCACACTTGAAATTCTTTTCACTGGATCTCAGCCGCGCCGGAATCCCAGTCGGAACAATGCATGTTACAAAGGAGGCGTTGTTGTGAGGCATTGCTCACATTTGCAGCTTGATGGCATTATCGCTTTAAGTTGAAGCCAAGTACACAGAGAGACGGACGCTTACAGGTGCAGGTTGACCATGGTTTTACGCAGGCCGTGGACCCATTCATGAGTTCTGCGGTCAGATGCCTGCATGCCGGACAGTGAGTGAGTGGTGTGGGCAGGTGGATCTGCGGGTCTCAAAACATGAGATCCAGGTCATGTGAGCCTCAGCACACTTTCTCCCCAGCGTACGGCATAGCGTCCACACCCCTCCATAAATCTGCAGTGTTATTTGCAGCCTGTGGAAATCTTTTACTGGCATAGACATGGATAGGGCTGATGATTTTCACAACATAGGACGTGGAAGTTCAAGTTGTTGGTGGCTAGTTTACGTGGTTGCCTTACTTTGCCTTGGCTTTGATTTTTAGATGTCAAAGCTTAGTCTAACTTTAGACATACTTTGTTTTAATGACTCTTCTCCTCACAAGTCATCTAAGTGCTGCCTCCCTTTCCCCTTTTGCCCCTGCCCTCTGATCCCTTCTCTTTCTCCCTCCCCGTCCCCCATCTGTTTATTGCGTTTACCCCATGGCCCTGTGTTGGTTGAGGTTAATGAAATGAGACTGCATTTGAAGTGAGTGATTCGGGGAGGTGTTTGTGTTGACAGTGATGGCTCCTCCTTCTCTTAAAAACCTTCCGTGGCCTGTCTGCCAAAGCTGTGGCTCCTGCTATTCCAAGGCCTAGATTTTGTTCTCCAACAGAAGCTCCATCTGTCTGTGTGGGGCGCAGACAAAAAGCTAAGGTACATATGACGACAGAATGCAACTCAAAAGGGAATTGCTGTGGAACTTCTGCTCCTATTGCCCCTGTGGTTGTACGGTTTTAGGCTTTTTTCTTTTCTTATTTAAAGGTTTTTTTTTTTTTAAGTATAAAGGTTTTCTTGGACATCGGCCTGGAGCCTTTGAACACTTTGCCTTGGCCTCCAAGTCTGATTAAAAGACATGGCAGGTTTCGTGCCCCTTTCGATGTGGTTCTGCTGTTGTGCTTTTTCTTTCCTGGTTGTTTTCACAAAGCGAAGGCCCTTGTCTAGAAGCTGAAAGCACCCTTCAAATACAGGCTCCTCTTCCTCTCTCCTTTCTGTCCTCTCCCCGTGCATTTTCTTTTCCCACCGGCTGGCCTCTTGTGCGTGCTGTGTGACGTATGCCCCACTCCCACCGGGCTCTACCCCCTCTGCGGTCCCAAGGGACCGAGGCCCTGTTGTTGCTCTTTGAAGAGGCTGGGAGAAAAGTTTGGAGCCACACTCTAAAGAGAAGAAAAGCCCCCAGTCTTTGGGAGGAGGGGTAGCACCTGGCCCTAGAGGGGCTCTGTGATTTGAAAAAAATTAAAACAAAATTCCCCACCATGAGAGGTCTGGGGCTGACAGCCGTGTAGCTGGCGTACTGGGAGGTTCCAGGATGTGGAGGTGGCTTTCATGTCACATCAGGCATTGTCTGTCACATCGGTCATTTAAAGCTGGCAGAGTTCCTCCTGTGCGACAAAGCACAGTGGATAACTGACAGTTGTTGTGAATAGCATCTTCTGTGAAAGATTGATGGCAGTTCAGAGTACATGAAGCTCTGGATAAATTTGATCAGCGGTCCCCACCTCTCTCATTTTTGTTAAAGCCAAAGCATGACACCACATTGGCTGTTTCTAAAATGATGCAGGACTGTAGCTGTAGACGTCTCTTAACAGGCTGTAGCTTGCGGGAGCAATAATCAGCTGTCACGGTAGGTGTCATAAAAAAATAAACGCGGATTTGGCACATTGATAGTCCAAGTGGAATGCTTATGTTTGTGCATGGCTGTTCATGCAAGTGTGCAGTATGTCTGGAGTCAGCTGTCCGGATGCACTCCAGAGATCAAAGGCTTCTTTGGGAATGCGCTCTGAATCTCGGGGGATTAGCTGCAGAGATTGTGCTTTGTTTCCCCAAATATATGCTCAGTTTGGAGCAACGGATAGCTGTTGATCAAAGTGTCTCTGTGGTTTGAGGGCTTTGTTGTGCACTTGAGGGTGGCGTTTCACATCTCCAATAGAAGGCATAGATTTCAAGATGTTCTGCTCTTTAATTGCCAAACTGGTCTGGGTTTTGATGTTTGTATTTTCCTCTCCATTTAGGACAAGAGATTAAGTTAAAAAGGCGAACAAATTAAGTTTGAAATATTTAGACTGATGGATAATTGCAAGTTTCTTGCAGTCAGTCCGATAGATGAAAGACTTTTGAGAGCTGGAATCCTTTTAACATGAGGCAAACGTATCCCTCACGCCCACTAACATCGGCCCTTTTTCCTTTCCTAAAGATTCAGCAGTTGTGGGTATGGATTGGTTCCGTCTCTGATATCTGTTTACATAAATGTGGCACGCAAACTTTCAATGTATGCTCTCCTTTTTGTTCATTAATGACTATTGGCATAACTTGAAGTGATGGGGAGAGGGGGGGGAATCATCAGTTTACTTCAAATGACCAGATATCCTGAAAACACTGTTCTATCAGACTGCTGTTGTTAGTCAGACCTTTGAAATTGACTGTGTTGAAGAATAGGCCGCCATAGTTCGATGAAATAAAGGGCTGTGTATGTGTGTTGGGGAGAAGGTCCTGGTGACTTGGGCCCCTGTGGTAGTTTGGGGCTTTCTGTGAGAGTTTAGTGCTCATTTTAACCACCCACTTAAAAGACTCTGCTGTAGTGGGTGTTTAAGTGTTTAAACCCTGAATAATTCTCTGCTGTTTGTTTATCGAGTTCCCCTGTGGGTTGCGCTCCGGCCCGTGCAGCAAGTGAAGAATAATTTCACCGAGCACTCAGAGGTGCGCCAATCGGACAAGATCAGCATCTTTGTACAGCCTCTGTCCAGCCCTTGTGAGACTGTGCACATGCAAAGGAGTGTGCATGTGCAAGAGCGAGCCATGGAAAACACAGAGGCACTCTCAAATGTGCAGACGCACGTTACCCATGTGTTTTTTCTTATTATGGGAACCCATTAATCACTGCTAACAGAGTCCCAATGCAAATCCATTCCAATTGCTTATTTTACCAGCCGGATATAGGGAAATACTAGAGATGGACTCCACATCCCCCCCGAGACCTGTCAGTCTATTTATCCTCCTTTTGTTTGCGTGCTTTGGTGACCAGGGCTCCAAGGCCACCTGAGGAGGAGGGAATGGAGGAAGCGGATTCGGATAAACAGAAGTTGGAGTGCATTGTGCCTCTCCCTGACTGAGGTTCCAGGGTTTTTCAGCTCTTCCTGTGGCGCCATTCCTGGAGGAGGTCTGGATTGTCTGTTAGGGGATGTTTTTAGTAGAGGGAAAGCTAAACACAAGATCGGCCCCGCTGAAAGGAAAGCTGTCCTCCCCCTGGTGTGTTTATGCTCCACAGGTGCCACAGTCCAAAGAGGACCTCACCCTATAGAAGGAGCCGACCAGGCCTGTTCTCCCAAAGGGTCATTTGTCTTGTCTGTCAAACCCACCTTTCCTCCACCTAAAACGCAATTCTAAATACGTAAAAGAAACAAAAGCCTTAGAAGACTTTCAGAGACTGTTGTTTTACTTTAAAGCCTTCAGAAAGCACACATTTTTTTGTTCTGAGAGTTGAATTGCAAGTCTATTTAACATGGTTACATCAACCTAGAGTTACTTGTCAGTTTTTGTAACCATTTGCTGGTTTTTGAGGCTTACACAAATCTAATGGTTCTCAATTTGAACCTTCTTCCCATTGTTTTAGGGGCTTCTCATGCGCTGTAAAGGGATCACTTTATATTGCAGGCAACTTAACTATGAAATTAGGAGGAAATGATGTGTTTCAGTATGTTTGCCCTTTGATGCCAAATAAACACAACTTATAATACCTAAACTTTTTCCTGAATTTAAAAAAAAAGTGCAATAAGTGTAGTTTTGTGTGACCATTGGTTGTAGAATTCAGTTGCTGTCTGCAACACTGTAACTGACTCCGTTGCAGATTCATTATGGCGAGCAGTGACACAAGCCACTAATTCCAGTCAGCTATGAATAGAAACGTGCTCCTGGCACCAGCACACTTGTATATAGTAGTTGAAGTGTCTATTTCTGCTGCTATGTTTACTTGCTAAGTTGAAACACTCTGTAATTACATGGATTTTAAGTCCACAGTTAAAAGGTCAGATGTGAGGGATGTTTTGAGGTATTGGCTTGTGGCTGGCTGGATGTCTGCTCCAAACATGGCGTGTGTGAGTGCGTGGGTTTGTGTGGGCATGGGCAGTGAGGAAGAATGTGGCCACCTTGGTGGATGTGTCAGTCCGGTCTGGGCAGCGTGCACACGTCGGAGGTGCCACCAAACACGTCCAGCTCCATTGTTCACCACAGTGCCCAAACTCAGTGATTACTTTTGGGCAAAAAAATACTGACAGCTGTCATTTGGATATACATATGTGATAATAAAAACTAACTTTTTTTCCCTTTCTTTTGGCATTGTATCATCCAGAGGGTCAGTTCCACATGCTCCATGGCTGGATTATTCATATCTCTTCATGCCTTTGCCACTGGCTATAACCCCCTATAAAACCGCTTGGTAGATCAGATAAAATAAAACCTTTGTCTCTTTTGTACATAATAGGTAATAAATGGGCTAGATGATAAACTTTGTGCAAATAAAGATGCAATCTTATGCTTTGGTGTCCCTTACAAACACAGGTAGAGTAGAGTAGAAGATTTAATTTTCCCTACAACTTGACAGAAGACTGAGAAAACATTAAGTATCACAAGCATAAGCTATGTAAGAGTGGGATCCTGAAGCTTTTGCTGCTGACACGACACGTTAAGGAGCTGGATCGTCTCATTTGGCTTTGATAAAAGGCTAAAGTGGAATGTCACTTTCTCTCTGCCCTCGAGGTAGACTTCCTGACTAAAACCCTGTTCCTCCCACACTTAGCAGCTCTTGAGACTGGTGTCTGAAGCCACCCAGATGACTGAAAGCATGTGTCATCTTGGAAGAGAGCTTTGACTAATTACTAAGACCCTGTAGACACAGTAGTATAGTGCACACAGTAACTGTGCAGACATTTAAGCAAGCATTTATCTCGACTGTATATCCTATCACATCATTTTGATAATGATTAACTTACACAAACTGTTAATGGGGGTAAAAACAATCAAATACTTTCATTAGTGAGAGGAAACTATCTAATAGACAAGTAGGGGTGAAACTAGGGGTGTCATTTTCTAAAATTAGACAGAATGTAAAACACGGCCCGGTGACAGGCTGGTGCACCTCTCTTCCAAACAATAGTTTTCTTTTGAGAAATGCAGATTCCCAAAGTGGAGTTCATCGCCTGGTTGGGACTGTGTTTAAAGGATCCATTTCCAGCTCGGTGTCAGATTCAAAATGACATTCATTCACATCAGAGCCTGTCTGAAAGGTGAGACACACACTAGATGATTTGCTAGCTTCTTTCCTCATGTTTTGATTGGTTTGTTTAGCCATGCGGCTCCAAAATTATGGTCTACAAAACATTCAACACTACCCTCAGCACATGTGGTGAAGCAAATATTACAGCTTGCTGAGGCTGTGTCTCAGATCCCACCTTTAAACAGTCAATTCTGGCAAAAAGCTCTAGACATTGTACAAATGATGAAAATATCTGATAACCTGTATGGTTTTTTCTGTGATACTGTATGTAGTTGCACCAATTCATATATATCGGTATCCGGACTCTGGTTGGCTTTTCCCCTTGGGGATTGTGTTGAGAGTATTGGAATTTAGGTGAGAATTCTCTTGCCAACCTTTTCTTCTTTTTTTGTGTATTTCATGCCATGCCACACCATAAAAGAAGCGAGCGACCAGACTCTTGATGCCTCGTGTCCTCTCTTTACCTCTTTTTTAGACACGGCTTTGATGATTGGCGTGATAAATGTTAATTGCACTGGTGACATATTTTTCAAAGCTAATAAAGACGTTTACCTTGAGGAACAGGTAGGCCTTTGTGCCCGAGCCACTGACTGAGTTGTAAAAGCTTATCGTTACAGGTGTAAAAGTTTTGTAAATGGGTCATTAAAGTGTTGGCCAACTTTACCCACGAAGCAGAAAGAAAAGTGAGGGGGGAGAGAGATTCCTTCAGATCAGCATGTTTCTGAAGCATGGAGATGAGGGCTGTAAATCTTTGCTAATATTCCGCTGAGCCTTTCAGGAGGCTGCCTTTGATGTGGGTGAGGTAATGTGACCAGCAGTGTTTGCAATGTTAATCTGACGTGGAGAAATGACTACTGGCTGCGTGCTATCTTTCTACAAAAGGGATGCGTCCAATTCCAGCTCATGTTGGTCCTTTGAACAGCAACAACAAAACTAATGAATTCCGAGCGAATGCAGCTGGTCCACTGGAGTCAGTGCTCTCTGTTTCTCAGCAAAAACCCCGGGTTCATTTACACACACGTCGGTTTTTTGACTCGATATACGATAACCCAGCTCTAAGCTCTCCCGGGCCACTCCTCCCGTCTGTGCAGCCTCATTTTTGCGAATGTTTGCGTGGTGAATCTCTGCATGACCTGTGTCATGAACTGGAGTTAACACGGCGAGCCCTCTGGCATGTGCAGCCTCCTCAAAGCCTCTAAGCTTTATGTGTTGCTGACCATGCACACTTTAATCATAGAGCTGCTTCCTCCAACCTGCCTGGTGATGGATCCCAACTTCACGGCTATAATTTCCTTCCTGGGGTGCAGGAAGAGAGGCGGGTGTGCCGTGACTGAAGGGTGTCAGGCCTGGGGCCGGCGAGTCTGCAGGGAAGGTGTCAGTCTTTGAAGCCAAGATGTTAAATTATACGTCGGCTCTTATTAGTCGGCAGAGCTCAAAGACATTAAATTGTCCTATTAATTATTTAGCCTGTTGTCAATTCGGTTTAAATATCTGGCTTTATTTTGAGAGAATCAATTGGCAGAAAAAACGGGTTAGTTCCAGGAAAAAAAGGGTTCCAGGTTGTGATTTAAAGTGTTGCAGTTGGAACCACTATTTTAGTCCTTTCCAATAAGATTAAGCCTGATGTCAAGTCTCTTATATGGACCTTGTGATAATCTTGTTCAGCTGTTTCCCTCCAAAAATACAGTATACCAAGTACTCTTTAAGATGTTTTCCATACAAGGTATCCACAAGATAGTAAAAAAAGTGGATATAAGAGGCTCAACATAAAAAGATTTACAGTGTGTGACCTCTGGAAAGACATGGAGCCTCTTATCAAAGGTATAAAATTGCATTGTAAAATAGATATGATATGATTTCCTTTAGGCTATTCAAACTGTTCATGAGATGTGTGTAAGGCATTTGTTCGATGCATTGTAAAACTCTGACATTTTCTTGACATTTTACCCAAGCATCTGTTCAACAGTTCTAACGGAGCAAATTCAAGAGCGCCTGAGTGGATGATGTGATGATGAGCCAGATAGTACCTATGGAAAAAAAAAAGAGAAAGAGAAACAGATTTATCTTGTTTTGCTGGAGAGAAACGCAGAGACTCACTTGCCATGTCTCTTTAGTGTGAAGATGATGTCTGAAAATTGTCCCCGTTTTCCTTTTTGCCGTAAATGGGACCAGCTCGCGTCAGCTTTGCCTTGCTTTATGATTATCTGAGATCTTTATTTCATGTGTGAAAGCCGATCCGCTTTGAAGCCTCAGTCAGAGGCAGTGCAGCGCTTCAGTACCTCACATCAACACCCTCTATCTCGGCTCCATCTCGGGGCATCATGTTTTACTGCTGCGTGGCGGTTTGAATGGGGCTGTTTAACGTTGCTGGAAGGTGAGGAGAACTCCAGCATTTAGAACTGGAAGAGAAGCACAGAGCCAGGTCGAAACTGCTGCTTGATGAGAACCGCTGGTCACATTCTTCTCCCCTGGCTACACTGCCACCTTTACCACACACATGCACGACATGTACCTCTCCAGAGTCCAAGATTTGTGCAGCTCAGTCCTTTGAAATCGCCTCTGGTATATCTCAGTTTACTACTCGGGGGGGCAGGGGTGGGTGGGCATTTCCTCTGCTGAGGACTTGTGCGAGTAACACTACACCAGTAAACTAATTTGCAGCTTTAAAACTAATAAGATGTTGTTGTTTTTTCACCGTGTTGCTTTATTTGATAGTTTTTAGCATGGGGCCTCTGCATGCAGGCATTGGAACCTTTGAAAATCCCCATGCTACACAGCTGTTTTCTATGTTAATGTTTCATAAACTTTAGCTAATGGCTGTTGTCCAGGTCACGCAGAATCAGCCAAAATCATTTTATATGCCAAGTGCACTCGGTTTAGAGTATAGAGGAACGAATGCACATGGAAGGCCTCAGTGTATTTAAGAAGACATTCAACCATGACGCTAATGTCTGTCTGAGGTATCCGGTCTGCTTATGTACAGTTAATGATCATACTTTCAGCTGCCTCGGCCGCCTCCCGTTGGAGAGGCTTCCGGGGATGCAGACATTGTTTCAGAGTCTCTCCCCCCCATCTCTGTCCCTCTGCCTGTCTCTTTTGCTTAAAAGGCACTTGTGTGCCGCTGCTCGTCTGTGCGCTGCCACTCCAACCATCGCAGTCCTAAAGGTGTTTTCTTGTGCGGAGCACGAGGCACACGGCCGCAGTCCTAATGAGATTTTTCCTGAGTTTTGATGGAGTGCCAGTAGAGCTGCCGTTGCTCTTGAGGCCTGCCTCCACTGAGCCCTGGCGCGTGATCAGGGGTAGCTGTCGTCGGCCGCATAAATTGTCAGACTGTGTGGTAGGTCATGGAGGCAGACAGCAGAGAGACTAAGAGGCCTTGTGGGACTTTCCCACAGTCACACACACATATGTATAACTTGCACTTTAATGTACCCCTTTGCTGGCATCGCTGACTCCTAGAGAAAAGGCTTGGCCCAGTGGATTTGTGTCAGCAGTGGCTCAATAGGGATGATGCTGTGGGCAGCTTTCTTTCTTCTGTCTAACCCCAACTCGCAAAGTCGGATCTGTGCCAGCACACACTCACCATCTTTCTCATTTTCTGTTTTGCCCTGCTGGGAGAAACGACATGAAAACATTAGGACATGAAAAATCACATGCCGAATGCTCTTTTCAGATCCTTTAACAGCAGTTTTCCTAGGTTGGGATGTCTGAAATGGAGGTAGATACAGGACCATCACACAAAGTGCTGATGTAGGACACTAAAATGATGATTCCATTATGTATGCTCACACTGATTTATGGTTTTGAGTGAGATACAATTTATACCTATGCAACAGCCGTGGGTAATCATTAATCTTTTCTGGAAGATGAAAATGTAAAAGGTGAGAAGAGGACTCCTTAAATGCCCTCTAGAATATTAAGTGTCACATTAACTTTTTGTCAATCACATAGTGATGTAGAGGAGAATTTTCAAGCTTAATGAATAAGGAGCTGAATAATCTAATTTCCACTCAGTTTTGAAACAAGGTAAAAGTGGTCTTAGATGACTAAAAACGGAACATATGGCACATATGCAGTTATAATTATGAAGAAAAACTGATGCATATGAAGAATTGGTTTGTGACAAACTTAAGTATAGCCTTTTTGCTTCCATGGAATTTAAAAGGGCATATGGCAGCCATGTTCACATCATGAAATCCACTCTGAGAGTGAAAATTGCCCTCAGAGGTTATTGACGCTTTTCTGAGCATTCAGTTTTGAATGCTTTAACGCTCTGGTAACAATAAAAGACACCAAAAACCATCTCAGAGAGCCAAACTTTTCATCAGTCTGTGGTGCCCTATGATGAGAAGTCAACAGTCAAGATTTCAGTCAATCTTCCAAGATTGAGATGTTCCAGCAGGTTCACCCTAAATTTGGACAGAGCAGTCCTCCGAGCAACTACAGAAAAACCCAGAGAGCTCCTCGCAAAACTATGCAGGCCTCACTTAGCACATTAAATGTTGAAACTTTGTGAGGGGGAAGCCTCCTCTCTGTCTGGACATCTGCCCAACTGCTAAATCTCGGCTGAGACGGGGCCCTGATCCACCGCTGTAAATCCACCCAGAAATGTCTGAAAAAGAGAGGAACTGGTTGGAACGCTGCAAAGGGACCTGAAGTGAACCATGAATAAACAAATGCCCACAGACCTCAATATTGTAGAGCCAAGTTCTAAAGCAGAGTGGGCCGAAGTTCCTCCCCAGTGATGATGACACCCTAAAGGAAATACGTTTTAAGCTCTCCTTGAATATTTTTTTCGTGAGGGTAGAGCTGTGCAGTTAAAGCGCTGCCGTTTGAATGGCACAGATACAGCTGCTTTGCTTTTTGGAGCCTGTCGGAGGGTCGGTGATGAATGAGCTGTCCACGCTTCAGTGTTCCAGGGCCGGTTTTGTTGTTACAGCGCACACAACAGAGGAGGTCTAAGTGGGCGCTATTCTTAAAGAAATAACCCCATCAAAGGCGTCACTTCAGTAAATATTATTACCTTTAAACATGCTCATCTGTCTTGTGCACATCCATATTTATAAAGTGTACCACTGATGAGGTCTGCCAAATAGTTTTGGGAGCCAAATAAAACAGGCCCTCACCCCGGCGAGCAATGCAGATGGGGCGTTGTAATGGCGCCGGCACACTGTTCCATGTTGTTGTGTAGCAATAAATCACTCTCGGTGAAAGGAATTGAACAAGTTTAAAACACACCGGGGCCACACAATCTCTTGTCCTAAAGGCCCCGCGGAGGCCCCGGAAGGACCTGAGTGCTATTGAAAGCGTAACGCTTCACGCTCTGGGCGCCACAGAACGTTAAATGTCACGTCTGGGAGATTGTTGTATCCTGTCCCACTGAATCAGACACCTGCCGGTTTGTGGGCCCCGAACACTGCACCTCTGACCAATGCGGCCAACTCATTGCTGGACAACTGCAGACTTAAGCCTCGGCAGTAATTGTGGTTTCATACAGACACTTGTCCGGATTTTTGTGGCTCTGTAGCCTGTGTGCCAGGATTTTAAGAGTTTCTCATCCAAAAGCTGTGAGGCTGGAGCTGTTACAGTATACTAATGCTGTGACTGTAACTATGACACAAAGAGAGAAATGTTCATGTTTTGAACACACTTTAGATATTGTCATTATTATGTTTTGCTACAGCGTATTAATGTTTTATAATCAGTGATTGCAGACTAGAATTGTGGATACTTAAACTGACATTTTGAGTGTATTAAATTAGACAACATAAGACATTTAACACACAATAGACAAAGCTAGACCTTCTTTTTCTGATATCACTGAGTTTAACAGAGTTTAACCCCAACATAATCTTGTAGTGGAAATGAAAGATTTAAGTGTCTGTAAATGACGTGTTGTGACCTGCATTACAGTTTTAAACAAAAACAGGCAAAGCCTTTTCATTTGACCGTTTTCTTACTTCATATTTGACATGTAATCAAATAATTTTTTTGTAGAATTTGTGTTCTGTACAAAATTCTGTCAGTTTATTAGGCTTTTGTGTCTCAATTTGATTGATCTGTGGTCAGCCTTGTCAACCTGATATGAGAAGGTCTGAGAATGTCTCTTTTAGCAGAAAAAACAAAATCAAGTTTAAAGGTTAAGAGGGAGACTCATTCGGCTTTTAGCCTTTTGAAGCAAATTGCTGTTGATCCAGAAATGGTATTTGTCTTACTTAAAGCCTTCTTTTGTCTGTAGCTTCATTGTTTTTGGGACCACCACCGGTGGCAGAGCAGGACACCTAGAAACAAAGCAAACTCCTTCATTTCGTGACGTGTGGTATTTCTTCAAATGATCGATCACTGATTAAACTGGAGGCTAATCAACCATAAGTGGTTTTATTACAATGTGCCAGTACTTTAATGTTCCTCACGGCAAAGAAAAATATCCTTTTAAGGAAAAATCTACCCCCTATTTGTTTCTGTGCATTTGGCAGAGCTCTCATCTGAGCAGGAAGTGCATGCCAGTGTGTAGAGATGCGTGTGTAGAGATGTGGGCTGGGGTGTCAAGTGAAAAAGCATGGGATATTTTCCCTCTTAATGACTGAAGCCAATCCCAAAGAAGCTAATAATGTGGCTCCCATCCATCAACTCAGACAACAACCAATTAGTAAATTCCTCTTCCCCCCGTTTCTCATGTTCCTGGCTAACCTCTCATAAACTTTTGGACCATTCATCAACAAAACTGCAACACATTCAAGACGCTGTGAATCCAAGATTGACTATTGCAGTGATTTTAATCTTTTTGAAACTTAGTGGGAGGAGAGGCCAGTGTTCGTGTGAGCGTGGTTGAATTTACAGCGACTGGTTGGTTGTGGTCTGTTTGAGCAAATCAACATGGGCCAGCCAGCTTGCCAACAGAGCTTGAGCAGAAAAAGGGTCCATATCTTCTTAACAGTAACCATCATTTAAAAAAAAAAAAAGTCTGTAAGGGGTCTGTTTCATTAACCTGCTTTTATAAAACTGTATAATGGAGCTCAACAAGCGGCCCCATCATCTTAACCCCCGATATATACTGTTCCCTCAGTGATAGTAATCTGTACCAATAGGATGTTTTCCAAACTATCAGAATCTGTGAAGTTTGTGACCAGTGGCTGTGCATCTCCTCCCAGACCTTCGTCAGCTTTGCAGTAAGGCTCCGTAAAACAAGACTTTTTACTATTTGTTCAGTCTTAAAACGCTAAACAGTGATATTATTCTGAATAAATAGCAGTAGAGTGGCAGGGCTTTGCAACCAGACTTAAAAGTCCCCAGACAGCACCCGCACATGGCTAATTAGCCTGTTTAAGCACGCTGCAGGAGGCCTAGGAGAAAAATAAGCTTTTTTTCTTCCATACAAAAGCTATTAGATAGTTGTTCTTGCATTTTTTTCCCACCAGCAACTTGATTTAAAATATGAGCACTTGTTGAAGCAAGCTGCTTAAAGTTTTTCACAATCGCACATGCTGTGAAGTCACCTGACCAGGGTCTGAAGGCCCCTCGACTTTGTTCTCAAAAACCACACCTTAGTAGAACTTGGTTTGAGCTGTGCAAATTGAATTAGATGCAAATTCTTTAAATCCAGTTCACCCCAATAAATACTTGATAGGATAAGCACCATGCAGTTTCTTCGGGTTTCTCATCTTTAAAGAATCCCTTTGTCTAATCGTGACTTAATCCTGCAGGTATCACCGGGCAATAGTGACCCTTTAGTTGCACCATAGTGCAGCAGGCTCACAGAGCCATGGGGTTGTGCATTGACTCATTCAGACCACAAACCCAACAGGCACAATTTAATTCTGACTCCCTGCTCAGGAATATCAGCCTGAACTCTCCACTTTCCCTGAGGCCACCCACAGCGCTGCACTGTCTCCAGCTTTAGACTTGGGTGGGTCGAACCATACATCTAACCTTTGGCCTCTCTGAAATACACCAGTGGAATAACTTAGGCAGGTGTTTGCCGGCTTGTCATTTTCAGTTGAGTGTTCAGCACATTAAACAGAAAAGTGAAGGCAGTCTGCCTTATCAAAATGACAAAATGGATCTACTGAAGCAACTGCAATTAACTGTTTTTGCAATACTGTTGCATTATTGTTATTATAGCAAAAACAAACTTAATGCTTCATATTTAGAGATCAACTGTCCAGCTCTCTAAGCGTCCAGGGTCTGCTTCTAAAACTTATACAAACACTTCCACTGAAGAGTGTGAATGTGCGGGAGTGTGTGTACAAGAATTTGTGAATGTTTGTGCATTTGTCAGCATGTGAGTAATGGTTTATCAGCCCAACAAATGTCATGCCACACAGACACCTGAGCCGGAGACTTTCCACAGCAAAGTCCGGGGATCGCATGTCCCTCCAATATCCGTGGTATGCACCGGCAGGCAGAGCCGTTGGGAGAGGGGTCCGGGCAGGATTTAAAACAGCCCCCAAAACCAGTCCACCACCGAAATAGTAATAGTTTCAGCCCGTTTTCACAGATCCAACTGCACCCCTTGATTTATATGCTTTCTTTACAGTCTAAAATCTAAATGCCAGGCTGGAGCTCAGTTTGTTTCAGTCCTGCAATTACCTTCCTCTTAAACTTTCCACCACTGTTTAATCTCTGCGCACGACTTGTCAAACTTTGTTCATATATAGACATATAAAAGCTGTAATTTTAAGGCAGGCATGCCACTCTCTGCTGGAAGGCTCTGCTGTGGACATGCATTGTGAAAGCTGTTTGCTTTTGTGTGACAAAAATATGAAGGCTTCGTCTTTTACATGACTTGAAACAGTAAAATGGATTTTTATTCTCTCTTGCCTTCTCTTTACAGAACTCCCTGGCCGACGCCTGTGCTGAGAGGATTGGGGATGAACATTATCGTTTAGAAGGTGAGCCAAGTGCACCATCTCAGATCTCTGATTTGGTTTAATTCTCTTTATGGAAATGGAAGATTTAGAAAAAGTGTGTTTTTAATTTTTTTTAAGTTAATCAGAAATCCATGAGAACTATACTTGAAATTGCCCTTGTGTGTTTTTTTTCGTTACTTTCTTCTTTGCTCCACACCTAAGCCCTAAAATGTGCCAGTGAGGTCCCCCTTTTGCTTACCCTCCTGCCTCTCCACCTCCCTCGGCTCTCATCCATCCTCTTCCGTTACTTGCTCTGCAAAGTGCTTCCACTCCTCTGTGTTTTTTCCCCCTGATGTGATGTGATCCTGGATTTAAGGGCTCTGGGTGAAGAATAAGTGATGGACGTGAGGTGCAGGCAGATAGATTTGAAGAAGACCAGCTCAGAGTTTGGGAGCCTAAAAAGCACTTTCAATTCAGTTCTGCTTCACTTTATGAGACCAGATGTATTAGATGAGGGGTCGTATTTCCAGCTAAAACAGTTTGAGGGGATGTGAAGGGCTAAATCGAAGTCTGTGCCAATCTCAAGACAGATGTTGCTAATTACACTAAGCAGTGGTGTTGGTTCACCATAATTAGCAGGGAAAGTGATCGCTGGCTGGAATAAAAGATGCCATGGTTTATGTGACAATATTTTTAAATCCTTCAAGATGCCGGCCTTCATTTTCATATTAACAAGAGCAGAAGAAGGAATAAAGCTTGATTACATTTTAAATGATTAGACTTTTTGCTGAAGAAATGTGGCCTGACCTCCTGTTGTTTTGTTATAGTTTTTTTTCATAGAAAATCAACAAATGTTTGATTTCAACCTTGATGTTTACACGATTAGCTGTTTTGTGCCTCCCCGTGCTAACAAGCTGCTGTGGCGGACTTATTGCCACCTCTACGATAATGTAAAGCGGTGATCCCACAAAAAAGAGTGAAGTAAAAAAAGAAGAAGGGAAACGGAAAGAACAAGCACAATAGGACAACTAGTACACATAAAAGACTCTTTCTTCAGGCTATGAGGAAGCACATCCAAAGAAAGTTTTGCAGGGATTAGTGAAGAACTTTGCAGGATAAAAAGGAAAAAGAAAGACGACCAGAAAATGATGAAAGAGTCCTGGGGATACTTTACATCAGAGGAATAGCCTGAACGGGCTTGTTATGATGCTTTTTAACCCTTTGTTAACCGGAGACGAGGGCGCAGCTGTCGAGTTTTACTTTCAAATTTATTATTTAATCGCACACAGTCACCACAGCGTGTTTCCCTCAAAATTAGTAGAATTAAGATGGTTTCTTTCCACACCCGTCTATCCTCTGAGACGGGGATGGAAAGGATCCACGGCGACAGAGACCATGTCATCCCGGCCATCATTTGGCATCTGTATACCAAGGAATATAAGGGTAGAGTATTCCAGTTTGACTGGATGTTCTATGACATTTAGCAGCTCGCAGTAGCGTTGTTTGTGGGTGTGTGAGGTAAGCGATTCTACTCGCAGCCGGCTTGTCAAAGAGCGCCCGGCGTGAAGGATGCCAGCCTCGACCACACTCATCCGACCTCTCCAATCTGATGTGTGGCCAATCCCCCGGTGGCAGCTTCACTCAAAAAGAGTCGGCTTATGTCTATGATGGGGAGGGGGTCAAACTGGGAGGAGGGTGATAGCAGATTACTGTTACTCCTCCTGGAATTTCATTAGCTCCGAGATGAGTATCTCATCACCATATTGAGCTCGCCGCTGAACAGATTTGCCCCCGTGCACAATGTTCCCTTTGAGCACCTCAGATGATCAAACAGCAGGACCCCGAATGCTGCTCCTCTCCAAAAAGTTGGTAAAAGCTCCCTGGGATGATGCCTTTCATTTCTGGCATTTTCTCCTGCCCAGGGATGAGACAGGTCTGCTTTGATCTGCGTTGGATCTGGAGGAAAGAAATTGGGCTGTTGTGTCTGCTCGGTTGGCGAGCAAACAAACAGTGTTTCAGATTTGACTCGGCTTAATTAATTAGTGATTCTGTTTTACAGCTGGTCTGATCTTCTTCCAAAAGGTTGGAGAATTCGACTTCAAAGTGTGGAAGGAGGACAGTGGAGCCGGATAGGGTGGAGAGAGAGGTGTGGCCTGTGTTGCTTCACGGGTGTGAGCGTACTCTGTTTGGATTGGGTGGAAGTTAAATGACCAAGGATAGAAAAAGAATTCTGCAGGGGGAAATATAAGCAAACATCTACGAGGATGAAGTAAGAATGGCCAACTGTAACTCATACGAACTTGTAAAGGCGGTTACACGAACGCCTTCCAGGTCTCAGTTACACATTGCATGTATCTGCGGCCTCAAGTGTCAAACAAATGCTGGATTTCAAAGTGAGGAAGGATATCCCGTGGCTTTCAGAGCCAGGCCAGGATCCAACATTGAAACCAAAGCACTGAACTAGACAGTGGCTGTCAGGTTATTTTTGGCCACTGGAACAGACAACCATGTATACAGAGGGATCCAAAAATATAACACCTTTAACTATGACCTCAGAGATATATAATCTATTCCTTCTATTAAATAAAGAAAAAAACGCAATGAATGGAATTGGCCAAATCAAATAAAAGGAGCTGTCATAAAACTGAAATGTATTTTTTTTTAGTTACCTGTGAACAAGTAAGGTGTGTCATTCAATTTAGTTTCTTTGCTTGATTCCAGTCGTAGTCTTTAAATTGTTTTGTAGGACCTGTATAGGAACTTTTTTTTGTTGTAAGTCTGACAAATCTCCCCCGCTAAGCTATCGACTTCTCCTTTTTCATCTGGTTTTTGATGTAATACTGAGGTGTTTAGCTTTGCTGCTGATCCCATTCCTGCCAGTGACTTTAGGAGGTAAAGAAATGACTGCACAGGTACTCTGTAGGGGGAAAACGTGTGTGGCAGATAAGTACTCCCTTTGGGCCGCTCTGTGAATCTGTGCGATCGAGTTGTGAGCGTTATTCTGGTGGAAGGACGAGCCCTGCTGCACTGAGCCTCCTATAGAGCTTTTGATGCTCACTCGCTGTTTCCGTTCCTCTATTTGAATGTAAATTGTCACATAACATGCCCTGAAAGTTTATTTTAGGCACGTTATGTAATTCAGAATCATGTTTGACATTCCCTTACAGTGTAAATGAAAGAGCTGAAGACAATCGACGTGTGGGGCTAATGTGCATTCATTAACATTTGAATTCCATTTCTTTACTCTCTGAACTGATGGAATATTTAATTTGCTTAGCTATGATGAAACATTTATTTAGAAGTTTTTAAAAAAATGGAATCGGACATATTTTGATAGAGGCACCTAAAAAGAAAAAAAAGCTGTTACAGCTTGACCTCACTGCTTTGGATAGTTTGTGCTTTGATTACTAATAACATAAGAAAAAAATCTCTGGGAACCACACTGTGCTTTGATTTCCCGTGGCCTTCTAGCCTGATCATAAATACTGTAAATTACAAATGAATTTAATCTAAGCAATGACCTTTGATTTGAAAATCAGTGATACTTTGTATATATGACTTATGCAGAGCCCACTGATGTGCTGCACCTCCTATGAATGGTACTGTTGTTGATGGCTAACATGATAGAAACATACAAATACGATTCTAAAAGTTAGACCAAAAGGGTGAGTTTGGTTGAATTCCTTTGCTACGGGCAGCACTTGAAGGTGTGACACGTCTTAATTTCAGCTGACAAACTCAGAAGCGCGAGCTTACAAGAAACACTAGGAGGCGACAACATATCCCCAGGTTATGACTGCATCCAGCGTTTCCATCCTCAAGCTCTCCCTTTTATCTTTGTGCGTGTGTGTGTGTGTGCGCGTGTGTGCCATCGCAGTGGCTTTACCCCCGGAGAAGACAGACAGCTGCTGTGTGGAGGAGAAGATGCAGGAGAGGGACAGCCAATCTCCCGCAGGGCCACAGAAACAGCTCCAGTTTGAAGTGAGTGTTAACACAGAGCGGGTAGTTTATTACTCCCCTCTCTGGATGAAACTGGGGCAATGGCAGGACACCCACATGTACGCACCCTCATGCACCGTGTACGATACTGAGCGCTGTGCTCTGCCCCTTTCAGGAACTGGAGTGCGCTGTGTCCGTCGAGGAGGACAACAGACAGGAATGGACGTTCACCCTCTACGACTTTGACAACAGTGGCAAAGTTACAAGAGAGGTAATCCTCGCCCGGGAAAGAAACCACTTCCAAACATTTAGCGTTATCACACAAACGCAACAGAATCCAAGAAACATTTCTTTGAATTTACTTTGACAAGACGGGCGACATCCCCCTCACTTAAGGTACAAGCACGCCCAAAAACAGTAACTGAGCCTCTCCTAAAGCACCAAATCTAGTTCAGTCTGCGCGCTGATTTGAGAGAACACCCAGAAAACCCAGTGTGTTTTATTTTATTTTTGAGAACTACTTGAAACGGCGCAGAGAGACTGGAGCTGTCCTCTGTGGGGTTGGCTTTGCAGGTTTTTGGCATCGCCTGTGGCTCCGCTGCTCATGGGATGGCAGGCAGGAGCTTGGAGGGGGAAGGGAAAGCTCCCCCCCTCCAACTCTTTTATTAATTCCTTCTCACAAATAAAGAAACAGCAGATGGAAACGGCACAGGAAACATTTATTTAATTTATCTTTAATCTGGAACCAGCATGTGGATCGATCCCCAGTAGAAGTCAGAATAGTCCTTTGTGAGGTATACACTGTTGGAATAACGTAATTGTATGTCACAAACTATTTATTCTACCTCAGTTTGTACTTTCTATGCATGTTAACTAGTTTAGGGGCACATGAAGACCCAGCTGACTGCTCATTCCCCTCCCTTCTGCCGGGTCTTACTCTTTACAGAGAGATAGCTGTCAAAGACTGTTAAAGCACATGTGACACATCATACAGTGAACAGCCTGAGAACTCACACCAACGCACAGCCAACGGAGCTCAGGCTTTTCTCTGCTCCCAAAATGTGACATGGAACCCAAATACAGAGCAGAGCTTGTATCTCGGCCCTTTAACGCTCCTCTCTCCTGTAGGACATCACCAGCCTGCTCCACACCATCTATGAAGTTGTAGATGCCTCCGTCAACCACTCTCCGGGCAACAGCAAGACTCTGCGGGTCAAGCTGTCGGTGGCTCCTGATTCCAGCCAGCGGTGGAGGAGCTGCACGCAGGGCGCCGCAGGTAAAGCCAGCGACAGTGGCGGAGGATACGGGGCATCCCGGGCTTCCCCCTGTGCTGCCTGCCGTCGGCTCACTCAGAGCCATGTTTGTTGTCTTGCAGAAAGACGGCCGCTTCAGGCCTGTCACAGCTTTGTTCGGCTTCTCCCCGTCTCTCCCACTCAATGGGGTGCTTTTTTAATGACGGGAGTGACAGAGCCAGGCCCCCACCCTCCCCCGGCGCCTTCCAATACTCTAAAAGAAACCTTAAGAGATGTGCCGAATCCTTTTGATAACCACAGCCATTTCTCTTTTCTCCAACGTTCTCTTTTCTCCCTCACTCTTTTGCCCCCAACCCCCCACTTCCTCAGAGCTGCCGGGGAAATATAGCGGCGTTCAACTTAACTTTTCTGACTGATGACTTAGTAAACAAGTAGTCAGGGAAAAATAGCTCAAAAAGTATATATTCCTGTGAGCTTGGGTCCTATTGTGTCTACTATAAATATCTGTGGAGATACAGACAGCGAGCTTTGAAAAAAAATATCGCCCTCATGCTAATTTCAAACAGCATCAGACCTCCTTAATAAACTATTTCTGAAGTCTGGGTGCTTTTTCTTCTTTTTCTTTTTTTTTTAATTCTATTCCACGCCTTGTAAGAGGCTGGGAGTTGAAAATAGAATAAATGAAGCACTTGTTTTTCCTCTTCTATAGATCTTCAAAGTGAAACCCTAAAACAAAGGTTGCTTTCTTCTGGGCCTTGTGTGACTGTTGTCGTGTACGTGTGTGTTGCTGTGTGCTCCATATTGCGCTCTTTGATAATGGCCTACTGTCTTTCACACACACACAGATATGTCCCACCCCCGAGAGAAAAATGACAAGTGCATCGAAGACCCCAAGAGTGCAGACAAGAAGTCTCGTGCGCTCCTCAGGTAAACTCAGCTCTAAACTCTGCTGACTTTAACTTGCGGCTCATTAAAGAGGGAAAAAAAAAATCCAACAGTGGTTGTTTAAGGGTACAGTCCACAATTGGATTCTGTAGTCCTGTAATAAGTTTTGCACAGATTCACTTCCTCCTCTGCTCAGAGGAGGAGTACCCAGCGCAGAGTCAGCACTTTCCCAGCCATGGCCTAAACCTGTGATTTTCCAATCACAATCTCACTCATCGAACAACCCTCCTGCCTCTTTTGGGTCACAAGCAACTGTTGTTTATTTTCCCCATGCTGCGACCTAATGAGAGGTGCTGCTCGTGTCCACAGGCGCCACCACAGTGACCACCACACCCAGCCCGGCTGCCAGCGCCACTGTGTGGATGAGAACCTGGAACGCAGGAACCACTACTTGGACCTGGCAGGCATAGAAAACTACACATCCCGCTTTGGGACCGGTGAGTGGACGGGGGCCAGGCCCGGGGCGGGGGCTGGAGGGAGGAAGGCAGACCCGGAGCCTTTGAAGCCGCATCCAGGGCCCCTCATTACTGCGGCACCTGTTTAGAGCCATTAGGTGGAACTACCAGCCCACTGCGCGCCCTGCCAGCACAAACATCTGGGCTCAGGCAAGCACAATACATCAAGTGTTGGCGGCTGAAGCCCATCAGCTGAATGGCCTGTTGTGAGGGGAAATATTAGCTCTAATAAGCAGCAGCCTTGATCTGCTGCTCAGTGATGACATGCAAATATTTTGATGTTGGTTCTGGTTGAAAAGCACGAACACAAATCTTCTCTATGACTTGTCAAGAGCAGGGCTGTAGCCACATTGTGTGTAAAAAACTGAAGTGTTGTGAAACTTGTTGGAGCCTGAGCAAAGAAGGCAAACAGTGAAATTCTGGTGAGGAGTCAGATTATTTGCTTTGTTCTTGGGAGATACTCTGCTGCGCTGGCCTTGGTAAATTACTCTTCAGTGGGTTTTAAATTTCCATAAAGGGTTCAGAGAGTTTACATCTCATTTGGAAAGAAATGCACATTTAGAAGCGCCTACACTAAAATGAGACGATACTATTGTTGTAAAACTGTTTGTTCTTGGTATATGTAGTACGTTTTAACATTGGACTCGGATTGTTGGTTTGCATGAGTTTATATTCTGTATAAACTAACTCTCTCTCTCTCTGTCTTTCTCTCAGCCCCTGTTGCAGAACCGACTAAAGCAGAAACTCAGACACGTTCATCCAACCAGGCCCGTTCTCGCTCTCACGAACCAGAAAATGGCCACGCCCACCCCCACCACCGCCGCTTGCAGACGCTCGTGGACGCTGCCATCCCCGACAGCCTCCACCCCGCCCGGCCCAGAGGCCAAGACTCAGAAAGGCACGCCATCCGCTCCCCCAAGAACCACAGCCGCACCCCGCCGGCGCAGGTCAGCGGCAGGGTGATGAGGAACAGAGGCGTCCCGCCTCCCCCAGCCCTCCCCAGCCAGACGCCCCCCCACCAATCTGCAGCGCCGTACCGCAAACACAAGCAGCGGACCAAGGACAGCCAGGGCTACCGGGCTCTGGGCTCGCTGGTGTCTCCGGGACCGGTGGTGGAGAAGGAGCAGGTGAGGGACCTCCCCAGCGTGCTGCTCTACGAGGGTGGGCTGGCGCAGGTGGTGCAGCGGCATGAGCACCACCACCACCATGAACACCATCACCACTACCACCACTTTTACCAGTCTTGAATTTCTAACCTGCCTGGGACAGCTAAGCACGCACCCCAGCGATGACCAGCGGGCAGTGCTTCCTCAAACTGTGCGGCGGGCCCTGCAGGGCTCAGAACACGGGGGGGCGGGGCGGCGTCCCAGTGCTGAGACGTTTTTAACCAGTGTTCTAGGGGGGTGGGTCAGACACGCAGAAGCTGGGGCGAGCAGCAGAACAGAAGATTCAGGGCCGCAGCGCAGCACTCTGAGAGCAAGGACCACGGCCAGACTCCAGAGCGGGCGGAGAGGGACCGATGAGCTCGCACCCACCCCTGCTCCTGCCTCTGTGATCCTCCACCCGACGAACCGCACACCTGGAAACCAGCACCACAACTCTTCCCAGACCACTAAACCAAAAGGAGAAGGAGGACTAAAAGAAAAAGAGACTGATTTAAACAGGAGACTACATGAAGGAATATAAGTGATGGAACAGCAGGGCAAGGTGTGAATGTGTTGGAAATACTGTGTCAATGAAGTGGACGCAGCCAAACTGTGTGTGTGTGTGTGTGTGCGTGTGTGTGTGTGTGAGGACCTGAGTGGCACGACACTGGTGTCTGTTGAAAACCACTTGAAATGCACCCATGGGTGTGTTAGTATTTAAAGCTGGCTGTCGGGCGGGGTTTCAGAAAATGAAGACGAGACGAGTCGAACGCGCCATACCCTGTTAGCAAAACCGAGCGGAGAGTGTGGAAACATGGTGGGACATCCCAAATCTGCTGCTACCTCTGATTTCATCCTAACTGTTGATGTAACCGTGACTTTTCTTACTTTTGTTTGTTTTTTAAAATGAAGCATTCAGCGATTTGTTCTCAGCTGACCTTTAAAGGAGGGACAAATCGCAGCATAGTGTGGCGTCGTGAAATGCAGAAAAGCTTCTTACATTTATGAATTAACATTCGCTGTACATACGGTATATATGAATATTGTTATCGATTTTTATAAGCTCGATGACACCATATCTTTGTATTCACTGTTTGGGGCTGCCGTGCTCGTGTTCCTCTCAGCTGCGTCTTTATCTGGACCACCGGGAGCCTCGCATGTCTGGTTGGGCCTCGGCCGCTGTCTGCGGTTCTTCTGGCCGACCCGGCGGCAGAGGCTGGGTGACTGCGGCCCCCGCTCTGAACAGCGCTGCTCAGCCGTCCGCCTGTGTTAGCAAATAGGCGCTCCCTGTTTCCGTGGTGTCGTCCTGTCCATCAGCCGGTCTTTCACCGCTGTCCTCAGCCAATGAGGTTCCCTCAGCTGTCTCATCCCTCTGGTGCCGGATACTGCTGGGCCTGGCCCACAGTGTCCACTTCACCAATAACCCTCGCTTTACAGCAGCAGCAGTGGGTGTGTGTGCATCCTGACATGCAGATGTTTGAACCACAGCATTACCTGTTATCTAGGAGTTGCTATGGTGAAAGCGTTGAGTCAGTTCTGCTGCTCCGTTTCAGCCCCTCCCAGCGCCACTCCGACAAATAACCCGTCCTCTGCCAGGGTGCAAGCGCCCGCTCAAGGGCAGCCACGGCAGAGGAAGGGAGCCATCAACAGGTGGAACCAGACCCCCGTCCCCTGCGTTCGGTCGCGTGTGTCCACCCAGGAGCGGTGCGTGCGTGTGTTGGCGGGAATGCAGAGGATGCCGGCCGTGCCCTCTGGCCCGGCGGCATCCTCCCACAGCTGCAGAGGCCTGTACCTTTAAACCACATCGCGTTGGCAGACGACACACGCAGGCAGCGTTGGGTCCGGCCGGGTGGTCCAATTCGACACGGCCAGTGAAGGGCTTCTGAAGGAGTCAGGGTGAGCAGGACAAACGGCCAGGTGGCACTTTTAAAACTCCTGTCACCCAGATAGTTTTACAGACCAAACATAACTGCCCAGTCCATTCAATGCCCAGTTTCACCTTCACGAGCTTATCTAAAGTCACATTAGGAACTTCAAACGTATTTGATCAAGGACATGTCAGCAGCATTTGTTCAGAGCTGGGAAAGCAGTTATTTTAAAACATTTTCCACATACTTTCCTGTACAGGGAAGCTTTAAAACAAAGAAAAAAGAAAAGAAAAAAGCATGTTCTCAACACTACACTACACTCTCCAGTTTGGCGCTGTTGCTATTTCCTCCGTCTTTTATTATGCTATGGTTGTTAATCAGTGTTTTGAAAATGAAGAAAAATCTTTTTCAGTTTTTTTTTTTTCCTTTTTTCTATGATTTTGTCAGCAGCAGAATCATCAGCTGTCTCTCACGCTCAACTACGACTTTTGTTTTTGTTCTCTTTCAGTTTGGCAGGGTACTACACATGCACGTGTGTGGCGTTTCTTTCCCATTAAAGCAATGTATCTGGGCCGGCCATTTTTAAGTCACCCAACCTTTTTCTTAATTTTCTGTCATTTTGGAAAGAGCAGCCAAGTCTGTGTTTTATTACAGCAACCACGCACCGCTAACTGGCTCTGTCATCTGGTGATGCTTTTGTTTTTTTTTGTTTTTTCCAGATCTCATGTACAGTAGGAAATGGACTGCAGAAAGGTTGAACCAGCGTCATGTAGAATGAACATACTGCTTATTTATGATTACAGTCAAGCTATCTCACTTGCCTACAGTTAGCTTAGCGTTTTCTGGTCCCTCTCATCACAGAGAGATGATTTCATCTATTTCCTTACACGGACACACTTTCAATGTGTTTGCTGTACACTTCTTTAACCCCTAGTTGTCTTCTCCTCCACTCTTAATGTTTCTTTTCTCATGACTTTGTTTAGTTTATATTAGATTGTATTTGATTAATTGCTCTATTTATTGGATAGCAGATCTGTGCCAAGGGAAAGTACCCTTTTATTAAAATATTAATCTGTTCCTTATATACATACTGGCTTCTGCAGTCTTTATTCCGTGTTGGTGTTCAACATGCACATGTTTTCCATTACAGTCAGATTTAGGACAACCAAACCTTGATGAAATGGTTTTTTCTGTGAAGGATTTGAAACTGAAAATGTCTCCAATTATCCGATGTGGTGTTACAGAAGGCTCCCGGATCTGTCCGAGCGCAGCCAGCTGCTCACCAGGGCACGCTCTCGACATGAACACGCGCTTTCATCTGCAGCTTAGCAGCTTATCTCTGGACGGGGAAAACGCGGAGGGCCCGCCTCTTGGCCATGCGATATGGCTCCCTCTCACCAGCACGCTTATTTGGGCAGAGTAACATGCAGATCCATGCAGAAAGTTACACATGTCTATTCTAACAGCCCTTACTGGGCCATTATTCCAGTTTCTGTCCTTGTCCCGGCTTGTTAAAGCAACAGGTTTCCACATCAGGAGCGTGAAGAAGGTGTGGGGAGTTCGAGGAGCGTGATCTCCCTAAAAGGTTATGGAGGAGGAAATGTCTGACTATTTTGTGTTCACATTGGCAAAAGAAAATAAGTTCAGGAAGTCTATTCAAACCTAAACATACATTTAGTATTAAATCTCTTCATTTAGAAGTTGGTGAAAGCAGATTTGGCATAAATGACAGGACTAAGCCTTTATTGGTTATATTTAAGCTTGGCACACCTTTCCCCGGTTGAGTTTTCTCCATTTTATTGGCAGGAATATTCCATCTTAACCAGGCTGCATGAGGATCTCAGGTACACGGACACTTTCAGGTCACTGTTCCATTTCCAGGGATATGGCACTGCCAGATGTCCTCCGGGCAGGAGGTGGGCGTCGCCTGGAAGGCTGGCGGTTCAGGGACAACATCGGTGTTCAGAAGGTGGAAGCAAACAGAGCGGCCAGGCGCAGGGCCAGGCAGAAATGAAAACTTTAACTTCATCATCAGTCTTAAAGATTATATCTTCTTAAAAACCCTCCTCAGTTACAGTGTTCAGAACAAATCAAACATTTTCACTGAGGTTCCATTGACACTCCACTCAAGCAAATAACGCTGATGTGGAATCTAAAAGAGAATAAGCACACCGGTTATACTCAGAATGCTCTTCTCTTGTATTTTGACGGAGCGATTCTGTCGGCGTTTGGGGCAATTTTGAATTTCTTGCCTGGTAGAAGTAACAGTAACAAACTCAGTTATTTGAAAGGATGTCGACATTGGCAGAAGTGCAGAGCTGCAAAGGCCACTTCACTGACCATGATGCTGTTTTCCCCAAAGATGAATCCAAATCACATTGCACAAAACATTATAGTGTATTTTAAACCCACTCTTGCTGTTTCAAATGACTATAATTGGACATTGCAGCTCTCTGTACTAATTTACAGGTGTTTCCACAAGTTAAAGTTGCTCCCTAGACACTACTTAGTTGTTGTTTTTTTTACATAAATAAAACAGTTTTATATGAGGACCTAATATTCTCAGCTAAAATTGGAAAAGTTTTTTTCTCAAATCAAGTAGAACAAAAGAAATATGGTATTGCCTTTTAAGTGTTTTTTTAAAAACAAAAACCAGCAGAAGTTGAATATTATTGCAACTGGAACACAATCTGATTCACCTTCTTGGCCCTAAATGGTAAGAAGGCTCAAGAGAATGAAAAACATGGACAGCCATGAGAGGGGGGGGGGGGGGGAGTCAGACCTTAGGGAGAGGAGGATAATTCACTCTGAGAAATGCACATCAAAGACATTTAAAGCTGAAATTATTTTCATCCACTTATCCTCTAATACGTCTTATTGCTGTGTGCCGTGCAAAGTATTGCACAGTATCGTTTCATCTTACTCCAGATTTTTAAATCGAGATTACTATTGTGTGAGTTGATTATTTATTTTTTCCATTTCAATATATGTAATCAGGTGGAGGGGGCCTTTTCTCTGTCACAGCTGCCATGATGAGGCCTTAATAGGATAAATCTCCTCTGTTCATGTGTGCGCTGGTGTTTTTGTGTTGTTGGGAGACGTGGGCCACAGAGAAAAGTGTCTTCAGAAAGAGATAAAGCCCATCTCTGCATTTCCACTGGCAAGGAAAAGAGAGCCGTGATACTGACTTGAATATAGGAAAATAAGAGACAACCATAATATGTCCTCTGTGCTTTGTCTCTAGCAGATACAGGGAGAGCTTTGAAGTGTGGATTGGCTCAGCAGGGTGTTAGCTTCAGTTAAGGCGAGATGGTGGGAGCTGAAGGATGAGAGGGACATGAGGTAGTCTGTGACCAATACAGGACTGAAGAGGGTAAAAAAAAGAAAAAAGGCAAATCCAGTGATAATGTACATCTGTTCCACTGAATTTATCAGCTTTGAACATTTTTTTTTCAAGCTGGATAAGTAGATCCTTTTTCTTACAAAATCTTAGAACTTCAAAGCATATTTGCTTTGGATAATGCAAATGATCAAAATGTGCTGGTTTCTGACTCGAGACCATGAAAAGAAAGAGGGGAACGAGAGAATTAAAGCTAATTACCGTGTCGGTCTTTTATGTGGGGAAAGAAGGGCAAAAAAAATAAAACACTTCAATTACGGTCAAGTTCATTCGATTTGGAAACAAGCTGACAAAG
Source organism: Menidia menidia (assembly GCA_907169785.1). NCBI lineage: Eukaryota > Metazoa > Chordata > Actinopteri > Atheriniformes > Atherinopsidae > Menidia > Menidia menidia. Next base: position 9,025,877 of record CAJRST010000001.1, read on the forward strand.
TGCTAAAGTTCAGCGCGTCTGACCCAGTGGCCGTTTGGATTAACTCGCACTTTTAAGTGTAGACACTTAAAAGTTAACTGTATCTGATGAAACTGTAATTAGCAGGATTAAATCCAGCCTGTGATCACCACAGTGGTGCTGCAGAGTTTGTTCATCTGTGCTGTTGCGGCAGCCTGAGGGTTAAAGTTATTCCTCCTCTGTTTCAACGTCTTTATGGTCATATTCAGTGCTTGGACTATTTATCGGGAGACGTCCAAAACCGAAAGCAGCCAGGAAGAGACTCGGCACACATTACAAATAACAGCCATCATGTTGAGTTTTTAGGATGTCTTAGAGCAATCAGAAAAATTTCTATTGTATTTATTTATTTCCCTTTGAACGCAGTGCACAATGTGGCTGGAATATCCTCAAAGCAAGGATTATTCAAGGAGTGATTCAAAGTCACCTCTGTGATAAACTAGAAGATTGAGACAGATTGCGAATGTCCAAGGAAGTTTAAGTTAGCCTGATGAAAAAATAAAAACAGTATAAATCATTGGAGAATTGAATTAGAATAAAACCAATTTAAAGTGCACTCATATTACTGGAAATGCAATCCGAATGTACGCTTACCAGTTTAAGTTGATATTTACCTGACAAAATGCTAGATGAAGAAACCTGGCCATCACTTTTGGTGATCTCTTGTTTTTTTAATCTGACAATGCTTAATCTCCTCATGTTCATGTTTCTGTGCACTTTGTAAGTCCACAAAAAAAAAAGAAGCCATGCCACTTTTGACACAAAGTCGCGGCCTGCTTTTGGCTCAGGCAGTCGTTATCTCTCTTCTCAACCATTGTAATGCTCTTCTGGCAGGTCTCCCTCCATAAACAATGAAACCCATAGAGTCAGGAACTCATCTGATGTTTGAACAAGCAAAAAAAATCTAATTCACAAATCTCCCTGAGTTGCTGAGCTTCACCTTTGACCTCTGGTTGCTTGAACCAAATTCGAAGTCTGATTGCAACTTTTGATCTAAATTCAGGCATACAAGTCTCTGTCGTTAAAAGTGTCATCCAAATGACTAAATGTACGTGCGGATATATTCTGATTTGTCCTCAGCTCCTTCTCTCTGTTCTCCTTTGCTGGGAATGATGCCAGTAGGTTTCTCCAGTGAAGACCGATTTATCCGGAAAACATTTCCATGCTCTACATTGAGGTTCGATTCGTGTTACAGCTTGTTCAGTGTAAACCCTGTTTTTGTAGCCAGCATTGTTAATGAAGTATGCTGTTTTTTTTTTTTCATTGACGCTCAGAGATAATCCACTCTAACACGACAAGACGTGGTGCACGACGGGACGTTCCCTGAACGCCAACTGGACCCCAGCGATCCCTCAAAAGTACCCAGCTGTTCCTGTTTCGCCCTGTGCTGCAAAGTACCGTCCAACTTTTGCCAAAGCTGCCGTGGACTTTCAGAGACCGACTGCAGACTTCTAGAGATAGCGAGGTTTTTAGCAGATCATTGGAGCTCTTTCTTTTTTGCAACATCAAAGGCAGCCGCGGCTCTTTGATGTGGCAGCATGCTGTTTAAGGTACAGACTGAATGGAGAGATGTCAAGCTGCAAGGTGCCTCTGTAGTTTACGCTGAGTGCTGCAGAGAGCTGCAGATGAAAGGAGCAAACAGAGTTTGATAATGAATGTCCAACAAGTAGGACCCATCTCAGACAGCGCCCGCTCAGCGGGGCGCTAACCTTGAGCACAGCACCCCGAACCCCAGGCAGACGCTGGAGACCAGGCTCCTTTAACTCACCCGCTCCTGCCCAAAGAGGGGGCTCTCGGATGGGAGCTTTAATCTTCCCGTCAATTAAATCCTGATTGACACGCGTGCCCATACGTACACGGTCACGGACGTATGCCATCCCCCCCCCCCCACACTTTAACCGGTCCCCTCTCAGAAAGATGCCATCCGCCTCCACTGTTGATTTCCTCTTTCTCTGGCTCAGACGGGCCGTTTGTAATGATACATCAGTCCCTGCTGCGCGTGAGTCAGTGTGTGGCTTCACCCTGTGCATTGCTACGGTTTCCCTGGATCCACTTACAGTTAATGTGTCTTCATTAACGAAACAAGGTAATCCCTTTTTATGTCTTACCCCTCTGTCTTAAAGGAGTGAAAGATTACAGGCTTTCACTATGTAACAAGAAGCTTTTTTTTTTTTTACTTGATGCCATGGATGAATTGATTGTTGACATTCTTTTAAGTTTGTCATCTATACACACAAAGCTCATTGTGCTCAATTAAGAAGCCCACAGATGGATGAGGTTCTGCTACATCCTTCCTAACAAGATAAGGTGTCCACTCTGCCAGCTTATGCATTAGATATTTTAAAACAAAGACAAATCTAACATTCATTTGTTTGAACCTCTATTGAACAGATAGACACAGTCAAAAAAATTAAATTGTCAGTCACTGTTATGCATATTTTAGTTGAGCTGCAGTTCAGACAAGCTGGGACATTTAACAGGACCAGCGTGCTTTTAACATTTCAGATGGATGGGGAGGGGAAAGAATGTGTTGACAACGCGTGTCCAAAGTAATGATGTGGTGGACTCTGAGAAAACATTCATGCCATTGAGCTGCTGTTAATTCTCAGTACATTGTAAATCTCTCTCTTTATATATATCTACACTCACAGTACTGATGTGGTCACTATGGAGAACTATGGACCCCTTACCAGACTGACAATGTATGTACACATGATTTTATTATGATTCATTTTTTGTCATTGTGTCATTTAGGTATCCTCACTTTCCCAAAGCATAAACATAATCTGCTGCTAGAAACCCGCTTAATACCAGCTGGGGCAGAGAAGAACCAAAATATATAGGGTATAGATTATAAAATAATCAAATTGTAAAACCGTAAAGGCCAAGGATCAAAACCACAGCTGGATATTCCTAAACATTGAGCTCATAAGTGGCACTGCGTGAGAAACCGTCAAATCAAGATCAGTAAAGCCATATGGACTTTTGGGTATTTTAGAAAAAACGTTTTTCTCTCAACTTAATCTACATCTGCCTCCAGAGACGGAACCAGTGTCCCACAGAGCAGAGGCCTTACCATAACACAGTGATTCAGTGGTCAGCTGTCTTCGCTTTTCAAACCACCAATGTTCCTAAATGTAGGTGATCTCTTTTCCTCGTGATTGAAAAAGTGAGATGCCAACAATCTGCTAGGCAGCTGAAATTGTACAGGAATCAGCACTGATTTTCACTAATATAAAATCCTTATTTCCCAAACAATCAATTGTTGTTAAAAAAAAAAGTTTTGCATGATTCGTCCTTAACTTGAATGCGTTTCTGGCATAAAATTAGACATTTGTTCATATTTGCTAAGCAATTTTACTGGGCCAGTGGGCACACTGTTCATTTTACACTTTGTTAAATGAAGGTTAAAATAAATTAAGAAAATACTGATTCTTCAAAACAGAATCATACAAACACATTGAGGCAATGAGTTGTTGTATTCAGATTGAATAAAGCTTTCTTATTCTGTGGCTATGTTTGCTCTCCTTCCTTTATTGTGCCGGTTTACAGGCAGCATTGTAGAAAATACACCGACTATTAAAAAAAATGCCACCTCCTAGCGGATCAGCTTAACAGATTACTTTGACAATAAGACATGTTGATTTGCTCCTGGGAGATCTGGCAAAGCAATCAGAGCACATTCAGTCTATCAGTGCACCTGGCCCAACACTGAGCTCACCACATATGCTTTTGATATTGGTGCTGGAGGAATTCTCAGTGATGAAATAGGCCATGTCCAAAGGACTCGGTCTCGGCCACGCCGCTGGGAAGCATCCTGCTCTGTTACACACCGAGTTTAAAAGTCACCGGGTGGATGAGGTTATTTAGTGCTTGGCTAGATTTTTAGTGAAGTGCAGAGAGCTGAACTGAATCTGTGGAGGCCAAGAGTTAAGAGAGTGTATCTTTCAGGTCAAGTTTAACCTCTCTTTAATTCTGTTATGAAAAATGGACCATTATCCCATAACCCTATTTTCCTTGAAAAGATTAATGGTGACATAAGTAACATTATCACTTTTGTTTAACAGATCCAAAATCTGTCAAGTAATATTAACTCTTGGAGCACAAACCCATACTTCCTAAGCTTTCCTAAAAAGTGAGTGTGTATTTATATATATACTGTATATATACACTCACACACAGACATCGTGTTTCAGAGGACATAAATACTCAGAGGTGTCTTCTGTGATTATATCTGTATATTTTTATTTACCATTTCATAACTTCTTTTGTATCCACACAGATCCTTGGGACCCCCCTCTGGGATTTGGATGACAGAACTCCACCTTAAAGTTTGATGTAGGACGGCTGGAAGTCCTCTGCTTTACACCTCCCTCGGTGGAGTTGCCTGTTTCATAGACGAGGAGAAGAAAAGAAACGCCTCTTTGAAAGATTGTTTTTGATTATTCCTGTCCAGGTATGTTTAAGGATTTCCCCCCGCAGAACACAGTGAGCGGCACATGATAAAATAATCATGGTACTCAGGAGGGAGCGGTAAGGACAACTAATGATAAATCACATGACAGCCCAAACAGTCAGCCATGTTCTCTTGACATCAAATAATGCAAGGCAGCCTTATTGGATTGTGTTTTTTATGCACAGCATGCTGCCTCAGCAGCAGGTTCTCGGTGGCAGTACTGTCTCTATCCAAACTCAGCAGAGTTACTACCATGAAATGATTAGATATTTATTTCTGACAAACCTTCAAGTATCCACCCGCTGCCATCAAACAATTTCTAATAAAACCACTGTACCATGTGTACAAAGATAATTGGAATCACTGGCAGGATGGCATGCAGAAGACAGAGTCTGAGATAAAAAGAAAGAAAGAAATCCGACTGTAAGAATCTACAAGGAACTAAAAATGTCAAGAGCCTCAACAAACTTTATGAGTTTATTTATGCAACAGTTCCCCCAAGTGACAGCAACAGGAAACTACATGTACACAACTTGTCTTTCAATAAGAATTTTATAAAATGACATTTTTAGATGTTCTTTATAAAAATGATCATTTTAAGATGCTCTGTTGAGTTCAAACCGTTATCAAGGATTCGGATATCTCTTCAAATCTGGCTCAACAATTAGGCAAACTACACTTAACCCAAATTAGAATACCACGATGCATGTCCATGAACAAATCCACCAAGCAGTGCTTCAAAGATGTCACAGGACATTTGACTTCCTCAGTTTTTGTCTGCTACTTGGAATGCTGCCCTGCCTTAAATGTCCTGTCACTATTTACTTAACATGTCAGTGGAGGGACTGAACGGGCCAAGTTTCACTTTCATTAGTGGAATGAGGAAGAGGTGGGCCCAAGGTCCCTGACGCCTCACTCTAAATGACAGATGGAGAGAAGACAGCTCTGTTGTTGAGGTTTACCCGTAAGTACGAATTCTAATATGGCTTTACTGTTTTTACACATTTTTACGTTTTAATTCAGTTTTTTTTTGGTGGGCGGTAATTGTATAGAAAAATAGTCACTGTTTTTGTCACATGTATGAAAGCTAGCACATGTACGTGTACTTCTCCTGCTGTGCACGATGCAGGAGCCGGGTGTCGAATGGGGACACGGTCTGTTTTGTGATTTGTTTCTGAGCGTTAATGATGACATGTTTGGGTTTGGCATGACAGTATGGCGGAGGAACCGGCTTCATCCCCGGAGCATGGGAGCTGACATGCAGGAAGCATGTTTGCCCAGGACCTTGTGCTTAGACAGCGCACAGAGATACTTCACGCTCTCTGCAGCAGTGGCTCACCTGAACATCTGGAAAGAGTTGTGGACATACTGCTTGCCCACAGGGAGCTTCTATGGGAGGATTACCACAACATCCAGGTTCCGGGCAGGGCGCTGTACGCCAACGCCAGACAGCTGCTTGATCTGGTTTATTCAAAGAGTGAGGACACCTGCGTGCTCTTCCTCTCGGCCCTGAAACAAGTCTTACCAGAGGGACAGGGAGCCGGATTGTCAATCTCAAGCTGCTCTTCCAGTTTAAAACAAAAAGAAGAGACTCAAAGCGCGTGTGCTGAGACGCTCCTGACTCGAAGGCCAAGCCTCGTCAGCAAGCTGCAGGGCTGCATCGATGGGGCTCTGGAAGCTCTCGCTGCATCTGGCCACTTTTCCCCAGCAGACTGTGATGAAGTGAAGCTACCTATACACACTCCCTCACAGCAGGTAATGTAAACTCACAGGCTTTACACACATAATTAATGTGTCTGCTTAATGTTTGACCTCCTTATCACCAGAAATTCCCATGGGAAATTGAACTGTTTTTGCTTTATATTTTCAAAAGTTTAATTGAGCGCTGAAAAACATGTGACAGCAGTGTCCAGCAGTGTTCATGTTTAATAAAAATAAAAAATGACTAATGGAGCTGCTGAGAAGTGTGGCTAACAAAAGCTAAGATAACCTAATATGCCTTTTCCCCTTAAAGAATTCAGTGCTTCAGTGTGTTTTCTTTTAAACCAACACAACTTAACCTTTTGATAAACAGAAGCTGTTTTTCTGTGCTTTCTACAAACTTACTAAAGTTTGACAACTTAGTGAATAACTGCAACTCCAAAGTGATGATATATTCCTGTTTTGTTGTCCCTTTATGAATATTTTGCTCTCATGCCCATGTCCTGTGTCAGGCAAGGCGACTGCTTGACCGCATAAGATCCAAAGGAGACTCAGCGGCTTCAGTTATCCTGAGATACATTCAGCAAAGACCAGAATCTGGATCCACACCAAGCCAGGATGAACTGAGTCTTCCTAAAGGTGCGTCATTTTTACTGGGAAAATTGTACTGGTTAAAGCTAAGTGCAGTGTTTCATGGAAAAAGGAGAGAAAAAATACCTCTTTACTGCATCTCATAAAACTGGATCTTGCAGAATTGGACTAAAAACATACGAAAGATTACCTTCAAGTCATTATTTATTGATAGATGGTTTTATTATTTAACAGGGATCAGAGAAATCAGAATGTCGCTTTTCACTTTTTTGTCCGTCACATTTAAAGAAATGTGCATGTCAGGTTGATTGGTAGCTCTAAATTCCCGATACAAATGAATCTACATGTGCGTGGTTGTTCATCTCTGTGTGGCGCTGGGATGGACTGGGCCTCTGTTCTTGGTGTCCACGTCTCTCGCTCAATAGCAGCTGAGATATCCTCCAGCACCCCGCAGCTCTACTAGGAACAAGCCGTGAGGACAATGGATGGATGGACGTTTGAAAAACCAGAGGAATCCTTTAGCCCTTGTCACAAAGCATTAAAGGCTGAAAAATGGGAGAACCATCTGATCAAGCCTTGTAGAATAGGAACTTTGTTACTTCCCTCTACTGATTGTTACAGTTAAACAGTTAAAATCCATACCATGTAATACGAAACTGTATTATAAATGGACAATTCTATTGGTGTAACATAGTGGAGACACCTTTTATATATTACCTTGTGAGTACTTGGTGTGAAATATAATGATACCTACAAAATCTAAGCGCCTCTTTTGAAAAAATGTAATGTTTTGAAACGCTCCAGAAACAGAACCTACCAAAGATTACTCAATGAAATCACATTTTGGGGAGTGGTGGGAGAAATTAATCACTAGTGTTTTTTGGTCTTTCTCCTTTATTTGAAATGTTCTGGTTGTTTTTTCTGTTAAAACATTTTTTGTGCTCGTGGATTTCTGTTTCTGTTTAGTCAGTTATTGGTGCATTTTGCTCTTCGGGGTCAAAACAAATTCTGCATGTAAATTGAAATGGGAACAACTTATCTGACCTTTTACACTTGACTTTTTCTCAGAGTTTTTGAAATACCAGAGGAAGCTGAGCAGTTCTGTGTCTGCGCAGTCCTGCATTCTCAGTACTTATGGAGGGACCAGCCACCTGTTTCTGCACGACATCTATACCGAAGTCCAGCTAGAGCTACCTAACAACAGCGCTGCGGTCCACAACCCTTTGGGCCTAGAAGATGTCGTAAGTCCCGTGGGTGCTGTGAACGAGGATGCTGATGCAGTGCTGGTATCTGGGGAGGCGGGTTGTGGGAAGAGCACCCTACTCCAGAGGTTGCACTGGCTTTGGGCCCAGGGGGCAGCCCTTCAGGACTTCCGGCTTCTCTTTCCATTTAGCTGTCGCAGGTTGAACTCAGAGCAAAGGGAACTATCTGTTCAAGAGCTGTTGTTCCAGCACTGCTGCTGGCCAGACAGGGAGCAAGAAGAGGTCTTCAAGTTCATCCTTGACCACCCACATCTTGTAATTTTTACCTTCGATGGCCTCGATGAGTTCAAGCAGAGCTTCTCGGATGAGCACAGACTCTGCTGTCCCACCCAACGTGCACCCGTTCATGTACTAATGTTCAACCTGATCCAGGGTTCCCTGATGAAGGGGGTGCGAAAAGTGCTCACGAGTCGCCCTGAGGTGGTTGGCCCTTGTTTAAGAAAACACCTGCGGAAAGAGATCTTCCTGAGAGGATTTTCCCCAGCTGGTATCGAATGTTTTGTAAGAAAACATCATGGTGATCTGACAGAAGCTGATATGGTTATAGAATCCCTACAGGCAAACGGGGCTTTACTCGGACTGTGCCATAGTCCAGTTCTCTGCTGGATAGTGTCACAATGCCACAAGGAGCTGCTGGGCTGTGGGGAAGGAAGCCCGCAAACACTCACAGATGTTTACCTGATGATCTTACAGCACTTTTTCCTGCACCAAAGCAGCCCAAAGACTAACATAGGGTTAGGCTGGTTGCAGGAGCACCTACAAACTGTCTTGCATCTTGGGCAGCTTGCTTTTGAGGGGATACAAAAGACCTGTTATATCTTCTCAGGAGCGGACCTTGAGACCTGTGGTGTAACTGAAGATGTTTTCAGCATGGGCTTTCTCATACAAAGCAAAGATATGTCCCTTACAGGCAGGAAACGTTACGAATTCCTTCACCTGACAATACAATGCTTCTTTGCAGCACTCTACATCGTCTTGTCCAGTAACATTGACCGTTCCGTTATCCCTAAGCTCTTTGAAGTCCAGGACATGAAGAACACAGGTCAGAGCAGCGCATGCTTCAGAGCCTGCCTGCATTCTACTGACCAACATGAGGAGGTTTCGGGGAAAGAACCTACCCCAGCCGAAAGGCAAAATCTGCAGATAATGGCCACCTTTGTGTCTGGGCTGCTGTCCCGGCGTCACCAAAGAATGCTGCTCCACTGCTGCTCAAGTGGTGTAGTGGAGAGAAGAGGACGGCAGGTGGCGAGGTACCTTTCCAAACGTATGCAGAAACACTTCCGGTCCATTCCCCAGCCTGTGCATGGGGATAAGAAGAGCATGCACGCAATGCCTGGCTTTTTGTGGCTTATCAAATGCATCTATGAGATGCAAGAGAGCCGAATAGCTAAAGATGCCATGAGTAAGCTGGAGGTGGACCATCTCAAACTCACCTACTGTAACATTGGCCCTGTAGAGTGCACTGCATTGGCCTATGTCCTCCAACATTTGAAGAACCCTATAGGCCTTCAGCTGGACAACAATTCTGTGGGTGATGTTGGAGTGGAGCAGCTCCTTCCCTGCATGCATATGTGTAACTCTTTGTAGTAAGTGGAAAAAGTATTACTTCTTCTTCGGCCATTCATTTTACTGTGGCAATTGAACAAGTTGTGCTCTTTTTAAAAGTTGTCTTATTTTTAACTGTGTAAGTCTCAGAAATAATAACATCACAGATGAGGGCATCCGCAAACTGATTACAAAAGGGATCCAATGTAAGAACTTCCGTAAAATTGCGTAAGTATTGTGAAGAGGATTACTAAATCTATTATTCGGTTACAAACGTCATGCTATCAATCAGCCTTCATCATCTTTTTACATTGTTTCATCAGCCTCTTCAACAACAATCTAACTGATGCCTGCACAGAGCACTTTTGTCAGCTTCTGAAGATCAGGCAGGATTTCCTCTCAATAAGGTCAGCACACAGTGTTCGCCACAGTCGTCAGATATGTCGCTAACACGGTGCTGCACAAATAACCAGGCCCTTATAGAGCAAGAGAACAGTAGATTAACTCCTTGATTTCCTTTCAGGCTGGGAAACAACAATATTACTTCAGAAGGAGCGAAGAAGCTGGCAGAGGGATTGAAATCCAATAGCTCACTTCAGTCTTTAGGGTAAACCTTTTCCTAGAACAAACTCACACATTGTGTTTTTAAAGGGCTTTCAATGACCTATCTTTCCTTGTATTTAAAGGCTTTGGGGCAATGAGATAGGTGATTCTGGAGCGGAAGCCCTGGCTGGAGCCTTGGAGAGGAGCAAATCTCTTGTTTGGATCAGGTAAGGCAAATGCAAGGCAAGATATTTGTATAGCCCCTTTTTTGTATAAGACAGTTCAAAGTGCTTTACAAAGCAAAAAACAAAGCAGAAAAACAAAGAAAGACGATTAATCAACTAAATGAATTTGATAAAAAGTGAAGGGTGTAGATAAAATACATTCACTTTCCAGATGCACGGTTAAACAGTTTTCAGCCTGAATTTAAAATTGTCAGAGTTGAGGTCTGTCTCACCTCTTCTAGAAGACTGTTCCAGATTTTAGGAAGCAACCCTGCCCTCATTTGGTTCTGACTCTGGGCACCAGCAGGCGACCAGAGCCTGAGGTTCTCAGAGTCCAAGATGGTTCATGTGGCTCTAACATGTCACAGATGTATTTTGGCACTTGACCATGAAGAGACTTGTACACAAGGACAGCTGTTTCAAAGTCTATTCTCTGTGTTCTGGTCAGAACTCAGATCATTTCCTGGTTCTGGTCAGAACTCTAGCAGTGGCATTCTGGATGTTCTGCAGCTGTTTTAGAGCTTGTTTAGAGAGCCTGGTGAGCAGGCCGTTACAGGAATCTAACCTGCTAGAGACAAATGCATGGATTCATCTTTTTAGGTCTGGACAATGTTTTTGAGATGGTAAAAGGCTGCTGATGTTATTATTTGAATGTGGCTGTTAAAGTTCAGGTCTGAGTCCAGTATTACCCCAAGATTTTTTAGCTGATTTTTAGGTTTCAGAGAGAGTGTCTGAAGGTGACTTATGACACTTTCTCTTAGTTTCTGTGGGCAACAGACAATTATTTCAGTTCAGTTTAACTGGAGAAAGTTGTTCGGCATCGACAAACTTATTGTTTAAAAAACTATCTAATATTGAAAAAGGTCGCGCCAAATCAGCCCTGAACCATAAAACTGTAAACTATAATAGAGCTTTGCAAGTATGCTATGGTAATTGTAACCAAACTGTTGGATTATATTCTTTTAATCATGTAAATTGTGAAATGGAAACCTCATAGATCTGACATTTTGTTCTGCACAGCTCTCAAGATGTGATTCAGAACTGGAGAATCTTTAGGCCCAGTCGTAACTCAACAAATTGTTGTTGTGCTCCTTGTGCCATTCTTGAGGCATTCTTGCATTGAGACAGAGCTCATTATCCTGCTGAGAGAGGCCACGGTCACAGGGCTCTGGATTTGTTGCTGTGTGCCCATTTAATGCACTTTAACCAGTAAACACAGGTCAGCACGAAAAGTTCAAACTTTTTTTCTTGTCAAAATCCCTGAAAATCTTTAGAAATTGTCCATTTATTCTGTTTTCAATACATCAGTTTTACCATCAGCTTTACCACCAGCTTTCAGATGTATATTGCGTAGAAGTGATAAACATTTCACAGTAAGGGCTCACAATGTCATTGGTGTATGGGGCATCAGTGCCTCTCCCTTATCAACTGTATTCTACACAGATATGATTACAAATGCATGTCTTGGCAGTCTGGTAGGTAATGGTGTGGGCAGTGCAGGAGCGTGTGCTCTCTCCAACATCATCAGGAACAGCACATCCCTGGAGGAGCTTTGGTAAGAGATTAAATTAAGTTTTGTCTCAAGTTTTCAGAGCAGTTGACAGTACATTTACATTCCACCTTTGCATGTCTTTTAAAAGGTTGTCAGAGAACTGCATAACCAGAACAGGAGTGGAGTCTCTGATTCAAGCCTTAAAGCACAATTGTCATGTGAAGGCAGTATGGTATGTGAGGCACACTGAGGCATACACTCATGAATACATTGATTCATTATGTTCATACGGGGGTCTATGTGGTCACTGCATGGGCTTGTGGGCTTTCTTAAATTTTGGGCAGTGTATATTGTTCTAATGTCATCAATGTAAGGGAAAGCTTCACACCTCGTCTATTATGGTGAGCATGTTTTGGCTTCAAGCTGTCAGTATATTTTCTGAATCCATTGTAACATTTTTGTAATTCCCTCTCTTCTTTAGGTTAAAAACCAACGATCTCAGTTTGGAGGAAATTGAAGAAATGAAACTACGTGACTCAAGACTGATCTTCTGAAAATATTTTGTCAGTCCACAGCAAAGACATTACTATTTATGTTTATAGTTTGTTTGGCCTCAGGTACACTAAAAGCTCCCTCTTTTGTCCTGGCAGCTGTCCAACTGTAACAATTAAAAAAATTTTTTTTTTATATCTTTAATGTGTTTTTAAAATATATATATATATATATATATATATATATATATATATA
>CAJRST010000001.1:9038555-9113798 GCA_907169785.1 Menidia menidia
ATATATATATATATATATATATATATATATATATATATATATGCAATGCATGTATGTTGTTATTGAAAGATGTTACATTTTGAATAACTGCTATTTTGTGATTTATTTTTCTCAAATGTGAGAACTGCACCTTTTATTTTAATAAATAATCCATTTTGGGGTCTAAACAGAAAGCATCATCTGGCCTGTACGCTACGCTTCAACCAAACTATCTCTTCTGCCATCTATGGGAAAACCCCTCAGAATGGGACTTAATAATGAACAGGCTAAATAGCCAATCAGCGCCTTAGAAAGGAATCTTTGGCCAATGTGTGTCAGAGAGCGCAACAACGTCACACGTCAACTGTGGTGAGGTCGTCTCCTGTAAATAATAAAGCGCACAGATGCAGCGGTACAGCGTATTCTATCACGTATTTATTTATTTTGGATTGGTTTATCTAAATGCTGCAACAGCATGTAAGAAGGTGGCAGTCTTCTGCCATCCCGCTTACTGTTAACCTGTTCGTTAGACTAAGTTTAGCGTGACACTTAGTTGGTTGCAACGCTAGCATTTGCTAACCATCTAGCTAATCAGAGGTTATTACGGGAGGAATATATCTTGTCTTTAGAAGCCTCTGACTAACTGGGATGGGTTTATGAAATGACAGTCATCCGTAGCCTCTAAGTGACCCGACGTGTATCAGAGGTAAGCTTTATCATCTCGCTGGCATTAAACGTAAAAGATTATTGGATACATCTTAGCCACTTGCCTCTTATAAAGGGCCTTTGACTGACAGCTATAGCTGTGTCACTCAGCTACTTTACTTGAAAAGAAAAAAATAATCTACTGAAACGAATCATAATATTGCTTTTTAGTTAGCTGGAATACAAAGTTGAAAAAATCTCCTCTGCTCATGTCATGTCGAAATAACTTTAAGCTATCTGAGTATCATATGTATTACAGTGTTGGCTTGTTACGGTTTAAATGTTAATGGATATATTGTGGTTTATGAAAACGACAACATTTCCCTTAACTCGGTGTTGTCATTTACATTTGCTGGCCTCGCTGCAACAAATGACGGATGTAGTTGCAGGGTGAGCTCATAACTGAATGTCAGGGGAAATCCACCAGTCTGACAAGAGTCCTGCCCTGAGTGTCAGAATAAGTCAACTGTCTTCTCATGGCTTATTTTTAGTGCATTCAAATTAATAGTCAGCATGTCGCATTACAAACAGGACATGACTGGGTTTTACAGAGTAAATACAACCGGCCCATTAGGAGCTATACTGACATTTTGCAAAGTGAGATTTAGGGGGTACTGTGCCATTAAATATTAATGGTAGCTGGCAACATGTCATGTAGTCAGTAATTCTCTTTAGGCAGCCATTTCTGTTCAATTAAAACTATATCCATTTATATGTTCTCTGGTTTTAGACAGCAGTTTTAGCCAGGTAGTCTTCTTTAAAATAATTTATTCACCTTTTGTGTGTGTAGAAAGAAGAGGTGGAAGCATTATGTAGAAATGCAGAATTGTATTTTTGGAGAAGCATTGCTGTTCCTAATCTGGACCTGTACATTTTTACGTCCTTATTTCACATTTACTTTTGTCTACGCGCTTGAGAAATTTAACTTGCTTTTTTCCCGCCTCGACCTGCAAAATGTTAGTTATCCACAAAAAGAAAAGCTCACATATATTTAATATTCTCTTAAAGAGTTTCAGAAAACTCTTTAGAGGATTTTCTGTTAGATTTGTCAAACCACGATTCAGATTTTCTGTCTGAGTGTTCTTTATTGACTTGAATCTCTCTTAAATGTCCTGCTTGTCGTGTTTCACTCCAGACCACAGGTCAAGCTTGCCTTGGCGCTGGACATCCTGCCTACCATGCAGGCATGAGCTCTGCCCTGTGGAGCCAGGAGAAGCCCAGCGGGGGCTTCAGGGAGGACTGGCGCTTCTACATGGTTGTGAAGGAATGCACTGTGGAAAAGCCTGCCCAGAAGACCCTGAGGATCCCCCGTGGGAGTCTTGGCCAGGCCTGCCAGGAGCGCAACAGCCTCGGGCGACCACTGCCCCCATGTAAGGGCAAGAAAAGTCTCCGCATTCTGGACCAGACCAACGTGGTGCTGAGCCTGGACGAGCGGGATGTCCTTGAGTTGGACGAGAAGCTGGCTGAGCTGCTGTTCCCCATCACCAACTGCGAGGAGCGATACGCCCTGCTCTGCGACAAGTCACGGCTACAGCGCGTCCGTGACATCGACTGCGGCTCCAAAGTGCGCGTCCAGCTGCGGTCAGGAGACGAGCCGCTGCCCGGTGTGGTCCGGTTCAAAGGCTCGCTGCTTCCCGACAGAGCCCTGTCAGGAATCTGGTTTGGAGTGGAACTGCTGGTGAGAATCTGCCCAGCTTTTATTTCTAAAACACCTCCTCACACTTACTTTGTGTTGGCTCTGTCATGATCGCAAGACCCCTTCTAGACAATTTCATTTACATGTTGTCCACTTTCTTAAAAATGACCTGGTTTAAGCTATTTAAATGTGAGGTTTGAAAAATGGGAGAATTCGGGCACTACATAGCTCAACTGGTCGAGCATGTGTGCCATGCTCAGAGGATGTAGGTGGCCTGTGGCCCTTTGGTTCATGTTTTCACCCACTTCTTGTCTGCCTACTTTCAAATAAAGGCCAACGTTGCTTAAAAAACCCCTAAAATAAAAGAAGGTTTTGCCCCCCCAAAAAAGCAGCAGTGAAACCAAAAGTGAGATTAGCTACAATGAGGATTGACTGATAGTGTGAACGTCCTCATTCCACCTTCTGCACAAAGCAGCGCAGCAGAGGTTAAAGGCAAAGCTGAACATTCTGATCCGTGCTGCTTTTGTAAATAGAAGCTGTTTGCTCACAGAAATGTCGGACACTGTACAGACCGTGTAATGCGGCCATTTCTCACACATGCTGTTCTCACTAGCAGGAAGTTTTGTGAGGGAGATTTCCCTCCTGAATGGAACAGGTGTGTGCAGAGGGCAGCACGGGATGGTTAATTTACACTGTGGAATCATTCAGTTTCCTTAAAGGCTCCTCCTTGGTTTGATATGAATCCACAATAGCAGGGAGCAGGAAACATGTCAGCAGAAAAGATATACCCCGCCAACGCACAGACACTTACACACACACACACACACATGCTCAGCGGCTAACGCTTCAGAATAATTGCTGACAGGTTTGCACATTGTCTCATCCGCTGATGTTCCAGAGGTTTTACGAGGGGGCCGAAAGGGAAATCTCAACAAGACGTCTGGTCTACCACCCCAGAACATCTCAAAAAACATTACAGTGCCTTTGTGTGAGCGTCCCCAGCACCATTTTCTCTCTTTGTGCACTGTGCTTTTAGATAAAGATGCAGGGATCTTTGATGTTTGGATTGGAAAAAAAAACCTCAGTTATTTTCCATAAATCTAAAGTAGCATGGCCAAATCAAAATGCTTTCCAAAGACAGAGATGGGCTTGTAGGGGTGGTCGCTTTTACTGAAAGTCGGACAAAGGCGCAGTGGTTTAACTGATGTGATTAACGAGCAGATAATGGAAACATTTGAACTAAGCTTGCAACACGGAATCCGAGTTCCTGATTTTATGCCATTCATGCTGGGCTGTATGTACAGCACAGAGAGTAACAAAACACAATGGGGGGCTTATTGCAGCACAATGCTGTATTTATTCCACTGGGTCCAGCTGTGGTCTTCTCGAGTGGGCTGATGGACCTAAGCATGCAAAGTGTAGCTCCGCATGAATTCCATGCTGTCTGTGTAAATGCTAAATGTTAGTGCTAATGTTCGGAGCATGTGTTTAAGGCAAGGTACACAGTTTGTTTTCAGAGAACAGCCTGCGAGAGCGCCAGAAAATGTTAATGTAACTGCACTGGCAGTAAGTCAAGTCACATTTTTGCTGCAGTAACTGATCAGGTGATCTCACAACTTCAAGATCTTGACTTCCCCTCGCTGAAGGATACGGAACGAGCAGCCTCCTTACCTGCCCTCCTTTTTATGACAAGACATATCCCATCCCTCTCGCCCCTGGTCTGCCTCACTCTAAATCTCTCTGCTTGTTTCCTCTTCCTGCCGCCTTCCTGTCTCAGGAGGAAGGCCGGGGCCAAGGCTTCACGGAGGGCTCCTACCAAGGCCGGCAGCTCTTCCGCTGCGAGGAGGAATGCGGCGTGTTTGTGGCCCTGGACAAGCTTGAGCTCTGGGAGGATGACGACGGCGAGCTGGAGGTGGATCGCGGCAGACCGCCTGAAGACGATCAGGACTTCCCTCCGCTCGAGATCAGCTCCAGGGTGGTGGTGCAGACCAGGGAGGGCCCTGAGAGGGGCACCATCATTTTTTGTGACCTGCTACCGGGAAACGAGAGCCTGGGCTACTACGTGGGAGTTGACATGGTGAGTGAGGCTCCAGTCAAACGGTTGCACAGTGCAAACTGGTATTTATCCGGCCAAAAGCACGATCCAGCCAGATAGTTAGACACTTGAGAAATGGTTGACTGAGATATTTTTGCATCTGGAATGTGAATTGGCCACAGTCCTCAGTCTAAATGGGGTGGACTAATAATTCTGGCCGGCAGTGGGTTGTTGCCTCATGTGAAGGAGTTTGAGCGGAACAAATTGGCCACCGACGGGTGGATTGGGCACTGACTGCAGTGGTGTGGTCACCTGCAGGCCGATGATGTGAGGAGACAGCAGAGTTGTAAGGTGCTCAGTGTCTTCTTTGATGTATTTTGCAACACACCCTCACGTTCATGTGTAGTGACTGAAAGAATGATATTGCCCAAATGTAGCATAGATAAGGGCTGTAGTCATTCAGGCAGGTCTCAGACTTTGGGGCTTCCCCTCATCGAAAGCCGCCTGTCAAAGTGGTCGCAAAATACGTTTGTTTTGCTCCTCTTGACTCCTCCCATTGGAGATTTTACAGGCATACTTTGGGGTGGGATGGCTCACAACCCGCCAATAATTCTTTACGAGACAGAGAGAGCAAGTTTTTTTGGCTGGATTGAGAACACGCTGGAGTCCCTCCAGACTGTGCAGTGTTTGACTGGTGAGACGGAGGCCTGGGGATCTATGGGCGAATTGATATTGAAACACCAAATCTTTTGCCTGGCTTAATCCATCCTGTTGTAAGTTGAAGAGGTGTGTTGTTGCTTTGGATCGCAGTGGTTGGGTCTCTATGGCTACAGGCTGGAGTGGTGCGGTAGTCATAGTGAAATTGAAACGCGAAGCTGAGGCGTTTGACTGCTGAACATTAGCAACAGCAGCCGCAGCAGTAGCCCACTCAGTGCATCTGAGCCTCCCACACAAAGGCTAGGCAGTCACGCGGGGAGTGAGGCAAAGACTTCGGGCTGTATGACCCAACAGCATGGCAAGGGGCCAGCAGGCAGCTGAGGAGAGCCCACTGCTCTGCCTCACTCTGCGTCCAGCCTCACCCTGCCTACTTTAGATGTGGCACTGGCCTCAAACTAATCTTAGATTGTCCGTCTGGAGCAGAATCTTGCACTCCAAGCTGAAAAGGAAGAAAAGTAGGATTGCGCTTGGAGATGAAGCAAAGCTTGTAAGGGGGAGGACCTGAGCTGGAAGATCTGTTGTGTAGTGGGTGAAGATGAGATAAACACTTTTGGATTGTTGTGGAGGATTACGCCGAGGCATCTTCAGGTTAAGTTCAGACCACTGACCGCGCTAGACGTCGGACAGATACAAGTGGAAGCAGCGCTTTGTGGACCCACACACGTGCATTACAGGGGCATTACCGAGATGAGGAGCACCTGAGGGTTACTAGGTCGTCATGTCTCCAACTCTTTCAGGACAATCCTATCGGAGACTGGGACGGTGCGTTTGACGGGAAGCTGCTGTGTAATTTTGCCAGTTTGGAGCACACTCGACTCGTCCCCATCTGCGACGTAATGCCAGGTGAGTCATCCTCCCTTTGTCCAGCACGCTGATCAAACTTTTCACTCTCTGGAAAACATTCAGCCGTCCCTCCCTCAGACAAGACAGAGCCCAGCTCCTTCTGAGCAGCGTTTGAGTTTGTGTTCCATTTGCAGCAGGAACAGAGAGCCTTTTGTGGCCATGGCTGACTTGTTTTTGAAAGTCAAGTGAGATGCTTTGGCTCTTTGTTCTCTACAGTGGCATATTGATTTGTTTACGTGTGCTACTGCCACTTCTATGATCCCCTTAGGCCTGCTTTCAGGAACAGTGAACGTAAACAGTTTAGTACATTTCTCAACTTTCTTCAGGTTCATATTCATAATGCTTTCTAAGATTTTGGCAGCTGATAGTCCAGAGGATTCTTATCCAACGTTTGGAAGTGTAAGCTTACTACACTGCCAAACTCAGCACCATACGATGGAAAATGAACCTCAATTTATACGCTGTGGCACTTAAACATGAGTTTTGTTTTGTGCCTCTAATGTGGATGTATTTTTATGTGCAGAATATTCCATGCAGGACCAAAGGCTGCAAAAGCACAGTTTTGCCCCCAGAGGCACCAACAGCGACAAGTCGTCCTCTGGCCAAAGCAAACCAAAGAGCAAAGGTACTGCTCAGTTGTTTTGATGCTAAGCTAACTGGCATGCTTAAACCTTTGAGGGAGTATGATTTTTAAAGGGACATTCCATCAAAGCGGTATGTTTGTGTCAGTAAAAATAGAATTTGAACTTTTCTCCAAGTTCCGCAGATTATGACAGATGTCCTTTCACAGACAGCTCTGGACGGTTTATGACAGGCGAAGCGACAAGCAGCATCCCACACACCACTTTTGATGGAATGTCCTAATAGAGAGACAACAAGAGAGGCCTTAGTTACTTTCGCTGTCCATAAAACATGAGTTATCCCTCTAGCAGCTGCTTGGTTGTGATATGAATGCAGTCTTTGCTTGCTGTGACTCTTCTTAAATAATCCCTAATTTCTCTGTTAAAACCTAATTTAGACACACACTTTAATACAGAAAGCTTATCTGCGTGTTTTTTTTCCTTTTTCTTTTTTTTCCTTTGTACTTTTGCTACTTGCAGGATTAGGTCATCAGTGTGGCAGTAGAAGCAAGTCTGAATTTTACTATACTTTAAATGGCAGCTCTCTTGATCCCCCTGTCCAGCCCAAATCCAAAAGCACATGGTACATTGATGAAGGTAAAGCTGGTACCCATGGGATGTCATCCATTTTACTGGCAAGCTCCTGTACACAACAAGCTACATAATGATATTTTTATTGATTTCTTCTGGACTACTTATGTCCTACCAGACATATTTATTCTGGTACTGTGTATTTTCTAAATCAAGGTGTCCTCAAAGGATCAACACCGATCAAGGATTGAGTCAGCTGGTTGGAATAGCTTGAATTCGGTCTCTCCAAACTCTGCTTGAAGAAAGTAGTTGTTTGCTACTTACATGAAGATTCACTTAGATGGGCTGAAATGTATCTAAGAAAGAGTCAGAGCTCATTAATCCAGTTAAATGTTTTTTCTTTTGAGCGTTTACTTCTGTAACTGTAGATTGGCTGTGTTTGACAGCTTAGTTTAAAAAAGATACAGGTTTTCAGCATTTAAAAAAACAAAACTTTATTTCGAGGTTTTTAATTTTGAAAGAACAATACAACTTGTACCCATTAAAATAAAAAAAACAACAATATATATTATGGAAAATATAGGTTTTTAAAATATATTTGACTTACTTAGAAAAGAAGTAAAGTAAATAAATAAGTAAGTAAATAAATCAAATTAAAAATAAACAAACCAGCCAAGAAATGATTATATAAACAAAACAAATTCACATGTTACGCTGTTTCACATAAATACCAAGTTCTTTCAGCAATTGGGCATTAGTGTCGGTTTATAAGTAGTACGAAGTTTACAGCGGGTCCAGGGCTTGTAATGGTAGTTACTCTAAATATTCAATGAAAGGTTTCCACATTTTTAAAAAGTCATGATATTTGTTTTTCATGACATAAGTGATTTTCTGTAATGGTAGACAGGATCTCATTTCTGATATCCATTTCAATACAGACAGGGTGGAGTTTTTCTTCCAGGTCAACACAATACATTTTTCTGCAAACAGCCATGGCTACCATAATTAATTTCCTGTAGCTCTGGCTCAGCTTTAGGTTATCTACCTTTCCTAGTAGACATTGTTCTGGATCTAATGGAATTGGGATATTCGTGATTTGTGTCAGTGTGCCACATATATCATGCCAGAATGTAAAGGCTTATTTTATTTGATAATTTTTGCAAATGGAGGAAATATCCTTGATTTTACTCAAGAAAAACATTTATCATGGTAGTGTAACAGCGTAACACTCTTTGTACCCATATAAAGTCCACAGAGAAGAAGCCCAGTCAGTGGTTTGTTACAGGAGCTTGCTATGACTACCTCTCCACTCGTCTTGCCCTTCATCACCATTTAAGTGTTTTATTCTCGCCCGCATGGAGTAAAACATTATTTAAAGCTTTTATTAATGCTCAGATTTGCAAGTGAATCCTTTATTGTCCATATGTTTTTCTGCAGGTTCAGTTGCCGGATTTAAATTTGAGTGAAATTAAATTGCATTCGGGAGCATTAGTAAAAGTTTCAGGTGCTGGTGTCGGCACATTCTCTCATAGTTTTTGTGTCTTTATGTGGGTGAAGGGGCCCATCTTAGATATTTTTGGTGTTTTTCTTCACTGCTTATGTCATTATCATCTTTTACCAGTTGTGAGGCTATTTGTTTTTTTGCCCAGTGAGAGATAACTATAGATGTTTGTCTCGCATATGACATGTGAGCTGTGAATAAACCTGTATGTGTACAATCGGGATGACTGTGGCATCGTCTGCCATGGCAAAACCAAAAAGCCTGCGGGCTGCCACTTCAGATTATCTCTTTCCTTCTGTACTGAAGTCATAAATGCTGACAGGCTGTTTTCACAACTGCTTACTCATCCTGTGAATTTGTAATCATCATCATCTTTCTCAGGGTCTCTTCTCACATTTTGGGATTTATTGTTTTTTTCTTTTTGTATGGTTCTGGCACTTTCATTATATATTGAAGTCCGCAGAATGCAAAATCAATTTCGTATTTATATATGTATCTGATCAGAATTCAAAGGCAGCACAGTGAAACAGTGATGCAACGTGTTAGCTGTAAAAAAAATGTAATTACATTCTGTAATTACATTCTATACAAAGCAGAACACAATCTCAAAGTCCAAATTTAGCTTGACTTTGATTCAGGTCTGTGTAATCTATTCAAAGCGTAATATTTGTATACATTAGATGTTAAACTTCATGTTACAGGCTTAATACTTAATGGCATTCTTCTCTGAGTCTGACTAACTGGGAGAAGCAGAGAAGCTGAACCATATTAATTAGAATCTTGCAAATTTCATGAAAACCACAGGATAGTAGTTTAAACATCTCAATTCTGTGAAGGGTGGCTTTTTAAGTTTGCATTTTTAGCTTGTGGGCTGTTTTTTTTTAATTCATTTTCTTTTATCTTTTTTTTTGGCTGGATTTTTAAATTCCCATTAAATCATAACAATCTTTAGTTAGAGCGTAAGAGCCCAGGAGCGATTTATAAAGTTGGTAACTTGCACCTTACACATGTACAGTAGTAATAAAGATAAGTATGATTAGCTCCACAGAGCACATCTTGCCTTAGCAAACAAAGCATGACTCGAAGGTGTGAGATATCTGCATGAACAGATCATTTGATTTTGCATTTGAATTTCATAGTGATTTTTGTTTCTTCATTATGTCAGTTCCAACACATGTTCAGGTTTCTTTCAGAGCACCAGATGGTGAAAAGTGTGTGCAGCGTCTCAGCTCAGGGCATTTTCACATTTAACCAAGTCCACAAAAATGTCCACTTTTTCACTCAATTTTTATATTTGGTTTATTCAAAACATCTGAGATTTACTTCTTGATTAGTTTAAAAATAGATAGGACATTGAAATATGACACTTAATGAGGTCTAGAGAGTCCATTTCTTTCTTTTGCAACATGTGTAACATACGGCTGAAGACACAGAAAACTGAAACACAATACTGTCCCAGGGAGTTCTTCATGCAGCACGACAAAACTACAAGAGGGTGCAATCTCACAAACCGGTACTTCCCCAAAGCCGAAAGCATTTCAGGCCAGTCTGTGATTCAACTCTTTCTTAAGGGTGTGGAACAACAGTCAATTCATTCGATGAATTTGTCTGTATTTTGAGATGCCTGGCGTTATGCATTTTGTGTACATTCCTGTTCAAACTGATAAACTGATGTGGTACCCCACCCTTGGGAAGAAAGGAAGACTAGTTATGGTTTAGATGGGTTTTGATGGACCTAAAGCAACATGGATACAGTCGTCTAGTCATATTTCAAATTCTCTAGAACTAGTTTGACTGAGACTTTGACCTTCAACATACATCGAGGCTCTGCAATAACTATTTTGAGAAGAAGGCAATAATGGCGTGCTATCAGTCCTATCATGTTTACCTAAGTCACCCAGACTAAAGTCTGTAAAACCTGTTTGGCACCATAGGGTTTAAAACGCACGAATAAAAGTAATTGATAGGATGCAGAGCTGTGAGCACAGTGTGAAGAATCAAAGCTGTCAAGTCAGGATCGTTAAACTTTGTTTGGGCGTTATGTGCTTTGGAAATTTCACAACGGTGTTAGAACCTGTGTTGGCTCTATTAGGACTGTAATAAAGGTTACCTGACAGGTTTTTGTCAAAGTGAAGATTATAAGGAGGACACAACCATTTGTATGCAGAGGTACAAGTGCCCAGAGGCATGGTGCCATCCATTGTTTAAAAATGGGAAGTAGTTTAGAATCACAACCACAATTTTTGAGAATTGAGAAATCAGGGATGAATCACTGTTACAAAGGGGATTCTTAAATAAAGATGACCCAGCGGCTTTCCATAAATAGAAAAAGTAAATAAAAAAGAGGTTGAATTGTCAGATGCCCCATTTTCTACTAAAAGGGACACATTTAAGTACATGGATAGAATTTCCCCAAATTCTTCACTCATGTCATGTTGTACTGTGATGAGGTAGACGCATCCGGGGTGAGGCTTTTGCAGAAGCCTATGTTCCAAAACTACAACAACCCCGAAACACGATGGCAAGAAAGTTCTGCAGCAGTCTCAGAGCGACCTAGATCCGAGGTTGACCTGAAACAAGCTGTGCATTGATATTTCTCGTCCGGCCGGCACTAGCTGGAACCTCTCTGCCAAAAGGAATAGGGCTGCTCTCAGTGGAAGGATTAGCCACAATTGTAGGATAACATTACAGTCTAGGTATAGCCCACAGTGAGCATGGGCAGGTGCCTCTGAAGTTCTTACTGCACACATTTGAGAAAAGACGATGATTTGAACTGGTCTGGTTGAGTGAGAATGCCCTGCGCTTCTGAGACTATACATGCAGTCACCATCTGCTGACTGATGTTTCTGTTCTTACATTGCCGGCTGACTTTTATTTTCCAGGGGATGAATGATGGAGGGTGTGTGGGTTTAATTCATACATGTTTTCCTGTGTTTGACCAACTCAGCCTACAAACAGGGACGTATGTAAAGCTCTGGTTTCTGGCTTGTCCCCCTGCAGTTGGAGAGGATCCCGCCAAGTCTCTTACTGACACCCCCCCCGACTTCAACCAGTCCCCCCCCCCCCTCCAGAGCCCCCCCCTCTTCCTCACTGTCCAGTGACAGCAAGTTCCACTCGCTGCCCTTCAGCTTGAATCGCAAGACCGGTCCCATTGACAGTATGAGTCATGGGCCCCTCTCCCTCTCCGTCCAGTCTGTGATGGGGGAGCAGCCTGAGTCCTCGTCGCCTGCTGCCCCCACCTCTCCCCGTCCTCCAACACCCCCCCGAGGACAGCCGGGGCTGGAGGTGGGCTCCCTGGTAGAGGTGAAGGAGAACCCTCCTCTGTGTGGCGTGATCCGTTGGGTGGGTCTGCCCGCTGGCCTGTTGGAACCTTTGGCTGGGCTGGAGCTGGTGAGACCTCACAACAACCTAAACAATGAAATCAAGACGGAAGATAGAGAGTTTTCACATGCAATTAATGCAAAAACAGACACACTGATGTAATCTTGTGATTGATCCACTCCTGTCTTTTATCTATTCAACACCTATTGAATACTCTGCTCTGACTTTTCACGCATATTAATCTGTGGGTTCAGGTACAATTGGTGCTTAAAGTGCGAAAATTAGATAGATTTTTTTTCATATACATATATATACTTTCTTTTCCATTACCTCCTTTTTGGTTTCTGTTCGGCAACATTTTTGTAATGTGTGACATTACGATAGACTTTGTAAAATCTACGTGAAGGGGAAAAGAAAGACAAACTGTGGTTTTAGCAGGGGTTTTTTTCACCACAAGTTTCCTGAGCTTAGCTGAGTGACTTCTTGATTTCATTCCTGGTTTATTTTACAACTCTGAGTAGGGGAAGTCACTGCATTTTGACATTTTGAATTAATATAAAGTTCAAGGAAAATGCCAAATATTAGAAATTGTAGACCCATTTGAAAAAGGCTAAAGAAAAAGTGAAATAGTACATCTTGGTAATGAGATCACGATGACTTTTCTTTCAGGAAGAAGAGTGTCCCGGTTGCACTGATGGTACCTTCAAAGGCACTCGGTACTTCACCTGCCCACCTAAAAAAGCTCTGTTT
Organism: Menidia menidia; assembly: GCA_907169785.1. NCBI lineage: Eukaryota > Metazoa > Chordata > Actinopteri > Atheriniformes > Atherinopsidae > Menidia > Menidia menidia. The sequence continues at coordinate 9,051,194 of CAJRST010000001.1, forward strand.
GTGAAGCTCAAATGCTGCCGGCCTGATTCCCGCTTCCCGTCCCTGCACCACTCCTCCAATCCCATAGAGCGATGCAACTCCATCGGTGAGTCCGCAGGAGGTTCTCCTCCATGCTAATTTATTTTTTTTCCCCTTCAACTTTGACCTATGGGCCTCATGTATAATATGTATAGTTAACATTTGTGAGTAATTAATTTGGACCTTCAGAACCAAATTACAAAGAATCTTTTTGAATGCATAGTTTCAAATTTTAATTACAAATTTCCCTATATGAGGAATATACTCCTGTAGCATGGCAGAATCTATTTATCAAACCTTTAAGGTCCAGCTTATCCCAGACATTTTCAAGAAAGCAAGAATGCACACCAAATAAGAACGAGTCTCAGGAGGTTAAATATTAACTCTTGTTGCCATTATATCTGTTTTTATTTCTACAATTTGTGTCTCGTTGTAGCATTTGGAGGTTACTTGAGTGAGGTAGTGCATGAAAACACACCTCCACGCACAGAGAATGACGGGCTGGATGTCATGGTGGGTAAAAAGAAAGGCATTCAGGGCCACTACAACTCCTGCTACCTGGACTCTACGCTCTTCTGGTCAGTGCTCATTCTGCCTCCAACACACCATAATCATTGAGCACGGCTTTGTCCTTTTTCTGGCCACTGATGCTGTTTTGATGCTGAATCTCTTTGCTGTTTGTTTTGCTGTGCAGTCTATTCTCCTTCAGTTCCGTACTGGACACTGTCCTGCTGAGGCCGCGATCGAAGACTGACGTAGAGTATTACAGAGAGACCCAAGAGCTGTTACGCACAGAGATCGTTAACCCCCTGCGCATGTAAGGCTCGGTACACACCCACACACACACTGTTTATTGTCTTATTTGTGAGTTAGATTGGTAAAATGCTTTATATTTAAGCTCATTCATTCGGAAATAGACAGCATTTAATCAGCAAGTATAGTTGTATTTATTGATTTATTTATTAGTGGAGCTGATATCACTGAATTGTACATGGCAACCTTTACATGCTCTGGACTCCCTCTGTCTTTGTCCCTCAGACATGGGTACGTTTGTGCCACTAAAGTGATGAAACTCAGGAGAATCCTGGAAAAAGTAGAAGCTGCCTCTGGGTTTACCTCTGAAGAAAAAGGTCCACCTTTATTATGACTTTTTCTATACACATCCTCATGATGTTCTCAGGTCTTTTATAGAGGTGCTAGTTTATTTAGCACATACAAATCGAGAATGTGTATTTATGTTTGATCATTTAAAAACAGCACCTAAAATTGATGACTATAAGACCAGGTTGACATAAACAAGGGATTGCAATATTGTTTACAGTTCTAACATGATGCTGTTTTAACAGAGCAGACACCTTCCTTCACACTGTTGTTTGAACATGTAATGGCAGCACTTGCTCAGCTATATCACCTCAATTCTCTTTACATTTCACACTTTCCACTACAGATCCAGAGGAGTTCCTTAATATCCTTTTTCATCATATATTGAGGGTGGATCCATTGCTGAGGTTAAGGTAAGGGAAAGCAGAGCTATGCATGTTATTTAGCATGTTGTAGCTCACATTTTCTCATGAATTAGAATATAAATAAATGCTCATAGTGTCAATGCCTTTATTTTCTTTAAGGTTTGGAGAAACAAAATTCGTCAAATATTGTACATAGTGTCATGACCATGTCCCTTAAATGTCAAGTTATTATCAAGCTGCAAATGCCATTCCAAACATGCCATATGATGTTTTGGAAAAGAAATGTCCTTTAATTTTTTATTTAAAAATGTCTTATATCTTTAGAATGCTTGCCATAAAATTGTTTTAAACTTTTTCTGAGGAGCAGATCTATGAATGTATTTGACCCGGCTCCTACAGGTATTATCTTAGATAAAAAGGTCTCTCGGGTTGTTTTTTTATTTTTATAATTGTGGTATACTCAATATAATTTCATTTAAAAAAAACTAGTCCTTTCTCTTCCATATTTATTAGCATACATGCACAATTAGAGCATGTCTGCTCTATGGGGAAGCTGCTGTGACTGGATATTGCATTTTGAATAGCTGCAGGAAAGTCCCCAGTTTATTTAAAGATACACAATACAAAGTATCAGTTTCACAAAGAATCAGGTGACATTAGAGAACTTATTTTATATTTTTATTCATTCCATTCCATCAGAAGTCTGCTGATTGCGTTGATCACGGATCAGGCAGCAGACAAATACTCACCCACCCCATCAACGTAGTTATGGTATCCGCTGCATATTTTGAAAGCGCCTGTGTCATGGTGATTACGTTAATGCACCGATGAGAGGTCTTCCTCTTTGTGCTCGAACTAAAAAAGATTGGCTCTGCCTCAGCACATGGTTGCCACACCTTGTGAACGATATATCAAGTGGTGCACAGAACAGAGGCCCAGTTCACTGATAGAAAAAGTTTCTTAGATTTTATTTTTAAACTACTTTAAAAAACATTTTTAAAAAAAGCATCAGTGAGGCCTTAAATGGGTAAATGAAGCCAGCGAATCTGCTGAATGTGTTTTATTGCAAGCTGCGCATGAACCAGCAGGTGATTACTGGTAACCTTTATCTTTGTGGAACATTTGTCTTGTCAACAGCTAATGACGCAATAAGCTTTGATTGTCACTTCACTCCATTTAAGAGACATACACCTCCCCTGCTGCTCATTGCCTATACCTGCCTGACTCTATGGAAACTGCTTTATTCAGAAGTCTGCAAACATTTTCATGTGAAACAGAAAGGACCTGAACAATTATTAAAGTCTCAGAAAACGAAGCAAACATGCTTAAATGCTGTGTTCATTTATGCATTGAGCCAGTGTGTTATCTTGAAAATATTCTGAGCCGACGGTACGTGGTATTAATTACAGAGAACATGGGCACAACCTAAATATCTTATGACATATACCTGTCTTCGTTGCTTCTCTTGTTTTTTACCAGGTCAGCAGGTCAGAAGGTGCAGGACTGTTACTTTTACCAGATCTTCATGGACAAGAAGGACAAAGTTGAAGTTCCAACCATTCAGCAGCTGTTGGAATGGTCCTTCATCAATAGCGACCTGAAGTTTGCAGAGGTGAATTTTATTTAGTTTGAACCTTTTTTTAGCCTGAAAAGTTTTTTGTGTTTCATATCCCGACGGTTTCACTCTCATCTGTGCCCTGACTCGGTTAGTGTATATGCTGTTTTGTTAATAACTTCTTAAGTTCTCTGTTTTTCCTTACCCCTCCCAAGGCTCCCTCCTGCCTTATCATCCAGATGCCCCGCTTTGGCAAGGACTTCAAAATGTTCAACAAGATTTTCCCCTCTCTGGAGCTGGATATCACAGACCTTCTTGAAGACAGTGAGTAGTATCTATGTTTTTTCCAGTCTGTCACAGTGTTGCTCTCCCGATCTGTGCTGGATTGGAGATGTGTGGCATTTGGTAATGAAATTCCTCCCAGCTGTCACTGGAGCTCAGCTTAGGTGCGGGAGGCAATTTTTCTTGCTTTCCAGCTCGGTCTTAACTTCTAAAAGAAGTTCCAAACAGCAGAGTTTGTCAGCGGTGATAACGGCTTGTGTTTTCTTATCCAGCTCCGAGGGAATGCCGTATCTGCGGAGGCCTGGCTCTCTACGAGTGCCGAGACTGTTACGAAGACGGGGACATCACTGCTGGCAAGATTAAACAGTTCTGTGAAAAGTGCAATACACAGGTAAACAATAGAGGGCATTATTGCTGCATCAGTTCATACAAATGCAAAAAGCTGTAAGGTCAGTGTCTGAAATATCCATTTGGTGGCGCCACATCCAAAGAAACATTACCTCCATGAGGGAGATCAGTGACAGAGGACTAAAATGTTATTAAAATCATGTGACCTAACATACTTTTATTTTCCATTATCTCCCATTTGTAAACATCTGTAGTCTTAACAAATGTTTGTTTCTCCTTTTTCCTTTTTGTTGTGTGATGGTGTGTATTTACACCCACATTTAGGTTCATCTCCACCCAAGAAGGAAAGCCCATCGGCACGGCAAACTGTCCGTCCCCAAAGAGCTCCAAGATGGAACCGGGCGCCAGGGCATTTTCCCCCGTCAGAGAATGGAGCTGTTCGCCGTGCTGTGCATCGAAACCAGTCACTACGTGGCCTTCGTCAAGTATGGGAGTGCAGATTCGGCCTGGCTCTTCTTTGACAGCATGGCTGACCGTGACGGTGGGTGTCCAAAAAAACGGAGGAGCTCGGCTTTCTCAGCAGTTTTATGTGGGGAAATCCTGACGTTGTCTAGCTTTGCCATAGCTTTGAAATTTCTTGGGATAATGTATAAGAATTGTGGAGCTGCAATTAGGTAGGGTTTTTCTTACATCTGATTGATTACAAGTGATTATATTTGTAAATCAAAATAAAGTCAGCAGCATTGAATAGGTCGTATAGTATTCCGAATGGCTAAAGTAGCTGAGCAGTTCTCTGTCAGCTTTGCGGTGTCCATGGTGTTGTCTTTAATGCCGGTGGCTGTGGTTTTTGCAGGAGGCCAGAATGGTTTCAACATCCCGCAGGTGTCTCCCTGTCCGGAGGTGGAAGCCTACCTGAAAATGACTCCAGAGGAGCTGCACACACTTGACCCCAAGAGCATGCAGGGCCAGGCTCGACGCCTGCTCTGCGACGCCTACATGTGCATGTACCAGAGCCCGACCATGAGCCTGTACAAGTAGAGTTTTGCTCCCCGGCCTTGTCACCCTTCCACCCCATGCCCCTCAGCCTCTCTGCGCCTCCCCCAGGGCAAACGATCCCCGGAAGCATCCCAAAAGCGACAGACAGACTAACTGAAGAGGAGCCGCCTGCCATCAGGGGCGCTGTCCCGGAGTAAAGCTCTCCGCCTCTCCTCAACGTCCTCCCGTGTGTTGAGGCTGGGGAGATGGAAGTGAGTGGGAGACGCCTATTTGCACTGTGCATTAGTTGAAGTGTTGTGTTCTTTATGTAGTCCTATGTAGCTTTCCTGTGTCTCACAGCTGAGCATCGGTAGTGGTTAATGAAGCAGACGTAGGCATTTCTGAGGATTTCCTCCCTGTTTAGGGGAGGAAGGAGATGACTGACGGGAGGGCCCGCTGCGTCACAGTGGCTGACAAAACAAGTGCAGCAAAAACAAGACAAGCTCGTGGGAGGACCCTACTCACCTCATTTACCTTAAGAAAAGAGGAGTCCTGCTATTCTTAATCACTGTAAAAGATGGGAGCTTTCCATAATGCACATTAAGGAAGCAGCACAGCGTGAAAAACCTTATCCAACCTGTATGTGCTGTCCTAAAAAACTCCTGTAAATCTCTAAGTAGCATAGATTTCTCCAGGTAGTAACATCAACAGTATAGATGTCAGCCAGCTGTGCGGCCGCATTAAGACCAGACTATTCTGCTCTTTGTGAACTGGTTTGCATAATTCCTCATCACGCTGTGAAGATGTCTTTACAGTATATGTTCCGCAGAATAAGATGTAGCCATTGTAAAAGTCTCACGTTTCTCCTTACGCTCGCTCGACCGATGCTGCACTTTTGCTTGATTCCCAAGTGGACCTATCAGGAAACATTTAGGTTTTGTCCCCGCCCCCCCCCCCCCCCCTCCCATTTGAAGTCACAGCGAGTGCTAATTTGTCAGTTGGGAGACATCCAGAGTTTTGTTACAGAATACAAATTTGCTCCTCTGCCGTAGCTGTAAAGAATGGCCTGCATTGCTAATGCAGAGTAGATGGCAGATAAATGCATGAAGGGAGACTGGTACAATGGCTTCTGTTGTAAAGCTGGCTGGTGGAGCAATCCATGCCTTCATGGGGTCAGTGAGGTGAAAAACTGGAAAAAGTCTGGCTGTTTTCCTCTGAGGGTGGGATGTGAAGAAATGCATCGTCTCACTCATTGCATTAATGGGTAAATCTAAATGATGTTTTATGTTTACAAAGCCTTTTCTCTGCCCGTCTCGGCAGGTCTGATTTCTAAGAGAAGCAAGTGTTGACTCCCGCTGCCTTTCATCAAGGTGTGACATGTAATAGTTTCAACCTGGCACCAGATAACAAAACAGTCGTGATCCAATATTATTTATTACGATCTAATCTTACCACAAAGTCATCTGAAATTTTGAAAAAGAAAAAAGAAGTGAAACAGGGTTGATGACACTGTAAGATTTGGGTACTCCTTGTCCTCTTTCACTATTTATTTATGTTGTCTTAAAGCAACTACTGAATGTTGATAGTGACCTGTTGAGCAGTCAACAAAGGATGAAAAATGAAGAGGCACAAGGGTGGGAACTTGGGGCATCATATATGTATTTAATGAAGAACATTTATTAAAAGAGTAAAACATACTCCTCAAGTCCATTATATTCCAGTTTTACAGAGTATCCAAAGCGAACAAATACACGTGTGAAGCTGTGGTCGCTTTTAACACATCACACAGAAAACAAAACTGGATCAACAAGTCAACAAACTACACATGTTCCTATAAGCGTTCTGTATTTCTATTTTTGCTAAACTTAGACATGTCTTAATTCTGAAATTTTTAAGGCAGTTGGAAACAAATGTGTGAGAGCCTTTTCTAAATTCCTGATCCGTGTGGCTCGTTGCTCATTTCCGCAGGGATTCTGACTGACTTTCAGCACTGCTGGGGCCTGTCACTGACCGGTCTCAGAAACGAGGACAGGTTTTTGTGATGTGTAATTTTCTTTTTTTTTTTTACATTTTTGTTTTTTGTCCTTCTGTTGCATCTGTACAGTGTAGACATATGTAATGGGTGTGGAGAATTAATGTCAGTGATGTTCCTGTAAATGTTAACAAAAATAAAGCCCATTTTGAAGGGTACTCTGCAAACACACTAATGTCCAATAAGCACACAACATGAATGCATCTGGGTTGATATCTAATGCAGATCAAAGGGTCATTTTTTGCATTTTTGAGCCAGGGTTTTGCTTAAGCACGTTCTGGTAGTTGGTGTTTTACCTGCAATAGGCATTGCGCTCAGCACTCAGTGTGGAGAACTGGAGAGGAGCCAGTTATACTGACAGGAAGTAAAGCTAAAAGCCACTCGGAGAAAGGCCAGAGAGGAGCACATTTTCACCACCTGAAACCTGTTTTTGCTTGAGAAATGTTTGTTGCTCCAAGATACGTCCTGATCAGCATGATCATCACACTTTTATGTGTGGAAATAACCTCTGCTTTGATCAATGCGATTCCTCATGGAAAAAATTTGTACTATAAAGTTGAACCTTTTCTCTTTTTTTTGGGGGGGGGGGGGGTTAATTATTGGGATTTTTTTTTAAATAGTTTTCATTTTCAATGTGAATCATTCCAAAATCCCTGATCTGTGCATTTTTCCAGTACATTGCTGGAGAGATTTGATGTCTCACTGACAGGATTACAACGATCAAGCCCAATTTAGGCCTTTGGATGAAGATCATCCTCTGAGTTGTAAACATAAAAACATTATGATTACAGTTTGTTGTGCTGATAGGAGGATAAGAAAGATTAGGTATTGTCTGTTTTGCCCACTTGGTTGACTTTAGTCTTCTATCTGCCCTATATGTTTGGATTAAGTCTATCCCCAGTGACCCAGTTCTGCAGAACATCTGAGGAACCGGGATAAACGGTTCTGTGTTCTCCGGGCTCCTCCCCCACCGGAGCGCTGCTCACTACCGTACCTCGTCGGTAGTTTGCAGTCAAAGTTGAAACCAGCTCAGCAAGCTGACTTCAGAAGTGCCAGATAAGTATTTGTCAACAGAACAGCTGGCGTACAATGCCCTCTTGTAGCTTTATGCCACAGCATATGCCAGCCGCTCGTAGTGTGCGGTAATTTAGCCGAGGCTGGCTTCTACAGGAACAGATGGGCTCAAGTATTGTTATTCTCACTCCCGCTCAGGGTCCCTGGGGGGAATCACTAAATAAAATCAAAGCAGATGGACCTCTCTGGGCTAGGCTGTGTTTATGATAAACAGCCCGTACAACCAGTGTCCGTCTAACACCTTAACCCAGCTCCTCCTCACAAACCCACAATGAACGGGATTGTTGCAGTTCGACCTCACCTGCTCCGGGCTGCACCCAAACAACAGCCAAACCCAAACAAACAGGCTTAGAGAGGAAGTGCATTCTGATTATCTGTGTACGGCAGAGAGTTCCAGTCATTTAAGGCACCACCAGTCCCGCGTTACCTCCTTGACCTTAAACTGTAAAATTCTCTCAAAACAGAAATTATTTTGGTGCGGATTTGGAAATGTCTGGCTTCCCTGTTATTTCTCACTGACAGAGGACTGTTTTGTTCTTTTATAACCTTGCCAAGATCCCATTGCTGCGGTTCTCACTTCCATGCCTTTGGACACAGGCCTTGGTGGCAGTATGGTCACAGCAAACACCACGGCTTAAGGTAATCTGCTGTCCCCTGTTGTTATACAGTACATGGGAATGCACGGGAGTTCACACTTAGCATTGAACTCCAAATCTGCTTTCATTCCCATGGGAAAAGACAGCAATAAACAAAGGAATCCTATCAGTGCGGAGGGAAGGTAAACGTTTAAGGCCATTCAGACAACAGGAAAGCAGTGATTTCCGGCACTAAAGATGAAAAAGACTGGAGCATGAATGGTTTTAGGCCAATCAGTCCTAACTCAATATACCACTCTGCTGTTGTCTTAACTCCGTCGTGGTTACTGGTTTTATTTAGTGTCTTCAAAGGTCACTGTCTGATGAAGTCAAAGTAGTGTAATCAGCCTAAATGTTTATTGCCATAAGTATTAACTCTGTAGTCATTCGGTGACTTCAAGGTACCTTGAAATCGTTGCTTTAGTTCCTTTTTCCCCTTCAAGCTTCAGAACAGTTCATTTTCTAGATTGATCAGTTTTCTTGATGTGCACATCCCTCCAAAATTACACCCAGATATTGAGCTGATCTGTTTATTTAATTTGTCAGTAGAAGGACAGAGATGGCTTTTTTATGTTATTTTTTTTAAACTAAATTTGAACATAAAAATTGAATAGATATTCCAAATCTATTCTAAGAAGTGTTGCATCTCCGACAGTTCTTGAAGGCATCGCCTTCAACGAGCTGCCACTCATGATTCCCGAAGGCATCCAAAGCCCCACATCTCAGGCCACAACAGTGCCAGAAGTTGGAGAGAAATCTAATAGGTATGTACAGAAACTCTTTTTACTTCAAATGTTAAGTTGAAAATGCTGAATCCTACTATAGTTTGAACAAAGTTTCACCCGACAGAGTTTTCACAAAGGTTTCACCAAAAAGCAAATACACAAGATAATCGTGTATTTTCTTTTTAATGATGCCATCAAAAGCTATTGTATTTTAGAATGAATTATTTGAATAATTAGCAACAAATCGCAATGGTGTTTGAAAGCTTTTTCACGTTTTCAACTATTCGTGTAAAGATAAAGTTTATCTGCTTGTTGTCTGTATCTACTTTTATAACCTGTGAGAAAATCTCAGATTTTTTGCCCTCATATATATGATGTAAAAGTAGAAAATCAACTCAGCAAATAGAATATTAATTAATTCCCCTTTTTTGTTGCCATGTGATCGCTGTTTGCTCTGCAACAGGGACTTTGTTGCCTGGTCTTTTTTTGGAGTTGAGTCCATTTTGAACTTAACATTTTCCCTCATCTAAGTAAAAAGTCATTCTTTCACATTTTATGAAAAGACCTGGCCTCTTGGATGAAGAATTAATTGCCTCTAAAGCAACAGCTACCAGATGTTGCTGCTCTAAGAGCCAGGTGTGGATAAATTGCATATGCAGAATGTGTGTAAAATATTTAAAGTCGTATCTTTCACTTAGGGTGTGAAGTGCTTTTATTGCCCATCACTGCTTTGAGTATGGTGAGAGGAGAGACCAGCGGCCCCCCTGGGCCTGCAGCACAGGAGCTCTGCACCTGTGGTGTTAGGAATATGGATGCTGAGACTTGGCGTAGCATTGTGTTGTGGTGCGGTTGGTGCGTGGGTGGGGGTCCTTCCACCTGTTCGCCTTTTAAATCCCTCCTGGCTGCCACCTTTAACACTGCATTATTTACAGGCGCTCTCTGGATGAAGACACAAGCTGCTGTCTGCTTTAAATATGAATGCACGTGTGTCTTTGTGTGTGTGTGTGTGTGTGTGTGTGTGTGTGTGTGAGTGTGAGTGTGCTGGATGTCAGTTACTCTGAGAGAGTGAAACTAAGTCAGGTCACAAGTGAACGCCACAGATCCTCAGGAAAACCGAACCAGCTAAAGTACTTGTGCTGCCTCACTGGAAAGTGGCTGTGAACAGAATCTTAGAGTAGAAAATTAAATTGTGTGCAGCATTGGAACATCGAAGCTAACAGCCACTCAGAACATGATCTCCCAAAATGCAAACTTTTATTAATTGAGTATTCTTATGCTTTCTCTTAGGTAAATTGTTTTTTTATTTAGAAAAGTTTTGTCAAATAAAAAAAAGTTTTGCTTTTATTGTGCACACAACTGAGGTCCACTGTTTTCATACATAGCATACATTTTGTATTCTTCCACTCACTTTAGTGACCTCCTACTATTTAAAAAACATCACTAGAAGCTTAGATGATATCTTCAAGGGACATTCATTTCTAGGAACTTGTGGATCTAAGGACAGTGCAATGATTTGCAAAACATGTTTTCTTATCAATCTCAACGCAAGAAGTATTTCTGTGATCATTTTGATAGGTTGCTGCAATTAAAAACTATTACACAGAGAAAAAAAAGTTGCAGTTGCAGATAGTAGTTTCCTGACAAGCTGATTAGCATTTTTTTCAGATTTTCTTTAAACAGATATTTTTCAACTCAATACATTTCATACTCATAATTGACTAATGGGTGCTAATATGGTGCATTATTATTACATTAGAGGATATAATAATTACACAGCACTATAGGAATTTCCAGCATCAAATGGACATACGTATATTTTTTCAAAAAAAGTAAAGTTACTGTACTCTTTTATTTTGTACTCATTCTTTTCTTACTGTCAGCAGCTATGGCTACAAAATATCTCCGTTGCCTTCATCCGACTCTTTGCTGCCTGTTGGATGCGCGAGGTGCTCCTCGTACAGATAAACGCATAAACACTCCTTGTACCCAAACAAAAGCATCAAGCAGGCATTTCATTAGACCATTGTGTGATATGGCAGGCCGCTGCTGTGAATGTATTTATTAGTTTGCGATACATGCCTTTTCCTGTTGTTCCCGGGGCAGTGGATAATGCTGGTTTTGTTCGTGGCCCAGTGTGAGCGGCGCCTCGGCTGCCAGCTGTCAGGGCTGATACCGTCTCATTTGGATTCCCAGTCTGCTCGCTGAATGGCTAATTAGATTTGCCATTTTCAATCCACTGATTGCCGTACATAGCGGGACAAAGGAGCTGACAGCATGTAGCATTCAAATCCAACTGTAACAATTAATAACTACGCTAATTAACATGTGTGTGGGTCACCATTGATTATGACATTACCTGCAAAAAGGATGGCCTGCCCCCCTGCCTTTTCATGAAGGAGCACAGATATAAATTGTTATTAATAAACTGCTCTCTGCAGCTGAGAGGGGGTTATTAATTACACAAATTAGCCAGAGCAAAGGTAATCAAGTTAAAGCAGATTCGTTCACAATAATTGATCTAATTTTTACTGACCGTCCCTGTGTCTTGGTGTCACACGGCCCCGTGTGAAGAGAAATCACCTCATTAACAAAAGTTTAATCCTAATCATAGTTCTCGCTCTGCCTGGCTTTAAGGTCATATCTGAATGTCAGAACCATTTGAAATTGATTGGTGTTAAATTGAATCAATGTCATGTTTGGAGAAAACAATAACAGCTAATGGATGAGGCCGGCTCTCACAAAACAAACAGCTTTATCGGGTGATGTGGGAAGGTGTCAATGCGTGTGCAGAGGGAGTTTGGATCTGGTCTGCCGCTTTCATAATTCATTATGTCCATAGTTGGAGAAATGTCAGTGTTCTGGGCAATTAGCAGCAGCTGCAGAGACCTGTTGCTGCAGGAATGGGAGGGGAGGGAGGGGGGGGGGGGATTATTGGATACTGGTGACGGATGAAGCAGGAATTACAGTTAGGCTGACTGAGATTTGCTCTTTAACCGAGCTCTCACACTTTAGTTGTTGGACACTTTAAGTAAATACTTTAACTATAGCCCACCTTACATCCAGTATACCAGAAAAAAAAATTGGAGGTTGCCTACTTGAAGTCAAGCCGTGACTTTTTACCAAATCCAAATGTGTAACTAGCTTGTAAATCCTACACCTAACTAGGACTGAATGAAAATTCAAATATGATCATGTTGTAAGATATTAATCCCCATGGAAGTTTCACCAGCAGAACCTTAGAAGGCATACATCTAACATAGTGTTTTGGCCCTAATAGTGAGTTATTCCCAACTCACACTGGAGTGGTTTTGTTTCCTCAACTCACACAAAGTATGTCAGGCCTAAATGTAACCAAGAAACTGTGCGGGCAAACCATTGAAAAACGGTAGTGACAGCAAAACTCAGAAATTCTTTCTTATTGCCATGAGGAAAGCGTGAATGTTAGCTCAGATGAAAGATTACAAGTGAAAATAACAAACAAGAAAAGAGACAGTTGTGTCGCAAAACACTAATCCTCAGCTTTTGTATTGTTTCCTTGAAATGTTGTTAGACTCAGTTGTTTCATAATCTGAAACAAAAAGCTCTTTGCTGAGAGTGCAAATATGCATTTCCTTTCACACATCAGAAAACACTTTCCATTAAGTGTTTAGGCACAGAGCTTCTATAAGCACTGCATTTGCAGTTTTAACTGAATAAACTTGAGGAGCAATCATCTTCTGTCATGATCATCAACAGAAAGTTAAGAAGTCTTGCAATAAATTAAATATTTGCAGTGGGATTTTTAAGCCAGGGTCTTTAAAAGGATAGATCTTACAAGAAAGATTATCAAAGAAGGCCCAGCATTTTTTGTTATGCTTGTTATTTGGCTAAAATTTGATGTTTGCCACCAGTTTGACCAAATTGGGACAAAATATATCTTAGATATTTATGTCTCTCTGTTGCAATACAAAAAACCTTTCTTCCAAAAAAACAAAACATGCAGTGTTTATCAGACGGGCTGGCTCCTTATGAAGTATATAATAAAACCCACAACCCCAAATCCCACCATGCATTGTTTCTACCTCTTTGCACAGCAACAAAATACACACATCAGATTTCTATTTCCTCACCACCTGGCAAAACAGCAGCCATTTTTGTCATCCGGAGCGTGTGAAAATTCACACTCATTTTTCACAACACTTTCTTTAATATGCGTTGTGCCTTTACCTCCCCTTTCCTCTCCCCTCCCTGCATATGAAATCCTTCCATTCTTGGCAGCCTCGCTCCGAGAAGACGCAGCCAATCATCTCCGAGCGATGGCAGTTACAATTTTCTGCGAACAATTTGCCCCCTTTAAGAGGAAAATTGCTTTCGATATATAAGCTCTGTTTGAAAGACAACAACAATAAAAAGATACAACTGTAATGCCGCTGCCTCTGTCAGCACTTGTCTGGGACAGCTTCGGCGGGGACGCATGACTGGGGGATGAGGTGCTTACAAGTCAGCTTTGTAATATCAGCATCTGCGCCAGACAGTCCCCGGCAAATGAATCCCACTTTGAACATAACAGCTCGGCATCACATGAAAATGACTGCCATGAGCAGCGCTTGTCAGATATATGCTCTCGCTATTGTGATGGCGAATTGTCATTTATTATATGTTTGCGCCTGCCTCTGTCAGCTCCCGTTGAGGGTGGGTATTGATTTGTCGAGAGCCGCGGGGTGCAGAGGTCACTTTGATCAACACTCTGCCACGCGCGCCATTCACACCCAGATGACATTCCATTACCTGAGACAAAAAAAGGGACTCGACATAAAGAATATGTTAAGGAACACAGACTTCAATTCAGCGATATGACTATAATTAAAAAAAGAGACGCTGCTTGGTTGAAACAGCTAGATGCTACCAGCCGTTCTTCACATGGCCTTAATCCTTGTTTAAAATCAAATACGTCTCTCTAAGGTGCTCTGCACTTTTACCTGTAAAAATAATAGGGCTTGTAATTATTATTATTTAAGGTATTGCTATGATTTAAATGTTTTTCGTTCTCATTAAGAAGCTGTTTGGTGTTTTTGTAAGAGCTTGGTTATCAACGGCTGACAACTGCTAGGCTATCCATACATGTCCTCTCAGTTTTAGGAAGCAAGAAAAAGCTTCGTTCTTTGAAAAGTTTTATCCATAAAAAGACGAACCTCCACAGAGTCTGAAGAGGTTTTTCTACATTTAATGACCAGAATACTTTTTCTTTTGGCCGGGGAGAGTCACTGGTTGTTGCACCAGATTAGTTTGGGGACCTTTCGCAGATATAACGATCCTTTATGTCCCCGAAGAGCGTTGTAAATTCTTTCTTTATTTATTTTTTTTATCAGGAAATCCAAGTTTCATGTGGCTGATCTGACAGCAGCAATATGCTGTTCTTTATTAACAAGACATTTGCAGTAATTAGGGCCGTGATTGTGAGCGTAGGTGTTCCCTTTGACTCGGCTGGCAGATGAAAAGTGCGTCTCATTGCTCCCGTTTGAGCCCGGTTGACTGGCGTTATTGCGTGGGCCAGCCCTGCTGCTGTCTGTCGCGCCTGTCAAAGTCATGAGAGGATCACTTTATCATCGTTTGTCTGCCGTGTCTGGCGCTATTGAGTCGAAGGGAGCCCTTAGGGAAATGGGGGGCAGGCTGCTGTATTTGCTGTATGCTCCGTTTTTTACTTAGTTGCTAGCTTGGCTTCATCAGGATTGTTGTCCCGGCCTGTCAAATTGCTCGGTAGGATTTCTTGCACGGCTTGCAGCGAAAACGGCCAATTGTGGTATTACTTAGGATGATAGCTCATCAAATTCTCAGTTCCACTCCGAGAGAGCTGCTCCGTGGGGCCCAGCTACATTTACACACCAGTTTAAAAAATCAGCCTGCACAGGGCAGCTGGGCCTTTAATTTCAGCAACTTTGAGGTACGTCATGTAAAATGTAAGCCTGCTTTTGTCTTCCATTCCAACTCTATGCCTTATGGACCAATTTGAAGTCATGGACTCATTTCTAGTTCAAATGCTCATGATCCACAGCCTTTTATTGCCTCTTTGAATTTACATTCAGAAGACACAAGGTGAATGGAAGCTGTTTAGATTTGAAGAGTAAAAAACTTCCTTTGCATAATTTTATTAGACTTGATGTCCCTTCTGAGTTTCTTTTGACTTTGCAAATGTTGAAATGACACGATCGACCAGCTGTTTCCATCTTCGTTTGTGGTGGAAAACTCATTTTCATTTCCCCATTTTCACTCAGCAACCAATGTCGTCTTTGTATCATATTTACCGACTCATTTCACATTGATAATTTGATACAAAGATCCTACGCACTCCAGCCTAAAACTATTGAGAAATAACAACAAATGAAATAATTCAAATGAATCTGACAACATTCTGAGCCAATTTGCCCAGTACATGATGACACATTTTAATCTGTGGCATACTAACTTGTGAATGTTTCACGTTTAACACAAAGTCTCAGGAGCCTAACACTTTCCCCTTCCATCACCAGCAGGTATAATGGCAGATGAAACGTACAATGTGAAAACATGACACAACACTGGGAACTTGGTGCAGCATTGTCAAGCTGAGACACCAATGAGGGGTCACTTAGATCACTGTCCTGTTTTAATGTGTTACGTTAAAGTGAACTAAAGCACCTTCCTGTGAAACTGAATAGTCATGCTTTGGCTCAGAGAAGTGAGGTTAATGAACTCCTTCTGCTATGAACAGTAACAGATCATTTCACCTAAAACAGACTGGTTTGCATGACTCAGACAAACTTCAGCCTGTTTTAGAGATTATCATGGGTGGCTCAGCAGCTATTATGAACTTATTGGGCAACGTCATTCCTCCTGGTTGGACAGTATGGATGATTAAGTGTCACTAAACACATGTACCACTGACAATATTCCAACATACCATATGGCTCTGTGGATTCTGTTATCACCCGTTGGAAATGCTCCTTCTCTCTAGCTTTGACTCATGTGCAATATTCCATGCCGCATGTTCAAATCCAGCCAGAAAAGCTCTCTGTTGACGTTAGTAAGCTGTCTTCCAGTCAGCAAAAGAACGCTGGCTGGACAGCTGGCAATGGCTGTTTCTTATAGGGATGAAGGGAATTAGCATTAGAGTTTTTCTTGTTTCTATTTCCTGTAAACAAAGGTATCTAAAAAGGCCCCAAAGCATGCGTGTGCCAAACGTGATAAAGCTAAGCAATTCTATATAATGGTTTGGCCCCTCCACACTTATCAGAAGTTTGAGTGGGGAAGCGTTTGCGTACATCAATCCAGCACAGACACGGCGTGTATTACACACTGCTCTGGGGCAATCCACAATGCAAAATTGATTAATATTTGCTTTCAAAATGACACGGCTTGATGCATGGGGGCTCTCCACATGTAAATGAACACTTTAAAAGAGATGAATAGCCTCACCGGAGGATTGTAAAGTTCACACAGCAGATTTGCATATTTATATTACAAGTTACTGATAATAAGTGGAGCAAAAAGAAGTAAATGCAATCCGTTTGTCAATGTACAATTCTTACATTACAAAACTAGGTCTTATTAGCTTGTGGGAGCTGATATGTTCAATTACTTGCCACAATAGCTGCGCTGAAGATGTATTGGCCTGCATTTTGACTTTATAATACAATTTAGATGTAGACAGAGACATAAGACAATTGATGATTCATTTAGAAAGGCATACCATGAGAATGAAAGAATACATTTAAACAAAACAACGCTGTTGTTTCCCATATACACACTCACAGATGTGCACATGACTTTCATTTTATGTTTTCACTAACCTGATTGTGTATTTACGTACTCACACACACAACCATGTATATACAGTATATACACATGTATAAAGATACATGTAGAAAATATTCTTCATTGTAAAGTCAATCTTTTGCAGACTCAAATGCAGACTCCAAAGGGGGCCGTTGAAAGTGTAAGAAGTTTATTGGGAAAAAAATTTGAACAGAGTGACCAAAACTTGTTCAGATGTGAATCTAGAATGATGTTACCTAATTGAATACCTCGTCTTGTTGATAGTGATCGTTTGTGAGATCCTTAGAGGAGCCACTGGTTGGAGAGTGGGCAGTCAGGTAAGTAGCTCAGGTAAGCATAGAATCTTTTGCAGGAGCAGCCTTGTATTGTAAGTAAGCCTTGTATGGCTTACTTACCTGTAGAAGAAACACAGGTAAGTAAGACATTTTTTGACCAATGGGAAAAAGTCTGTTAGCACAGGAAATTACAAAAGAAAAACGTGCAGTGAAGTGGCCTGATTGAGTTGTTGTGAAAGCTTACTATTTGTAAAGGTGAGGATGCAGAAACCCTTGAAGAACTTTGGTGATTAAACTGATAAGCAATCATTCTTGGTGTTCATGTACTGAGGTCTTCCCAGTTTCCTGAACTTGGTAACTTATCTGTTGACACTGACATAGCAAAGTTATTCTTCTTCACTTATCCATTTGGATTTTTTTCTTGAAAAATGCTTCATAAGTATTTCACTGACTTTGGTACAAAGTGCCCATCTTTGCCTTGGAATGCTGAGTCTTCTGTGGATGTTCCTTTTATACCCAATCCTGACACCCTCACCGTGCTCCAATTCATCTACTGATTATGGACTCCTTCAGACGTATGAATTGTATATCATATAAGCTTTATTGTCTGTATTTGTCTCTTTGTGCAAATTACAAATTTGGGTTAGTATTTTAAATCAAAGTACACCTTATTAAAGGTCTAGTTAATAGACAGAGTTGAATCTTCACAGCAGTTCAAACTGTTACAGATTTGTATTTTAAAGGATTCCTCTGTAGTTGTCAATTTATTTTTAGTGTCACAATCTGCTTTCAGAGTGGATTTTCCGTTCCTGACGTGAGACACAAAGAGGGGACACCTGAAGAGAGTCAAACTGCCATTACTTTTTTGTGAGGGGCAGAAAAGAAGGAGGCAGTGTTTTCCAGAAAATGCCAGGTAAGATGTCACATCTCTCCCTTCAGCTAAGTATCACACCAGTGTTACCACTATTCTGTTATCTCCACAAGTGCTTTGTTGTTCTGCAGCATTCAGCTCTGAAAAAGGTCAGAGGTATTTGAACGTTTGACTGCCAACCTGAAAAACAGCGAATGTGTACGAGTCAGTGTAAAATCTGCTCTATATTTAATGTCATGGTGATTAGTATTGGTGGCCCTAGGTCTGTATGGATGGATCTGTACTGTATAAATAGTTGGACATCATATTTAGTGTAATCTTCCTGATCAGAATTTCCCTCAGTCTTCTCAGAAGGTCAAAGTCTAATGTTGGCTGATTAAGATAACTATGAGTAAATTTGTGCTAAATGAATCCCATCAGTTTGTGATCTACATTGTGTTTTGTGCTAAATAGAAAATATGCAAAAGACAAAGCTTTGCTGCATGATTTTTAGTTAGTAATCTGATCTTTTTTTTAGAGCTCAGAGTAAATTAGACTCAGTTGTGAGAGCGCAGTTTATCTTTTTTTTTTCTTGTTAATTGTACGCCACGTTCCACTACATTTGATCTATTTACAAGTACTGCCAGGTTATTTAAACAAATCTGACATGCCAGCTTGTTTGGAAACCAATTTTGAAGACGGGGTCTGAAAAAACTTCTTCATACAAATGAATTTTTCTACATAGTTTCGTCATTTAAAACTCTGCACAGACATTTTTTAAATTGAGATTATGCCAAATAGCATTGTAATCTAAAAAAATATGTTTTTTATTGGAGTAGAGCGGCAGTCTGGAAATCCTTAAAGCAACCATGAGTGAATGGGTTTCTTCTCAGTCCCAATTTCTGTTATGTTAAGCCACCTGACAAAAGAAATAGAAACATGTGAATGAAAGCAGCTTTATTCAAAAGTTGGACCTGTTAATATACACTTGGGATTCTTTTTTAATAGCAAGAAGAACTCTAGAGCATGTATAAAGAATGTCTAAGTTAAATGAGTCGTGTTGAGGGTTTATTCATTTATTTATTTATGAGAAAAAAGCCTGTTAGTGACTCAGAGCAAGTGGTCCTTTATGGAGATATGGAGTACTGCTGGTCTCAGACACATGATATTCTTCAATAGCTTGTGTGATATGAGAAATGACGAAGAGCATATGTCGCATGACGCCACAGAATG
This sequence comes from Menidia menidia, assembly GCA_907169785.1. Taxonomy (NCBI): domain Eukaryota; kingdom Metazoa; phylum Chordata; class Actinopteri; order Atheriniformes; family Atherinopsidae; genus Menidia; species Menidia menidia. The sequence goes on from CAJRST010000001.1 coordinate 9,070,453, forward strand.
GGGAAAACGATACCTCAGAAACAAAACACAATATATGAGTAATCTAATATGTGCCATATGTTGACTATACATTTAGGATCTCCCCTCTTTGCTGGAGTGAAAAATGAAATGAAATATCACAAATGAGGAGAGGCAGTTAAATTAAGATGATTAAAAGGAGTGTAACGCACACCATGTTTTGAATAGGAATATTTTATGTTTGGCTAAAACTCAATACGCCCCACCTCCCTCTTTTTCATCGTTGAAGTGCCTTTTATTAATCACCTGAACAGTTCTTTATGGCTCAGTCCTTGCCAGGCCTCCAGGTGTTGAGCATGCCAGGCTCTGCTCCAGATCATCTTAACTCTATCATATTTGTTACATGAGAACTGCAGAAATGCTGGCCTAACATATGCATTTCCAAAGAGAATACACATTTTGTGTACTCCCCTACATTTTGCCACCAGAGGATGGAGGGCATTCATTTTGCACATTGATTCTGTACAATCAAACTATATAAACGTTCCTTCACCAAATGAACTCTGTAATCTACTCTAGCCCCTTAAAAAGTAACAAGAAAAAATAAAGTAAGTCTATAAATGAGTGGCCAACACATTAAAAATCCGTATCACACTTGTTATATTAAAACACCAGCATAATTGTGGTCCCTGTGCCAGTGTGTAACACATCTGCCCTCAACATCTAATCAGAATGTTAGTTTTTCTCATAAATTGGGCATAAAAATCTAACAGAAGACAGATGCAGATTTAATCTAATTTGATTCAATTGCTGTGACTATTGGAGAGAGAAACAATTTTTGTTAGTGCATTTATGAAGCTGAAGTTGGCAAAGGCAGGCTGAGACCTCGTGCTGCATGTCGAGCAATAAATCTCCATCATTCTAACTGGAGGAGACAGGAACCAATTTGTGAGATTTATGTTTCTTTTTTGTTCTCTCAAATATGAATGAAGAACAGACAAAATCTGTGAAGGAATGATGAATACACTAAATCCAATCAGGGTGGAAAATGAATTTTAACAGGCTTGTCGTTACAGTTTAAGCCTCATAAGGAGCTACTCCTTCTGTCATGTTAATTCAATTCCGCACCACGATGATCTCCCCAGAATGCAGAAACTTCTGAGCCATAAAAAGGGGCTTTAAGGGCAAGCGTTGCATGTTTGAGAGGGAGAGATATGTCCTGTAATTGAATAATAAACAATGTCTAAATCGCATTATAGTCGTCCGGCGTAATTGGATTAGGGGGAAAATGCAAGTAAACCTCATAATAATAGCGTATAAAGAAATGGATTGAGAGCAGTATGCCGGTCATTGATGGGACAGGGAGAGTCTGTGCTTTGCACTGCTGAAACTCTTAGCCACTTTCCCCCTGCCTTGCCTACAATAGAGAGTTTATTGCGAAAGAACACAGACAAGCAAATTTGCGAGTTTTAGATTATTTAGGTTATATGAGAAAAGTCTCTGACTCCGGTTTTAGCTAATATCATTACAGTGTAAACTTTAATATTTTATTTGTTCCCTCTCCGGAGGTTGAGAAAGTAGCTTAGAAAATCATATTAAAGATGAAAGAGTTTCAGACTTAATTATGTAAATACATCTCTCATGACAGCAGTGGTGCTTTTTTTTTTTTTTCAAAGCAAAAGGAATCCCGCAAAAGCATTAAACAATGTTAACGTATCGAGGTGGAAGATCAGCACTCAATCTGATCGGTACACATGGGAAGTCATATAAATGTGCTGGAAAAAAATCAATGAGGGGATGCCCCAACTTTAATTTCATCAGTCAGCTGAGAGGATAATATCACACCCTTAGAGGGAGAGTTGAAATTTTATTTACTCCTCCTACAAACTAGGCAGAAGCTCGAATAGCGCAGACGGGCATAAAGAAGTTCACATACTGGTTTTACATTTGCTTTTGAATTTCCATAGGTTAGATTCCAGCCTCTTTGGAACTCTCATACATCCACTGATTCATTCCTTGCTTTCACAGGCTCACACGTAACCACGTGCCCCCTTCACCCCTTTGCCACAGACTCACCATTTTCCCTCTGGAGGAATTAAGCCAGACATCCTGAAAGAGTGAATACCTCAGCTCTACTCACCCAGCATGCCTTGTCGTGCATGGCGTAATCTGATAATATCAATCATAATTGTGTTAGATGTAATCCATCTGACTTTCAGTTTGTCAGGGTCAGGGTAGGAAGCAAGGCCCCACTTGCCATCAATTATCAGACATAAGAGAGTAGAGGATGGAGCTCTCCTCTATAAATAATATGGTGTGGCCCCCGCGCTGCCGATCGATGCCGTACAGTTCCACTGTCATGGCTTTAATGGCAGCTGACTTTCTTGGCTGTGCGGATCAATAGCGTGTCTCCTCGGGGCTCAGTCTGGGTCCAGGTCATGCTTGGTGTTGGGGACGTTAATGACACCTCTGTTGTGATTGGACAGATGCGAGGCTTTTGGGTTATTTTGTCCTGCTACTGTGGGCTTTGCCTGTTTTTCTCCCTAAAATGATTGAAGGAACACCTGTTGAAACACCTCCTTAACTAATGCGTTCATTTTCCATGAACTAAAAGTACAGTCAGCAATTGTTTGAACTCTTTTCAAGTCATGTAGTGGACACAGGTCACATTGTCAAGAGTACAAATCTATATTTCTTCACAAGAAAAGATCGTCACGGTAAAGATTGTTTACTCTGTGTCTCCGAGATGTGAAAATAGGGAAGGTGAGCCCTTTAAATTCCAAACAGGCTGGTTGGAAGTCATGTCTAATTGAAAAACATGAAAAGGCACAGCTGCTCCATCTGAATGTCAATGGATGGGAGAATGACAGGCGGCACAGCAGGCAGCCAGGCCGAGATTGCTCGGCCAAGACTTACGAGACACATAAACAAACACACACAAACTGAGTTCACATGGAGACACAGACGCAAAGCCAAGCGAGGTGGTGTCAACCACAAAAAGTGTGTGTGTGTGTATGTGTGGTGGGGCAGACGGCTGAGATGTCCTGCCCCCATAGATACGCGACGGGTTCAGCTCTGGTTATCGCTGGAGGACCGCGTCTGTAGGCTTTGAAGTTCTTGAACAGTTAAAAAAATTCACAGCACGTAGACCTTTTAAAAAATAGAATGAAATATTTAATCGACATGACGATTAAAGAGATTAACTGAGAGTATTAATTTCGGCATGAAGAAAAAATCCCCAAACTCTCCCACATGTTGAAAGTACTGAAATAAATCTCTCGTCCAATAGAGCAAATAGATGTGAGGCACGAGTTGTTGGTGTCACAGACAGGCCACACAACTGAGTCAGATATATCCTTCTGGGGGAGGAATTACCAACTGAAAGAGCTGCTGTGTGAGAAGTAAACCATGTTAGTAATTAGCAGAGATATGGATCAATAGGTACTTCAGACTTAGACACCCAATTTGCTCTTTGTGTTGCTTTTTGGTCTCTCGTTAAAAAAAAAGTCTAATTAAAAGTGAGGGTAATTTTTTGTTTCTAATACTGATACTGAATCTACTTTATCATACAAGGCTGAAATTATATAAGAAAAGATTTGGTGGTAATCAGAAGATAGAACATGCTTGATATAGTCTACAGTCAGCAACCTGGATAAAAGAGAAATAAAATCAAAAGAAGACATTTTTTTTAGGGGTCGTGCTCATTGTGAAAAAGCTTGTTTGCCACAGAGGTGGTTGAGAGTTGAGAGTTGTGGGTGCTGGAACAGAGGCGGGTTGTGTTTCTGCTCTGCTGCCGTGGTCAGGCCCCTGCCTGTTCTGGAACTAATGGAGCCTCTTCTGGGCTCCTTTTCCCCTCAGACGGGCACAGCTGGGAAGAGATCCGCCACCCAGTGCCAGGTTTATGTCCCCCCTCCACTTACCCACCTCCACCCCCGGCTGCCTCCCGCCGGGCCACCTCTGGGTCCGCGCACAGCTTCAGCTCCATCCTCAGTCTGCTTCAGTGTGCGGTCCTAACAGAAAGACAGTTGTAGGTGGGAGTTCCAGACGTTAGCGGACCACCAGGATGAGTGCTGTCAAGCTCATATCTTCCCCCCGGGGAGATGAGAATCTGAAGTGGCTGCTTTGCCCATGTCTATACTGCAGCTCTCCCCACAGAGGCCCGGAGACAGGCATGCTTGAATAACATGGACATCTAAACGAGGGCAATGAAGCCGGCTCTGTGTTCTGGACCAAGGGGGTGGTCTGCCTTTTGATAGGCCTCTGCGGAGTAGCCCTGTGGGTTCTCTCAGCCCCTCACCTCTCCGACATTTTACATGGCCTGGGAGACAAGTCCGGGAAAAAAAGAACCCACGTCATAAAAACATTACAACAGTGCTGTGAAGCAGGCAGCGAGGACTGTTTGATGTTTTTTTTCCCCCCTGCATTCTTCTGGGTCAGACACCGCTCTGCTCATCCGACTAAAAAAAAAAAAAAACTCGGCAAGCCTAAAAACAATAGAGTAAATGCTACTTTCTCTTCATGCTACATCCCATGAAGTTTGTGGCAGTGGCAATTATTTGCCAGCAACACAAAAGGCCTACATGGGGATCCCCCCCCCCCACCCACCCCTTTCTTTATGTGTGACGGATGGTGCGTGTGTGAGCAGGTTATAAAAAAAGTGTGCTTCCACACCGTGGCACTTGTAAAACATAGAAAGGGCTACACCCTCTGCAGCCACACAGCAGGATCCAATTAGGACTCTTATCTACTAATTATGTCCCTTACACATCTGCATTCCAGAATTTAAAAAAGCTCACTGTCCTCTCTCAAGCCCTTGGATTAATGAGATTGCTCTGTAATTGAACCTCCTCGCGGGTCCATTGGCAGGGAAAATATGCTGGGTTAAATTTGTATTAACAGAGCATCAATCATAGCCGATCAAACAATAAACAGCGGTGATGATCACAGGCACACAGTGGGTGCACCTTTATGTAAATGTGCCGTCCACCTTGAGCCGACACAACTGGGGAGAACAGAGTGGCTGAAGGAGCAGGGAGGAAGGCAAAGGTGTCCCAGGCCTGACCACCGTGGGGCACTGTGCTCCAGATCACAGGCAAATGATCAGGCAGAGACACAGGCCACGGAAATAGACCAACACATCAAATATGTTCACGTCCGCGTGCTGTAATGAGACACAAACACACACACACAATTAATTATGGGAAAGTTTTGATTTTTTTTTGTTTTCCATAGAGGTGGCGCTTCAAAGCTTCACTTGATCTCGATGGCTTCACATTTGTTGCTTTGTAGGGTTTGGCGATAATCTATACACTGTTTATTTAGATATACTATTGAACCTGAAGGTTAACTATAATTCATATGCAAAAAAAAGTGAGGTTTTAGCCAGGTTCAAAAGCTATGCTTGGTTCCGTGCGTGTGCCTTAAAACACGAGTCTGATCTCAAGTTAAATAAAATCACAGGTTTCAGAGTGATAAAAAGGGGTAAGGTTCATTCACTTTCCATGAACATTTATTCCATGAATGTAAATTAAATCAAACAGTACTTGTGTAACTTGACCTTTATCTGCAGACCCGAAAAGCCTGAACTATACACAAATAAACTAAGCCCATAAGGCTGTGTAAGGTTCAAAGCTGCGTGTCCTGTATCTCAAAGTTTCATGACAATTAAACACTACCTACACACTTACCTAAGAGTACCCTGGCTTTATGGTTTATTCTGAGTTTATTCTGAATTCCTGACATTTCTGTTTCATTCTTTTTTTTTCAGGCAAACTATGTGAAGATTTTCCTGAGACCACGCTCAAGCAGTCAAGAGTCCTCACAGTTTGACAGGTGCTTGAGTCTCAAGAGTGGGAGACAAGTGTACAGTGTGGAGATCAGCACAGGTATGTGGAGTGGAGTCTGGGGGAGTACATAAGAAGCTGTTGCTTTGTTCCTTTTAAAGTGAAGGAATGACTGAAAAATGATCAGAAATAATATGTATATCTTACATAACTCTAAAGAGTTGAGGTTTTCCGGGTTGCCTGTTCTTTTCCTTCCATAGCCTGACAAGCAGCTTTTGCCATTGTGTTCAGCTGCTGTGGTTTTGCTGGAACCGGGTGATTAATAATGGTGGTTAATAGATGTGATCCCTAACCTGAAACTGGTGTCACAGATAGTCAGCCATGTTTCACAATGAGCTGGACAAAGAGGACAGCTGATCTGTAGGTGGATGGAAGGCGCAGAGGCTTTCTTGTAAGGCTGAGCTCACTTTATTAGCATTGATTCCCTCTTTTATGTATTTTGTGGCAGCTAATGCTATTGATCAAAGGTGCCATTACACATGCTCCCATGAAAACTTATGAAAATCTTTAGTGTTTATTCAGATTAAATATATATATCTGCTGTTTTTTAATGAAAGACATTTAAAAGTATTGATAATGATTTTTCCAGATATTAGCTTATTCTGTTATAAATGATGAGAATAAAAAAAAAACATATTTTGATTACTGATTATTTCAGCGGTTGCTTTAAATCTGTTTGTGAGATAAAAAAGAATTGTGGCCTTATTTATTGCCAATTGCCTTAGCTAACTGGCATCAGTTGAAACTTAATTCTTGTTTTTAAAATATTTTAGGGGAGATGAATAGAAAGGGTTTAGGTTAACTGAGTCTGGCTTTTGTTGATGTCAGCTTTCTTGTCCCCCTCACGGCACAGCATGTTGACAATACAACTGGAAGCAGGGTTCACTTGTCCCCCTCCGTCTCAAACAGGATCCCCACAGAGGAGGAGAATAGCAATTACCATGCTAAAGGTAGCACAAATACAAGAGCATCTTTGAATCACCCCTGAACCAATTTGGCCATTACTGTGCTGGTAATGGGCAGACTAATTCAGTGTTTATCCAAAATGATCAGCCATGTGGACTTTAGGGGGAAGATGCAGAAGGCTAACACGTGTTAAACTGTGGGTCAGAGAGTCAGAAAGGATCTGAAATAGTCATCTATCAGCAATAAAGATGTTTGGTAATCCCACCCAGATAGTGGTCACATTTGGGCTGCTGGGTAAAAGATGCTAAGATGCATTTTGCGGGCCAGATAAGTCCCAGAAGAAAATGTAGATTCTGGCCACATTTGGTAGTTATGCGGTTGAAGCTAGTGTTGTGCGCTGTGTTTAGACCGAGCATTTCATGTTATCAGAGCTTGAAGTTGACTCTTTAAGTGCTCTTCAACTTTATGACGTTAGTACGGATAATGCTTTTTGACCTGTCAGTTTTACAAATTCGCCTGCACGTAAAAAAACAAAAAAAAATCATAGATGGGAATTTAATTCTAAAATATTCAATGGCAAATTTTCTGTCGGCCATAAAAATCAGTTGGTGTCTTAATGTTGTTGCACTAGTCTCAGTGGGGGTGCTTCAGTGCTACATCTCTGTGTGAGCATGTATTTTTGGTTTTGCTAGAGCAACAGAAATGCATATGGGATATCCTGCACACGTTTGTATATCCTGTTAATTAAAGTTACTGAGCTTCTGCTCCATTCTTGTGTAGCAAGTACTTTTAAAGTCTGTTTGGCCTCTTTTTTTAAATGATACACCATACCGGTGTTCTCAAAGTGTTTGACAGTAGTGTTTTTCAGGTTAACGTAAGCTCTCAGAAGACCAAAGGAAAAGACATGTAGAGATTTAGGTGCTTTGGTGTTGACATGGACTGTCCTGTATGACATCTGAGCTTCAGACCAGAGGTCGCCCGGTAAGACGGGCCTGAGCTTTCCTCATCAGCTTATGCTAATTTCGTGAACAGTGTGACTGCTCCAATGGAAAGCCAGCTGACAGGCAGTGACATGGCCTTGCCTGTCACCTGACACCTGCCAATAGAAGGGGGAGGGCCACACACCCGCACGCATGCACACTCACACACACACACACAAACACACACACCTGATAATCATTGAATTATACACAGTGCGCCTCTTTCACTAACCTCTCCTCTCCCGGGACCCAGCTGTTCATGAAATACCTCCCAGTAAGGCAGTGGGGTTGGAGGAGAGGGGCCGCCCAGGGAAGCAGGAGGGAGGGGTTGAGAAAAAGGCCTGGAAAAAAAAAAAAACCATCACGCCTCAGTGGCTCCCAATACCATGCACATTTTTAAGAGAGCCAAAGTGAAAAGATACAATTTCACTCAATGATGCGGGCTGCAAAGGCAGGCACAAAGGAGACAAGATAGTGCAATCTAGAGGTCACTGACACTGCCTCTGCTGTAATTACTACACTTCCTTTAATACTTCTGCTCTGCTCCCACCCCCATCTCCCCCCAAAGCACCTTAATACACACACTTCTTCCAGACAAACATGAATGTTTCAGTCAGAACAAGTGCTCACTATATTGTTTGAGCTCAACAATGTCTTCATTTATTCAGAACTTAGATTTTTTTTTGAGAGATAACAAAAAAAGGTTTGTGAACGTTGCAAGAGAACATATTCCCTTTCTTGACTTGACTCGCTCGGCTGGCTCTCAATAGGTGAATAAGATATAAAGTAATAGCAGCCCTTTGGTTTCTGGTAACATGGCTTTTGAGGATGAAGTGTAGAAGATCGCAACAGCTGAAGACGGTAAATCAAACCTGGACAAGCACTAACTCAAGTGGACATAAAAGGTATTGCAGACCTTTGCCGTTTGGTCTGGCCTCGACAGAAACTTTAAACGCTATTATTTGGTGCTATTCCTTGTTTGGTCAAAATATAGGGCTGCTGCAACTTTCCCTTAAAGTACAGGCTTGCAGCCAGATTACGCCAAGCAGTGTTCAATTTGTGATTAAAGTTCAAATTTAAATGCAATTTTCAAACAGGAAATTCTCCCTAAAATTCCAAATGCATTTGCAGAACATAGGCTGTCTGTATGCCGCGTGAGACAAACATTTTTCACATCAAACTTCTGTCCCCACAAGAGAAATTCAAGGGTTGAGCGGGAATGAATCACATCAAAAGTGATGCATCGTATTTGTCTTGAGTTCAGTTTTGATGCTTGTGTTGCCGTTTTAAAGGATTGCAAGCTGGGTAAAAGGGAAAAGGCTGCAGTCAACAAAACACATTATACACTGTGCGCAGCCAACCACTTAAGATATCTTTGAAGATGAATCAATCACTATATTATAGTGAAGGTCCACAAGGTGCCTGGCTCATGATCGAACACTCTGCACTTCATAGCAGTCTGCAGGGCATTGATGCTCTGATTGATCGCAGAATGGAAGTGACTGGAAAGAAGAAAAGGATTACGCTTGTCAAACGCAGTCAATACACCAGGCTGGTGGTCAAATGTTTGCAGTAAATCTCAAATAGTGTCTGCAAAGCTAAAAGGGAAAAACAAGAAGAAGGAGAAAAAAAAAAAATTCATTTGCTCAGAGGACCATCTTCCTGCATCCCCATTCAAACTGACAGGCCTGCAAATATGCAGTGGGATGAGTAGCCTAAGGCTTTGGGAGATTAGCTATGCTTTAAACATCAAAACAACCCTTATTATCTCAAGAGGAGCCTGTCATCCAAAACTGAACAGATTCAACTCAGACCAAAGAACACGGCGCTTCATACACAATCAATATGCATTATTGTTTCACAACTGCAGGATTGTGATGTGAAACTTTTTTCAGGCTTCTCTCTTGGCAGCTCTGGTATTAAGTGTTGCCCCATTTGGAGGAATTATACGCACAAGTCAAAGCATCAAATCCCTGCCTCTGCGTGAGGATATTGGAAACAGGTAACAATGATATCTGCGGATCAGCTACAGCTCAGCACGACTGCGCCCGGGCTGAGTGCGTTCAGTGTGCCGATAGCTCCAGCGTTATTTACAGAGGCTTTTCTTTTATGGAAAAATCAAGACATGATTGATTCAGGTTAATGTGACTGCGAGCCAGCTCCATGCAGCATTTCAGAGCGCAGGTTAACAGAAAACACTAACTTCCATAAAGCACTATAGAGATAAATCACTGTTATCCTGACAGCTCTGACAGCAGTTTAAGCAGCAGCAATCATTGGAAGCACCTCTGGTTCCCCCGTGCTGCATTTTGCAAAATGTCACTGGGGGTTGATGAGAAGGAGACAGGTGGGCAGGTAGAAAGACGGGAGAAGGGGAGGGGTCAGTGGTGAGAGATGGTCATATCAACCACCTATCAGACCCGGGGTCCTTTACATAAACATCCCAGAGCAGTAAGCAAATTCTGTTGACGAATAAAGGTAATAAAACAGAGAGTGGTTGGCGAGGCGACCGGTCCCTGGTGTATTCCTCTCACACTGTGTGTTCACTCACTCCCCTGTTCACCCGGGTGAGATTATGGTGTTTGCTTTTATCTGTCAGAGATCAATATTTCAAACGTCCGATAAAAGAGGAAATTGAACTGGGAATAGACTGAAGTGCTGTAAAAGTACAAAGCACAATTATCAAAAAGCACTTAAACTGCCTAATAGGATACACATATTAAAAATGCTCAAATGGATGTCTCACGGTCATAATGACAGCAGATTCTACTCTCCCATCCCCTATGGCCCTGCTGCTGTCTTTTGATCACAGCACACTGCCCGTTCACATGCAGTCACAGTGTTCAGTGTGTTCCGAGTAGTATATGGACCCCTGGAGGCTGTGTTTTAACATGCTACCATTAGGTGTGATTGGGCACTTTCAGCCTTTATGGGAAATGCATTACGGATTTAAACTTTGCATAAGAACACCATATCAAGGGATACAAGGATATATGAGAGGCCCATAGAAATAAATGGGAAAAAGAGGTGAGTCCATAACCCTCTTTTGTTAGAGGGACATCTCTCAGTTTACTCTGTGTAACGGTCACTCTGCTGCCAAGAACTCCTGCCAGCGCAGGTTTAGACTGTTATTAGCTCTGTAGCAGCTCAATGGATGGAACTAGTTGTCTGCTGGCTGTCTCTCAAAATAACCAGTAAATCTTGACCATATAGGCTAAAATGTACACACTTACAGCCCTGTCCACTAAACGACTCCTAAACCTAAAACATTATGAATATATTACTTTCTTGAGGAAAACCTTATTGTGCTGCATGGCCATTCTCACTGCGATTTGCAGTTTGATGGACGTATAATGCCTGGAAAGCTTCGGTAAGCCACTTTTTATTGAGATCTTGAGACGCGAATGACGATGAGAACAAAAGAGCAGAATGTAAATGTAGGTCTAGCATTAAAGAAACTAGTCAAGCAAAGAAAAAAAAGAGACACACTTCATGTTCTGGAAAATATAAACCAACCGTTTAGCGAGCTAGTTAAAAAAGAAAAAAGAGATGAACTGGGTCTGAGGAGAGCAGTACACCTGCAAGAGCTAATGATTATGGGGGAATCAAGAGAGGTTTTAGTTTATGATTTCATTGTTAATATTCTACAAGAAGTATTTTAATAAAAATATTTTTTTACTGTGCAACACTTTGTGTCACCTGTTATCTGAAACACTCCTTAGCAAATGGTTAAAAAAGTAAATGTTCTATGTTTAGAAGTTTAGAGAACCAGCAGTGAAACACACTGCTGGTTCTGATAAGGAACTTCACGCTTAAGCTGTTTGCATGCAATACTGTGAAGAAACATATCCTAAGTTGTTTACCAAAAAATCAAAAAGCAATGTAGGGCTCATTTTTACTATCATTAGGAAATGTAGAACACAAAATATCCTTTGTTATGGCTATTTTTAGATCAAATTAAACATTTTCCTACATTTTCTATAAGGCAGAATGTAATTCACATTTTATCTTTAGAATATTCCTCTATCCGAGAGCATAAGATAATAAGACAGTGACGCAGGTTTTCATTATGAAGATATGGATGGCATGCTTTTACCAATGTCCGGGAACCTCAGATAAAGACATCCTATTACTCCTTGACATGATATGATACGCCTGGCTTTTCTTCTCCACCCTATCTAAATGATCCTTCATTAGAAACCTGATCAATATGCTCTCTTGATTAAGTGGGACGAGAAACACTCATTTCATCTTCAGGCATTTTTCCAAATCGATAGAAAGATTATCTCCCAACCAATGGCAGAGACACAAGGAAGGTGCTCTGAACACAGGCCAATAACATCATCTCTCACCATCTCGTTTTTCCCCAACACGCCACCAAACACACACGCATGCACACACATACTTGAAAATAAAAGACACATCAAATCGCCGCGTCTACACATAACTTAGACAAATGCTAGATTAACACGTAGAAATATGTGCACACTGACTGCAAAACTGTGCAGTAAGTCATGAAACTTGGGAATCACTGACCTAATATAATTGCAGGCAGAGCTTTTAATCGTGAATTGTATGGCATTAAGTTAATGAGTTTTTAAAGATGTTTCAAGATTTAATTTGTAGATAGTTCTGATTCAGTGTAGGCAGGGTAATCAGTGTTGATTGAAACTGATAGACGGTTGAGCAGTTGTAAATGTGTCAACACAAACGAGCACACAGCTCCTGCTGATGCTGTTTTCCAGTAACCTCATAGCTGCAGAGTGCACATGGCACTGTGCACATGTACTTGTTTTATCCGCAGTGTTGCTCTATTTTCAGGATCAGCACCCCGGCATGAGGGTCTGTCTCTTTTTGCTTAGCTTCGCAGACTTCCACGTTCATATCTATGAGGGTCCACTGAGGGTCAAAAAGGCAGCTGCTCAGTGGCCTAAAGACTGGCCCGTAAAGACAGAAAACTCCACTAAAAGGAGGAGCTGTTGTGCAGTTAGCTACACCTCTCGATCCAGGAATGGGGTTTTCTTTTTAAGCATTCGAATACAGAAAAGACAGACAAATGCATTATGCCATTTGTAGGAGTTCAGGCTCGGAACACTTTGCAAAATGTCTACTTCACAATGGGATAATTCAGATTCTGTGCTTGATTCAGTTGATATATTATCATATTATGCACCAAAATCTTGTTCAGTGATTGCACAGCTATTTTAAGGAGATGAATGCCTTGCAGGGTCGAACCCAGAATGAAGTATTATAAAAGAGTTCAACAGTTAAAAGTAGAATCTATTTGAATGATGGTTCGGGTAAATCTTTGAAAAGTACAGAAAAGTCTTGATCAAGTTTTTTAATAATGTGCCCTGGCTTTACAATGACTTACTTTCTCACAAGCTACAGCTGCACAATCCACTTCACTGTATTGCTCATGATAAAAAAGAATAAAAAGAAAGAAGGAACAAAAAAAACAAAACAACCATGCTTAAGATGTGTCTTTTGTTTTTCAAGTTCAGGAAGCAGAGTGTTTCTTGGCCCGGTCACTTCCGAGTTCCCCTCTCAAGTATAGGAGCGATGACAAAAAAAAAGGCTCATAAGAGGATACATTTTTTCACATGGCCGTTCAGAAATTCAACATTTTATGGGTTGACCCATTAAAAAGAGGGCACTTCAGTCACTTGAGGGACTTCAATTAACCTTGGGGCAGTTTGGTCTGCAGCACAGTGGTTCTCAGCAGTATCCCCAGGGTTTGACCAGCAGCCCGGCCGGCTGACAGTGAGCTAAACAGACTCAATCGATATCTATAAAAGAGAGTTCAAGCAAAGTGCCGTGTTGTCACCTACCGCACTACACTGGTCCTCCTTCTGGTGTCCTTCAGCTTTAATTTTTTCCAAGATTCAAATCACATTTTTGATATTTGCTTTATATGATCGAAAACTGAAGAGAAAAATCTTTGGGGAAGAATTAGAGCCTCTGCGCCGGCCTCGAGGGCACTGATCTAAGGCTCAACCTAATTTGGAAAAATAGAAAGGTCTTGCTGTGTTATTATCATTTGTGCTGGTGCATTTGATTCTGGGCTGCCTCTGGGAGTTGAGCAAACAGACGCCAATGGCAAGAGGCGACTTCTTAAAGCGATACCTCACTTTTGTGGACTGTTTTCACTTAGAAGTAGTTAGGAATCATATAATCTCCCACATTAGATGCCCCGGGGATTTCACTGACTCAAACCTGTGCAGCAAGCACACACAGAGACACACACCTGATTAGATCACAGAAAATCTTTGCAGAGAACCAGTAAAGCTACTGTGAGCATCCCCTCCTGTGGTCAACTTATGCTTTGAGTTCAGTTTGACAATATTTCTGGCTTTCAAAGACCCTCAGTATGTCATCTTGAGCACAGAGAAAGGGACCAAGTTTAATCTTGAACTGGTTCAGATCAGTGTGGGAAAATTTAGCCCCACTTCAATGAATTCAAACAGCTCCATATTATGAGACGTGGGATAATGCAGCTTACACACACTGTCTTAGCCCCTGTGAGGATAATTCATTAACTTTCCTAATCCTCTCATGTGGTGTTGCAGCAGAAAAAAAAGATGAAAAGCTCGCTGAATATCAAAAACAACGATTTCTGATCCCTTCGCCACAGCTCTTGCCGTCTTTCCCAAGTGTCTCTGAGAAAGGATGCTACATGTTCCAAACGTGGACGTCCTGTGTTAATGAGCTGCGAAATACATTTTGGGCGGATTATGGCTGAAGCATGCTGCCGTGGGATGAGAACAGCTCAATAAAATATACACAGGAGGTCGAAACGGTAGGGAAATAAAAACCCCTTTTTGACAATGTTAAGCCTCACAGCTGCTTTGAGGCAACTGAAGGGTTTTTATCAGCTCTTCAGATGTTGGATCATAGGGCGCAGAAACCTTTCCAAGGGTAAGCAAAGTCAGAGGAGTCAGTACTGTACCAGTACACACCTCTTAACCACATGATTATCATCCATGTCGGTTTATCCGCACCGTATATTGTACAGATTCCAGCTTTAAATAAAGTCAGTGGACCAGTTGTGTACACAATGTGTACTCATTTGCCAGTATACAAACTGTCTCTGGCTCAGGGGAAACATCAGTAGCATACCCATGCTGCCTATCCACTGTGTGTGTGTGTGTGTGTGTGCATGAATGGCTGAACGACATGTACTGGAAAACATTTGGAGTTATCAGTTTGACTGGGAAAGGCCCATTTACCAAAGTTTGATGCAGAAAAAAAGTGTGGTGAGGAACACTTCACCTCACCAATGCTTCCGGCCATACTGAGCAATTTAAGCCTGACATGATGAAACACAGAAAAATGTATGATCCTTTTGTTTCCCTCAAAATTTGTTCCAGAACAAAGATGAAAGAAAGAAAGAATTCTTTCATTATTATGTTCATTTAGTTGTGGTGCAAATTATTATTTTTTTATGACCAAGTTAGGGAGTGTAGGAATTAACTCATGCTTGCAGATGGGAGTGAAAATCAGGCTTATGCATGCGCATACAATTTTTCAAAGATTAAACTTTATAAAAGAAAAGCACATGTCTATGTGGCTGCTTTATAAATCTGAAAAAAAAGAATGCGTGTATAAAGTTTTGTCTCCAGGCATACAGTCATAAAATTACACAGAGTTCTGCATCTGGCATCCTGGGAGCTAAAGTCTGCTCAGTTTTGATGAACATCTGGAACATCACAATACACAGACTCCTGTTTAGAGTTTGAAAAAGCCTACTGTTGGACTTTATTTTTTAAATTAATATTCTTGCACAGTTATAACAAATTGATTTCTTAAATCTATACCAACACAGCAATTGACATCTTTGCACAACCTTTTTCATGATGTCACAGCTCTAATCTCTAATATCTATTAGCATGCAAACGTTCTTTGACAAGCAGACTCAACATGATATTAAACAGTTTTTTAGATAATGACTAAAGTACTTCAATTAGCCCTTAGATGGACGTTTGGAAAAGTCTTCGGTTGGACGTTATATGCCACGTTACAGTTGCTAGACATCAGTGTGACAAAGTAGGCTAACACTTTCCCTGCCTCTCGTGAGGGATTAACTCAACAAAAACTTTTATGGACAATTATCTTGACTTTCATTAGGTTGACCAGTGTCATACTGAATTTTGGTAGTTTATAAATGTTTTCCTTTACCCTTTCTAGCTGCCCAATAGAAGAAGAAAATCTTTTACTGCACAAATTCAGTTGCGTAGGTATTGTGTCATTCAAAAGATATTAAATAACAAAAGCCAATTATAGACGAATGTTACAGGAAGATTCAGAAATGACTTTGCACTCAACCCCTAGCATAGGTTAATAACTCTGCACCAGGCCTGGGCACCCGACAGTGACTTTTCGGTGACAGTGGTGTGATGTATGTCGTGGTGATTGTTTTGGGTGTGTATGAATTAAAAGAATGCCATAGTGTTGACATCCTGGATGATGAAATAAGAGGCACTTTAAGTAATTCCTCTGATAAAGCTGCCTGACCCTATGGTGGGTGATAGCATCAGAAGCACTTGTGCATGCAGGTCACTGTCAAAATCATCTGTCTGGTCAGTCCATTAAGGCTGAACACATGGGGGTTCGACTCCCTGCCATGACAGCATTAAACTCTATTATACTATTCTGAGTGGGAAATGCCATCTGCGAAGACAAAAAAGCATCGGTTTGGTTTCTAGATGCAAAAGCATCTTTCAGCCTACATAAAGCTTGTTTACTGTTGGCTGTGCGACCCTCAGCCTAAATGACCAAAGTCTCCACAGTTTGACTAAGCAACGCCCATAATTCTAAAGGTGCAGGTCAAAAGTTTATAATGGGCCTTTTTCAGTTTTCATTCACATTCAGTCCATTGCAGGGGCAATCTTTGCTCGTCAAGATTGTTTATATAATGAAATAATGACATTGCATCAAGGCAATAAATAAGTGAGTAAATATGTTGACAGGAAGCAGGATGACAAATAACAGCACTCACTAAAGCCCATTAGTTGTTGACAGCTTCTGCAGAAGAAGCAGGATGGAATCTGTAGCCCATAATTCTGTCTCATTACCACACTGGTCGGCACTTCCTCCCTCAGACCTTTAATTCATCCCTTATAGTTTGCCTGTCGCCGGCCTTTGTTTTATTGCGAACTAACCTGCTTGCTATGATGGCTGATTTATGGCAGTCATTGAACGCCTGCGAATCAGAGAATATTTCCATTGATTGCTTCAAATTGTCCAATCTTTGTTATGTTCTTGGCCCATGATTGGGTGGTATTTACTGACGGTTGCTTCTTAAATAAAAAATCAATCAGGGGATACAATCAGAGTGGTTGGATGAATCCAGGCCAAGGCCTTTGCTCATCAACCATCAGATCATGTGTGCTAAATGATAAAGCTCCAAACTAATTCTACTTAAATTTGCAGCATTCATTCATTTTCTGAAACCACTGAGTATTTAGTTTTTAACACAATAACATTTCAATTTTATTCAGTCTGTCCATTTTTTTGTCAAATACATAACTATTTTTTTTAAGGATAAAGGGTTCATAGCTTGTGGTAATTGTTTGCCCATGCTTCTCTCACATGCATAACTCCTGTGTAATGGTGGACGGCTGTGTCCTCACCTGTGGTTGGTCTGGTGGCAGCAGTTCAAAAGCGTCACTCCTCTCTCTTCTCATCTCCAGACCGTTTGCTCCAAGTTTTCCCAAGTTTTTTAAGCACCTCTGCGTATGATATTTTCGGTCTGTCCTCTGGATCAGTCATTGCTCCACCAAACAGTTTTCAGCTCTGTCAATCCAAACTGTCCAAGACAAACAGCACCACAGGGAAGTCACTTTAAGGCACTGTTCAACCAAAAACTGCTCAGTGCTTAAGCCATGCTAACCATCATGGATCATGGATGGACATATAACTGTCTGAACATAACCTTTGTAAGAAAGATTTATTTCTAAAGAAATTACTTGCTCACTTTACTTACCTTCATATCTTTCCTCTGTGGATCAAACAAGCCTCTGATACTTTTGCCTTCACTTCTCTGGAGAACATACCTGAGGGTAAATATGCAGAGGTGTTTTCAGTGTCCAACCAGTCTGTCAGAAATCATGAAATGAGACTTGATTTTGACTTTCCCCATTATGTAATCTACTCACTCCCATATCAAAAACGAACTGGCTGCATCCAGAGTCAGTTGAATGTCAAACTAAGAACAGACAAATATGAATTTGGAGGATTTGTTAATTGTAAAAGGTCAGCCTTTTTTGGCTCTGGTGCAATCAGACTGGATTCATTTGTTAACACAATCTAAATCCTCTTCCAGTCCTATGTGGTTTCTTTGGCCCTTCGTCACCATCAGACTCATTTTCCTGACAGTGACCCCAGCTTTCACCTGCACTTTTGACATGAGCAGACTTCCTGATACAAGGTGCGGCGGATAATTATAGAATGCATTCGGGGCAGCAGAGGTGTGGTGCTGTCCGGGCTGAATCTAATGCAGTCACATCTGTTTAACTTCACCACGCGGGAGCACCTACAGGTCTAGGCGGGAGAAAACAAAGCAACACCAAGTGAGGGAGAAAGTGCCGGTGAGACAGGACAGGTTTAATACTCTGGCCACTGGCATCTCGGATGCTATCGAACAACGAGGAAGAATCTGTAGAGGGGACATGGGATCAGAGAGTGTGATATGAGCCTGTGATGACAAGTGCTGATTTATATTGAGGTAGACATGGATGTACAGAGCCCTGAGGGTGGCTTACCTACTCTCACATTACCATCACTGTCAGAAAGGGACCATGTGAGATAGACAGGGGGAGATAAAGACACTTTTCTTTACACAAGGTAAGAAAAAGAGGACAAACTCTTGATTTGAAACAAGTTTGATCAATCCATAGTTTTTGTGCAAAAACTATAATTTCTAATGATTTATTTCCTTTCTGGTTTCAACACAACCAACAAACACATCATTCCCTACACCTGTGTTGAGCTATTGTTTGTTACTGTTTTTTTTACTCTGCAATGTATTAATAGTTTGTATTGTTTGATTACATTTTGACTTCATTTCAACTAATTGAAATTATCTGGAACAAAATACTTTTATACAACATAATGACTGCAAAATCCCCATGGTCCTGCAGAATCAATGCAGTTCTGGGAAGTAGAATATAGAATAATTAATTTCACTCTCTTCTGCAGGTGGTGATCAGATGGGATTGTGGGTTCATACCCAAAATACAATTTATCATGTTTTCACATGTACACATCTGATGGCTGATGTCACATCACAAGTATAGTCTAGTCTCTCACCTGGTGACACCTGGATAGTACACATTGCCCCGAACTCCATAAAGTAGGCATAAAAAATGAATAAATATATGGGAAATTTATTTCAACTTCCTCAAAAGTAGCTTTCGCATATTTTGATTACATGATTTTTATAACTGTAAATATTGTTGACTACATTTACCTTATGAAGACATCTAAAAGTAGATCAATCTTGTCGTTGGCAGTGATGTGGGGAATTTAAAACAGCTTGGCATTTGATGGTAAAGAAGTAGTTATTACTTTTGAAAATGTTTGCTATGTTATTATTGCAATGAAAACCCCTTATTTAATATAAGATTTTATTTGGAATATTAAAGGATGCATTTCCCCAAAAAAGTAACTATCTGAGCTTGTTCTATTATTTTTGTCCTCCAGAAAAGTGACCATTTATACAAAATGTTATGAAATGTGTGTGTGTGTGTGTGTGTGTGTGTGTGTGTGTGTGTGTGTGTGTGTGTGTGTATTGATGTGTGTGTGAGAGGGAGAGAAAAGTCAGAATGGCATGAGAGCAATCACTCTTAGTAATTTCATCTGCTGACATAGACGCTGGATCTTTTTAAAACTGCAGGTCTGAGATGGGAATTTTTAAGCTCGGCCATTAAAATCTAAGAATTCAAATAACTTTCCTCATAGAAAAGTTTATAGATTCCACATTACAAACGACCTTGAACGGAGAGAGAGAAAAAAAGATTCTAATGAAAAAAGTGCTTGCCTGGATAGTGTTACAGAGTAGGTTGAACTGGTTTAAAATGGCCGATAAAGGCACAAAGTGAGAACTGGAACTGACTCCAGGAGCATTACTAGGGTCCATTGTCTTTAAAGCACTTTGTGGTCTACATTAGGCAACATTAATAGATGAAAGGTGCTTTCCTGGGATTCGGGCTCATCACATGGCACTGATAAGGCTGTGGTCATGCAGAACTGCAATTACAACAATCAAAAGATCAGTTTTCTGTATCATGCTATCAGCCAAACTACATTATTACAATTTTTTCTTT
This sequence comes from Menidia menidia, assembly GCA_907169785.1. NCBI lineage: Eukaryota > Metazoa > Chordata > Actinopteri > Atheriniformes > Atherinopsidae > Menidia > Menidia menidia. Next base: position 9,090,466 of record CAJRST010000001.1, read on the forward strand.
GATGGTATCACAGCCTGTGATCTTGGAGGAAAAAGCATTATGAAGCAAAACTGTTCCGTTGCAATCAACCACTGATGAGAAAGCCATCTCTGACTGATTAAAAACTCCAACTTACATTTTTAGGGACTTCCTGTTTGGTCTGTCTCACATCCCTGGCTATGAACAGCACACTGCCTGTTGAGTGTTTTGCTACATTAAAGTCATCTCAAATATTTACAGAACTCCTCTTAATAACTCCATTTCTGTCTTTTGGCCTATAATCATCTCTGCTGCTCCAGCTTGATTTCCACTCCCTGGGAGATTAAAATGATAAGAAAATCTAAACATCCGCCAGGATTTACGTTTTTTCTTGTGCCATGCATTGTCTGTGAAGGCTTGGCCTGAGAAATGTGGCCCTTGTCCTGCCATTATTATATGCTCACAGACTATTCCCTCTGGGTTCACAACTCTGCAGCCGCAGAGGGACAATGGAAAGACAAGCTAGGGGACCACAGAAATTAGTTATGAGGAACAGTTAAACTTTTATTCCATTCATGGGGAGTGACTGAAAAAATAAACACACATAACATCAAACTAGTTGGTTGTTGATCTCACTTAGTTCTCGCCTCATACCCCCCCCCTCCAAGCCTATTTCCACCCACCTCCTCCCCCACCAACTTAACCCCTACCAACAGCCACTCCTGTCAATAAATCCATCCTGGAGATCAATGCTGCAGCGAATCACTAAAAGTTATCAGCTGAAGCGCTGCCAAATCTGCAAACACAATCACTATGTAAATCCATCTTCACTTCTCCGCAAAGAAGGGCTCTCTGTGTGCTGTGTTCTCCGGGAGTTCAAAATGTTAGCAAAGCTGCTCAGAACCTAACATGTTTCAGATATGCTGGCCACTCGGGCTGAGCTTCAGCAAATTAAACTTTGTGATTTGAGTCACTAATCTCAGCCCAGTGCTGATATTTCTCTCAAAGGAGCCTTTTATCATCTCTAGATTCAACAAACACCCACACAAGCAAAGCAAAGCAGCTCGATACAACTGACAAACAGGCACAAAGCGTGTTGATTCTTAATGCACAGCAACATATAATGTATGACTCTAACCCCAACAACAGCTTTGTTGTACGTCTATATGTTAAAAGGAGAGTCGCCATGGGCTGGTCATTTATATGCGTAGATTGAGCTCTGATGGTGACATCTGTGCTTCTGTCAGCCGTGGCGCTGCTGCAGCCCCCACCGTCCCCATGGCCGTGGGCTAACCCTCCTCTATCTCCACTCTGTCTCTGTCTTTCTCCCTCCTCTGCCCATGTCGCTTTCTCCAGCTTGGTCACCCGGGCCTGCAGGAGGGGGACTGACCGTGATGAAATAGAGGTAGGCAGTTGTTCCTTCAGCCCAAGGGTCATTATTTAAAAAGTGACAGTGACTCCAGTGAGTGAACGTGAGGATAGGTGAGGAGGGAAGGAGGTAAAAGAAAGAGGGAGAGGAGAGAGTGAAGTGAAGTGAGTTGAGTACTCAGGAAAGAAAGCAGAAGAGAGGGAATGGGGGTAGGGGGGGGCTCAGTTGTGCAGGTGTATTGTCCAGTGGAGGGAGAGGGGTGCTGGGAGACAAATGAATCCAGCAGGCATTTGGTACACACCGGAGATTGCTTATCGATCCAGATCGCAGTATTCAGGCAGGCCTGAGAGGGGGCTGAGAATTTTCTGAGGGAGTTAATAACCTGGCAGCTCAGCTGTCTTGTTCAATTCACCAAAGGCAGAGGCCTAATCAGGGCTGGATTCCTTTTTCTGTCTGAGGAGGGGGCTCTATCCCTCCACTCTCTGTTTCAGCGTTGGCCACACTCTTGGTCTATCCATTTCTCTTGCCCCCCCCATTCATCTCTCCTATCCTTTGTAGCCCCTCACTTCCACTCCATCGGAGCTCTGAAAGTGATTGAAATGACAGCCTATAGAAAGAGGCTAATCAAATTGTTTATTATCAGTCTGAATCAATATGTATGGATTGTTAAAACATCAAAGTCAGGCCCTGGAAAAGTAATAGTCACCGACCAGCAGCAGCTGCTTGGCCAAGGCTGGGTCCCTGGGAGCCTCACTCCATTTAAAGCGACTTTCACTCTTACTTAAGTCCTGATGACCCGACGAGGTCAGTTGGCTGAAGGGGATGTACATGGCTGTTCTACAGCAGTTGTGCTGCTACATTAAACCCCTCTAAACTTCCCTCCAGCCACTAAAGTACATTTCTACTATGCCTGTCTGATAACCAATCCGTCAACCAAAATAAATGAGCCCCCAAAGTGGAAAGATAAAGAGCTTTGCTGATCCACTGTGCTTTCAGCAATACTTTGGACTGTTGCTCTTAGATTCCCTTATATTCAATATTTTTGCACCATTCTCCTTTGAATCCAACTCTTTTATTTAGGAAGCCAGTCTAGATTGCAAAGTGAGGTCAGGCTGATGAATGAGTCAGCTGAGGGGATCAAATTGCTTCGAGATGGACATTGTAGTTGGTTTCAGGCTGTGAGACAAGCTGACATAGAAGATTGATGGATAACTATTGTCCATTCATTGGTGCTGAGTGTGACACCTGATGTTTGGCCTGGGTCTCCTTCCATCTCTGACACCCCACAAATACAAGCAGGCCATGGCCTGATAGGCTGATTAGACACTGAATGATATCTTCTTCTGCAGCTCTCCATCTTGACCACTTTGCTGAGGGCAAACATTAAGATGGATCACAGCCCTTGGGCTGAATGTGAGAGAATTTGCTTTCCTTTACAACAAATTATGTAATTTCTTTCTGAGAAATACCTGCATTTTAACTGAAAATGGAGGCAAATAAGATAAGGTCAAAGATCATTGGATGACATATAAAAAGTCGTGGACTTCTTTTGTTTTGCAAGACTGAAGACATTCTATTACCATTATCTTATCCAGTTGGTTTTTCCTGCTTTTTTATCGTAAGATTTCTAGTTTGATGAGGTCAGGTCACTGCTTCACATGATACATTAATCCATAGAAGAGGCATCCTAATTGGAAGTCCACTTTACTCCTTATCATTGTATCAGTTACATAATCCACATTTAGACTGCTTCATCCATCATACTTTATAAAGATTATGTCATTTTTTTCATAGGATTTAAGATAAAGGCTGGAAAGGTTATTGATTTTATAAGAACACAAAGCTGAGAATCCAGAAGTGGAATGTCTGCCTGTTATCCATAATTGCTGTAATAACCATGACAGCAGAAAGCACATAAAGGCCTGACTGTCTCAGGGGGAACAATGCTCAAATTGACTTTGCAGAAGATTCTAATTGTAATAATTTCATTAAACGAGAGCTGTCATTTACATGGAAGGTGAAACTTCTCCCATTGTCATATCATTCCTCCATCTGTCAATTATATGAAAAAGAATTGGGTAAATCATTAAAAAGACAAACACACTCTAAACTAAAATTTTAGTCTAGTCATTCAAGACATATTACACAATCTTTAAAATAGGTAACTCTTATTTTTCAGTGTATGCAGAATAAACAGCTAAAGATTATCCACAAACAAATGCTGAGGACCATGGCCAAAAATTGTGGCATTATTGAAATTAAGATATCAGAATTGATCAGATATTTAGGAAAAACTTAGATTAACTAATTTAAATGTAATAAGATTATGATAACACAAACATTGCAAAATTATCTTATAGAAGATCTTGATGCAATACACTTTTTTAAAACATCTGTTTAACTGATGCTGTCCTATGAAACTCAATTAATCACAATATTTGCATTGCAAATTGTTGTGATATTGTGAAATGGAATCACTACTGAATTGTTTTATTTTGCTGAAAATTGGCAAAACGTGTCTTTGGGACCGTACCAAAAGATGAACAATGTACATTCATGAGTTGGATCGTATCATTGACTTTAAGTTCAAAACAGTCAATATATTCCTTTAGGGTAATTCTTTTGTTCTGTAAAGCGTGCCATTCAGTGTTATTGCACATTTTTGGACATTGGATAACTTTCATTGAAAATAAAAATGCTCAGATTTAGACGCTCCTCTATCAGAGGCACCAAACTACTATTCCATTCTATTCAAGCTTGGTAGTTTGTCTTACACAACAAACTACACAGCTCCTGGTGAAGGCCTGGTTATTAGTCACCTTGAGTATTGCAACACACTCATAGGCCTTCCAGGCCTCCCAGGCTGTGTGGTTAAGCCATTGAAGGTAGTCCAAAATTCATTGTCCTCCTGAAAGAGTCTCCTGAACATTTACTGAATTTACACAATCACACAATTTACAGTTACAGAAAGTCAATGTTGCTGCAAAACCTGGATGCTGTTTTAAGGCTTTATACCTTTGCAGATGTATAAGCCCTGATGCACCACATACATCAAGATTTTCAGGCTTTTGAAAAGTGTACTGACAACAAGTCACGTTTTCTCTTGCTCCTGCGATTTCCAGAAGTTATTATAGATTTCAATTTGACTGATCAAATAAAAAATTTCTGGCCCATTTCAAAAGAGTTTTAAGCAAAAGAATCACGCATTTCTGGATCATGCATTGGTTCCACAGAGTGGGGATTTCAGTGGGTTTCTACAACTGGTAGATGATGCAGAATTTTCAGCTTATAAAAATAATAATTATTGTTTTAGAAGATTTGCAAATCAGTATCTTAATGATTTGCAAATTATAATTAATGCAAATGTTTTGGAATTTGGGGAATTCAAACATAAAGATACACAGAGAGCACTCTCCCTTTATCTCTTCTTTATGCTCCTTTCTAACTCCATCCATTACCTGCTGTCCTCTCTCCTACAGCATCAGTCTGCTATGAGTAGTACCTCATGGCATGGTTACAGTAAACCTTTTGGCAAAGTAGTGTGGGCCACGTTGCAGCATAGTAAGCACACGGGGCATATGTTCCTGACATGACAGGGGTCTCTAATTAAAGAGTGCAACGAGACACCCCTACCTAAGGCTTTCCCTATCTGCCCTACACCCACAATTAAGTCTTCCATGGGATCCAAGGCACTGCATTATTGATGGAGCAGAACGTTTGATTAGAAACTCTTAACACAGCACCGGAACAGAACAGCTAGTCCATTGTCATTAAACACCACTTAAACCAGTCAAAACATACCAGTTGGACATGCTTCTTAAACATCCGGGTTATGATGCAGTTGGGGAGAGGGGGTGTTCTGTTGGAAGGTGGCGACTGGATTGTATATCAATGCAACAACACTGACTGGCAAACCCAGGCAGGGGTTTACCCATAAAGGATAAATAGGTAAACAATATACCTGCAGGCCAGTTCACAGAGGTTTTCCTGATGACTTACAGGAGAGAGGTAAATGGGGGGCTTCACATCCAGGAAACACATGTACGAGATTAAAAAAAAGGCAAGTGAACCACAACAGTGTCAGCACTCCACATGATGAGTCAATGAATGTTTGAAATTATAACAACCCCTTCTCCAGGAAATATGTACTTACATCAAAGTCAGCCCGCTCTAAGTGGGGCTAAACAGTATTACCGGCCCACAGTCAATCAGCTTTTGCCTGGTGTGTAGATGATGCATCACTTCATATCAAAAGCCCTGCTAATGAGAACAGGATGATGTATACCATACAAAAACATGCATACAGATGTGTGGATGAAACATGTCGATGGGGATGTAATTGGGTGTCAAATCAAAGCGTGCACTAGCACGCTGGAACATACAGATGGAGGTGCAGACTTTGCTTTTAACATGCATGATTTTCCATAAGAAAAATAAAAGGAAGTATTACACAGCAGCCTTGTTTTAAAGCCATACAGAGGCTACGTGATATGTTTTTTGCCCAGCATGTATGTCTACGTGAGCATGTGTTTCTGCAGTAGAGCACAGGGAATACCACCAATTCGCCTCTGCAAGAGGCCTAATTAATACACACTCGAGGGGTGATAACATTGTGCCTGAAAGTAGATCTCTTTAAGAGATACTTAATCCAGCTAAAGATTGCGCAGCTCCCTCTCTTCCATGGCATCACAATCAAGGGTATTAGGCCAGTCTCTTGTGGACTCATTAGCTGACTGCTCAGCATTTGGGGCCTCCGCTGCAGCGCAACCCCTGCACCCCCAAATGCACCATCACCACAAACAAACCTCCACACCGCTCACTGACCCAAGCAATCAGAGCTGCATGTGTTATTATGGAATTCATTAGGCATCACTGATGGAAACCCTACAGGCTCTCATCAGCGCTGTGATTAATCATAATCTTATCACCCAACCACAAACTTCCCTCTATCTCTGAGGGTTTGTGCGTGTGTGTGTAAGTGGCCAACACTTTTTGCTTGTGGGGGCAGGGGTCAGTTATCAGGGACAAGAGTGATGAGTAGCTACTCAGTGGACATAATTTAAGCTAATGCATATTTGGGTATCACTTCCCTTCTAAATGTTGCTCACAGCAATTAATTAAACATGCAGGCAGATGAGAGGGTATTTTAATCTCTGATTTCAACCAGCATGTAAAAAGAAGAAAAAAAAAAACGCACTTAGTAAAATGGTTATCAGCAAGTCTGACCAACACTAAAAAAGCAGATGTTAAGGTAATTTGCTGGTCAGGAGCATTTAACCATTTGTTAATGCTTGGGAGGGAAAGACGTCAGAAATGATCTAGCAAAAGCAAGAATGGCTTCAGATCAGTTTGTAAGTGATAAAATGACGTTGTCCAACAAGTCAATTCACAATAAGAATATTTAGCATGGAAGACTGAAAGCAGAAAAATCAGATTTAAATAATAAAAAAAAGTATTTAACAGTGTGATGATTTGGGCTTGTCAAACTGAAAATAAATTGATTTCCATAAGCTTCAGTGGACAAAAGAGCATTTGAAAGAAGAATGGGAGAAACAGATGATTCCATACAGAAAAGGATTAACTCAATAATTGCTGCAAGAGATGTTTTATAAGATGTTAAATTATTGCGTTCACTTAGTTTTTTTACATGCTGCTTTGGTATTCTTCCCTAATTTCTAAGATAACAAATGATGATATGGTGCAATATGTCAATTATTTTCTTCATTTAGTGGTTGTTAGTAGAATTTGTAATCTGGTACGATATACTTTCTTTTTCACATGACTCCACTGGATATACAAAGAAAACTGGGGAAAAGAATTAACTCATTCAGATCTTTTCTGGAAGTCAATCATTGCGTATGGAAAGTCCATGTGGTCATTTTATGAGGAATAATCTGTATATCTAGCCTTGTACCTGATCTGAATTCATAATACAGCAGGTTAGCAAGTGGGATCAGGTTAAAAAGGTGGTGATCCATGTTAAACCAATGCAACACATGAGCATGCGTCATGTCTGCGCATTAATAACAGGCAGGAATACTATCATTATAAGGAGCATGCGTGCCCAGCCTGCACTTCCTGGCTGCTCTAATAGCTAACTGGTCAAGGGTGATTTATCTGATAAACTGCTTTTGTGTTCCACAAGACTGAAAGATGGTTTAGTTTAGCCTAGTCTCCCATAATGCGCTTTATAAATACAAAAACAAATGGTTGCCTTGGGAGGAGGAAAGATGTAGCGTGTATATTTGTGTTGGGTGGGGTGGGTGTCGGTCAAATTGTATCCTCTCGTGCCTTCAGGGGAGACAGGAAAAGCCTGAGTTATAACTCTTCCATCACCTGCCTTCTCCCTCCCATGCATTACTCAGGATATAGCGCAAATTGCAGCCGGCATCCATTAGTTCTTTTCAGGGTTAATATTGATGTAGATATCATTCCTATCTGCTGTGTCATTTATTTGAAATACTATGTGCGAGGAGTAGCTCCGGCAGTGAATCAAATCAATTGATAGAGCAGTTAGCCTTGCAGGCCGGGCTGCCTGGGAGCTGCCGAGTGAGCATGAAATATTATGGAGATTGTTCTTTAAAGTGATCTCTTCATCATCATTTGTCTGCAGCCTGGGTGATCCTATCCCCCACTCTGCTGAGTTCCTCTTGGGCACCAGCTGTCATAACTAAATCAGCCGGATAATGCAGTCACGCGCAAAGTTCTATCACAAACACCCGACCCGCCCCCCTCCCCGCCACCTGCCCGACTCGTACACTTGCTACTTCCCTCCCTCCTTTCCTCTCTTCACCCTCTTCCTGCCGCAGCCACACATGTCAAGGAGCATCCTGAGAGTCGCTCATCATTGCTACTGATGGCCTTCCTCTCTGGGGCCTGCTTGTTTGTGTCACTTCCTATGTGCAGGACTGCTAGTTCATGTCACCCTGTGTAGCAGGGGAGGGCATGCCTGCTGTTTTACTTCATGATTGGCTGCTCATGATGGACACAGATACATAGCACGGGGCAACAGTGGCTGTCCTCCCCGCCGTTATGACAGCCAGTTGAGGTGCTGTGGGCTGAGCCAGTGGTAATGGTGTTCTTCACAGTCCGTTAGCACGCGGCTGGATGACGGCTTTTACTGCCCATCAGTGGGACGCCGTGCATATTTTTCTGTGTCATTACAAGGACGGTTGCCGGGAGATGCCGTTGTCAATACCCCTCCGCGGTTCACGTTGGTGCGATGTAAACTCATAGTTTGGGAACATTTCCATGTGTCAGTGAGAGATGAGAGGATGTCTTTGGTGACAGGATCTCAGAGGAAAAAGCTGCATTATTTAGTGTCGGAACACCCAGATCCCGGAGCCAGTCATGCCACCCTGATCAGTGCTTCATGGCCTACTGATATTACAGTCAACAGACACTGGTCACAATGATAAGGGTGTAATCCTTAATTATGCAACTTTGCAAATCAGCTCTTTTTTTCTTTTTGGAAACAAAATCAATCCAGCTAACATCTTTATTGTTTTTAATCTTTCACTACCACTCTAATCAGAAAAGACCAACAAGTCCTTTCATTCTGATTAGACCTAATTATGGCCCACTGCCCAACAGATCACACCACCACCCTGAACATTACACAGAGTGTTGATATTTACTAGCAAAACAGTATCAAGTCATACATTTATACTGATTATCTGCCGAGAAAATAGGCATTTATATTGTTGAGACAATGATGTCATACACCAGCCAGTTACATTTATATTTTCTCAACAAGCCGCTCTGGGCAGCCTGGCCAAGGCGGTGACATCTGCATGACTCTCAGTCAGCAGAACAATGAGGGCTCTTAGCAGGGAACAGAACCAGTATTTGTCACTGTATGCTGATAAAATTCATACAGGGTCATTGTATGGGTTTAAAAATGGATGCTAAATCCATTTATCAAAGCCAGATAGATTATGTGCTCTGTGGGCTGGGTCCCATTGCTTACTCTGGGAGATACTGAGGTTTAAAAGGCCAGGCTGGGTGCATACATACACATTCACTTGTGCGTGTCAGTTTCCAATGAGTGATGATGACCACTAGCTCAGCATATTGATTAGCAGAGCTCGTGCAGAGGTTTAAGATAGATGGCAACTCACTAAGCAGAGCAGTACAAAATCTCCCGTCATGGCGCAGTGTGGTTGGAAAGTGTCTGAATCCAATGAAATTTGTAAAAAAATTTGCAGTTTAATAATTTGCAGCAATGAGGATAGGACATGAGTAGATTACGATAACAAGGTCCTTAAAGAAATAAGAGGGGATCAGGCAGGACGCAAAGAATGCCAGACTTAGTAAAAATGTGAGAATGCTGAAACCACCCTTTCCAAAAATGGAAGCTATGCACCCAAGTCACAGTGAGATATGGTTGGCATATGTTTTACAGATGTAGGAAAAGCTGAAGATCTAGATCATTCTGCTTAATATAAACAACACTGTTTACTGGCATAAAACAGGCTCTTGTGTAAAATATAATAATTTGGCATATAACAAAAGGAAAAATAAACGACTCTAGATTAATAGTTATCTATATTTTTTAATGTGTACATTTGCTTCCTATAAAATGATTGAACTTGTGTTTTATCCTGCAAAACACATCTGGAGAAAGTAAAGAAACCATCGTGCCACCGCACGAGCGTTTGGTTTGTGACATGTACTCCAGCAGCAGCTGGATGCCATCCCCACACTCCTTCCCACTGCTGATTGGACAGGTAGATGCTAGGAGCATGCTGCCTCCACTCACAATTTTCCACAGATTCAGCAGAAAGAATTTTATGGTGTTTTTTCTTTTCTTTTTTTCCTCACCAATTTAAACTGAGCGTGCTCCATGCTGTCATGCACATGGCTATGCTTCGGCTTGGCAAAGTGAATTCCTTTTCTGTTTCCTCTTGTGGTTATTAATTATACAGATATTGTTCTGGCAACGAGTGGAAGGGGGCTGTTACATAGCTTTGGAGCTTCATCTGAACGTCAGTTTAATTTCAGTGTTGGGGGCTTTGATATGAGTCTTCGTGCTCCAAGTGGTCCTCTGTTCAGTCCCTGTCTGCTATGCAGGGATGAATCCTGGCTGTGGAGGAACAGAGCATGTAGGTCAGCCTGTCATGGCTCCCTGGGGGTAGATCTGAGCAAACTACTCTGCAAATTACACAGTGGGTTGCTGTGCACCCTGAGCCTGTGTAAACAACAACATTGTTTCCTTTCTTTTACTATGAATCAATCTGAACTTATATGACCCATGTCTGAGTCCACACCCATGCTTTGTAAACTGCCCCCCCCCCCCCCCCCCCCACAAGAACCTTTTAATGACACACCTACATCGTAGTGTATGTCAGCCCCGAGCTAACTTCCTCACTCCTCCCACTCGCACTGACTTCATTCATGAAAACTCCTCCTCTCTTCACCCTACTGCTCTGCGTGTGTCACGTTGGGCAGCTGTTTCATTTTAGGAACCGGGGACTCCAGAAGTTTGCCTCGCAGCCACCAGACTGCTCTCAGAGCCAAGTGGAAACCACAGCCAATACTTGTCCGAAGTGCTCTGGCAAAGTTGAATATAGAGCCCCTCAGTTGTTGTAAGAGATTTAATAAATTCCTCCCTTCAAAGTTAGCTTAATGCTCTCTGGTTAAGAGACCAAAGTCTTGTTATTTCCCAGGCATATTCACTGATCTCTCATTGCTGGAATATAGCATTACGCTAATGGTCTGCTGCAAACCAGCTGATGTGTTTAATAAACTTTACTGTGATTCAGTCTGTGAGCTTCCTCCCACTTTGTTACAGACACAGAGGAAAACAGTGGGCTTCAGCAATGAAGAATAATCCATTACTATTGTTAATCCAGCAGGGAAATAGGGACAATATGTCACTATTTACTGAAAATCAATGAGTCATCAGATCATCAGTATTTACACCTATTGGAAAAAAAAGCAAAGATCTGAAAGTAAAACTGATATGAATTTCCCATATTTAGTAATCCCATTGTTCATTTATTAAACATTGTTCTACATTGGTGCAAATTTTACGATTACCTTGTCACCAATATAGGAGACTTTGAGTCTGAATAAAGTTGTGTGTTTCTTTTACACCAGCTTTTTTTACGTTGATTGAAAAAATCTTTGATAACACAAAAGCGCTGTTGTGTTATTTCCCAGGCATATATATGTATGCTGTTTTGTTATGTTTGTATATCGTACAAGGATTTTCAACAAACATCCGAAACTGAGAGCGTCCCAGATTGGTTCAAGATGAGCTGTGCAGTTATGAAATCATGGCTTTGCCAAGTGGTGTTATAAACAGGAAAACTTAGCCAGAAAACTGTTCTATTGATTACTGTCAAACAATATTTTTGTCATCTAAAAATGAATACATTTTTCTCACTTTGGTAAAAGTATAAGTTAAAGTAAAATTACTTTAGAAAAAAATTATTTAAAAATACAGAAGAAATACTCCAGCCACAAACAATTCAGAAACTAAAACAATTTGGTGTTTGGTCAATTTAACTTTCATGAGAGTAACTCACAGCTTTACATAAATAACAGTGAATTGTACCTGAGTGAATGAATGTAGTTACTTTGAATATTGTGATAAAAAAACTATAGAAACATTGCACAGGAAGTTAATGCTTTGTATTTTAAATTCTGTTTCATACTCCTCCTGACCATTCCAAGTCCTTTCATTTTTTTTCCATAAATCTTCAAACCTGCAACCTGGGCGGTACATAAAGACAAACCAAATCCTCAAATACCGCTAACAGGACATGGGCTGGCAGAGCTCTTGCCCAATATGTGTACCAGCTGCGTTCCTGGACCAGGCTGTGTGCTGTGTATCAGACAGGGGGGCTCTGTGGTGGAGGTCTGTGTCACGCCATCAGAATGTGCTGCAGCGCACTGTGGGTCCTGAGAAAAAGAGCCCGGAGCTCTGCATTATCAGCTGAGTTGATAACAGCATGGAAACACTGAGGCCAACAGGAAAGACAGGCAGGGATCCTTCCCAGACCTGGCCACTGTTCTCCTTTCACTCGCAGTAACGCTCGACAAGGCTGTGTTTACGAAGTCTCTCGACAGGCTTTTCGCAGAGAAAGTGCTCTGTTGAAGCAGGTTAAAGGCTGAGGGAAAATGTGAAAGCCTGTGGTCAAAAATGAAAGGATGATGTCATGAGGACACATGTTGATTTCTTACAAACGTTCCCTTCATCACACGGAGGAAAGGAGAACAGAGGCAAGGTTTCATTTAATTGGAATCTACCCAGCATGTATGATTCCAAATATTCAAGCAACATTTTGTAACCTATTCAAATTCTTTTCATTTCTGTGATTTGTCAGAATTTGACGGGACCCAGGATGTTCACTTGCCATGAAGAAACACATCTCCATCCCTCTGACCCTCTTCATGTTGAGCGCACATGATGTTACTTCAATACATAAACACATAGTGGGAGCGGACATGTGAACACAGGACTGTAATTAATACCACATACAATTTCCCCCACCTCCTTTACCTCCTTCTCATCGTCCCCCAGCCACACATTAACGCTTGGAGAAGAGCCGAATAAACCCCCCACCCCCACCCACACACACCCACACACACACACACACACAGCTACGCTCCCAAGCCCTCTTTCTCCAAGGGGAAGAGTGCAGATGTGAGGGGGGGTCAAATAAATAGCCGCGATTCAGCTGTAATTCCACTTTGACATCCACTTAGCCTCAGGTTCCCTCTGCCAGCAGCCACCTGTTGCTCTTCTTTAAACACTGCCTGGTGAGGAGGAAGTCCTCTCATGTGGAACTGAGCCCCCCGCCTCCTCCAAATATACTTCCAGGCTATGTAAGGGCCCAAATAAAATAAAAAAAACGTTAAAAAATTACTGGGCCTTGGTGACATTATTCTGGCCTTTTACATACTTTAGAATTATGGAGGAGAAGAAAAAGGAGAAAAAAGGGGAAAGACAATTGGGTGAGGGGAAGAGAAAGAAAGAGACAGTGAGAGTCAACCATGTGGCCATATGCTAAGACCATCAGGTCTGTGTGAGAACAGAGAAGAGAGGGATTTACTGTGCACGACTGGATATAAAGTAGCAGGATACAGACATCTGGTGTAATTTTTGCACTGGAAGGCAACATCAAACATAAATGGAGAAAATATTAGCATTGTTCCGAACCAGCCGAGACAAATACAGTCTTATCAAACTTAAGAAAGGAAATCAACTCATTGAGAATTCAGTGGTCATTTCAATTAAAACTATTTTGTCCCAAAAGAAAATCAGGATAGACTTTTATAGATGTGACTAGGAACTTAAAATAAAATCAAAAGTCTTTTGAAAAAACTTAATTAAACACAGGCAATTACCAAAGTGAAATTAGCCACATTTAAATGCATCCATTTACTTGATTAAAGGTAGATGATGAGAGTGAGATAAGTGAAGACCAATGCTCCAGGAGATGAAAGCAATAGGTCCCGATATTGGGTGTCAGGTGAAGCGCACACAGACCCAAAGAGAGACTGTGACCAAAATAAAAAAAAGTTAAATAAATGAAGAGCGATGACTGTGTCACATCCTCCCGGTCGAGCTCGACTGGGTATCGTGTAAAGCTCAAAGCTTTGCCCCAGAGTGTCATATGCTCCCACATGGGCCCTGCTGCAGATGCACGGGGGCCTCTGGTTACAATGCAGAGAAATCCTGCCCGCTCAGACCCAGCTCTATTACTGAGGCCAGAACAAAGACTTAAGGGTAAGTGCCTACCTGATGTAAATGTAGAAGCGTTAGGATTTATGGAGCTCAAATGTGTCAGAGAGGAGCTCTCTTATGTATGATGCAAGGCTGACGGGGCTAATTATGCTCCCATTAGCAGTTCTTGTGTTGCTGTATCTTTGTGAATCAAGTAAACAGGTATTTTTTACCAAGTGTCTTCATGTAAACCAGTACCACATCAGAACAAGCGCCCGGTAGGGGGAGAGCAGTGAGAGACATGCCTATTGTGTTACTGAACAGAGTGCGACCTTTTGTGGCTGTGTGTGTGAGCTTTGCTACCACTAGTTTTGGGAACAGTAAAGCATCTGTCACCCCTTTTAAATCCCCAAAGGAAAGAGAAGCAAATCCAGGGTTTCATTTGTAGTAGTCAAACGGCAGATGCCGTAAAACAGTTCCAGGGCATTCATCCGGTCAAAAGCATTTAGCATTGCTGCTCTTTCTTAGCAATGATTAGCTCACGTGGACCTGTTCCTTCCTTTTTCTCCTTGCATCTTTACCCTATTCAGGCACTGATATGAATAATGAGGGAAAGGGTTAACGGCAGGTCACACAGAGCTCCCTATCTGCCATGTTATTTATTCAGTGGAATGAGAAATTGATCACATTATTGTGTTAAGGGGGACCTGATTCGTTATAATCAGCCAAGTATTGGCAGGCCTGGCCCGCGGGCCTTACTATTGCATTAGGAATGCTCAGGCAGCCATAGGTCAGCGGTGTTCAGGCTATTTTACAACTTCACATCACCCCACTGACCTTTTAATGACCACTGACAAAGACAAAAGAAAAGCAATATATGACAGAGCAATATTAGTGGCTGGCTGAGGACTGTGCAAGGGGAAGCATGGTGAACCAACAATCGCTCCTGTGTGTGTCAGTGACCCACAAAAACAAACTGTGGATCTATGTGTCACTTATGGGCCATGACCTATGAGTCATATTTCTGTCAAAAAGACTGACATTTATTTGAGAGACTGAGCCAACATTAGCAGAGAGTCAGTCATTTAACTATTTAGAAAAAGGTAGAGTTTGGAGAGTCTGCTTAAAACAGCTTCCTTGACCGTTTTCCAAATGAATAAAAAACTGTGTAAACAACCAGGTGCACTAACCTATTTCCCCCAGTGGTTACATCATGCCAGCTCATTAATCAAATGAGTCTGCGGCACTGTTTGCACTAGGCCAGAATGCATTGGTCAGGGCTTGTTGATTCAACCATAACGCCTCAGCACATAAAAATGGCCTTGGATCTGAGTTTAATCTTCAACACGGCTGCATGACGTTTCACGTCACAAACTGCCACCGATCTGTTTATTTATGACTTTACTTGGCTCGATGCAGATCTCTCTTTTTATTCAAATGTCTCTTTTCTTTCTTAAATGTTTTTCACCTCCAACGATTAATGCTTAACTCGTAAGCTCAGGTGACTTGTTTTCTTCACAACTTTTACTGTATTTTCAGCTACTTCCGTTTGCTTTAGTGAAGCATTGGTCTGATAGTGATAGGTTTTCGCTGGCATAACAACTTATCACACTTTATCAACGTTCTCAATTTGTATAATTCTCAAGCAGATAATTCTGCTTGATAATTCAAATCTTGTTTTTTCAATTTATCAGAATTTAAATGATATTATCACTGCCAGAGAAAAATACACACTTAAACCTCTGGAAAACACGTCTCGCTCTTCTTTACGCCAGCTTTCATCCTCTCAGACTCCCCCCAGATTGCTTCGGCTGTTTACAGTGAAAAACATCTGCATTTAAATTATTCCACTTCCTGAGGCTTGAATAAAACCAAGTCTCTAAAAAACAACAACAGGAAGAGGACCATTTTTACAATAGCTGTGCTTAGGTACATGCACCAACTTGGGGACGCCTGTGAGCAAATAGATGCCGTGAAAAATAACACCCTATTTACACAACTGCAGATGTTACGGCAAATATCAACAATGAAACTTCTTCTAGGTTTTTCTTGTGACTTTGTTTGTTTAGTTTCTGCCACTTATGTTAAAAATATGATTCATCATCAACAAGGCGCATAATGCCATTATATGTACTAAAAAAATAAAATAAACTGGGAATTTGTAGTAGCTGCAACACATTCTAGCAATACATATTTATCCTTTTCCACATTGTACATGTTGATTTGAAACTATCTCATCTAATAACATTTTTAAAAAGCTCATTTAAAAACAATATTTTAAGGGTTTTGAACTTCATTCTAAGATTTTTTCTTTGGATTTTTTCTGTTTGTGAATGTATTGTCTACTCCCCATTCGAAAAGGAAAGAACTCTACCAGGTCAATCATTAACCAGCAGCAGCCTTTGCTTTGCTTGAAGCATTTAAACACAAACAGCCTGCTCACCACTGTCCACTATGTGACAGTGCTACAAAATCATAATCACATAATCATTGTCTGTACTTTTTCCTCTTGTGTAAATTATTGAGAGTCATAAACAGCTGAAAACCCCAGAAAAATACAAAAAAAGTTTCATCTGGATGCAAAAAAAGCCTCATGTTCTGTTGTAAAAAGTCCCTGTCACGCTACAAACTTGTTTAAAAATGTCACCCTAAAATGTTTACACAGGGAGTTGTGCACCCAGAATTAATCTTACAGGCTTACGATTAAGACATTGAGGAATTTCCCCCGACATGAGATGAGGCTGGCAAGCTCATTCTCTCTCCTAACAGTAGCCTTGAGAAAGTGTGTGTACATAAACCTCTTGTGGTTACTCAAATGTTGTAAACTGTATAACTAAAGCTTAGGCCTCATTCATAAGCTGTTTACCTTGTCGATAAATCACCGCATCCCTCAAGCGACAAGTCGTGACAGGAGGCTAAAGAGAAGAGGGATGGATGTGACTTGTAAAACCTGAGCCAATGTAAACCTGAACGGATAGAAGGCTGTTAACCCAGAAAGATTTTGTGTTTGGATTGTATTAGCCAGAAACCAGAAACATGGATACTTTAAGTCAGAGACAACAAACAGCATTTATCTGTTCAAATAACTCCAATCAAAGGCCTGTGGTCAGGCTCATGCAGGAGGGGAAGCCGGAGATGGGCTGAGGAAAGCGGCACAGGTATGCCGGAGAACTGGCTGCAGTCTGTGCTGCGTGGGCCCGGTCAGTGTTGACCCACAGGTGACATCCCATTCACAAAATAGAAATTTATCAAACACAAGCAACCACATCTTAAACCTGTATAAAAAAGTAAGACGTTTTTAAATATCAAAATGCATCTTTTTGTCTATAATTATGAAAAATGTTGTGCAAACAGGGCTTAGTGTGCTTATTTTTTCCAGAGGTTTGTAAAGCTATAAGACAAAAAAGAGTTATAACAAAAATCTGAAACTACAGTGATCTAGACAAATAAAATGGGAAAACTGAAGTGTGGAATTTTTTTCTTTATAAGTTGAAGTTTTAATTACAGGTTACTTTGTCCATAAATGTGCTGAATGAATTTATAACCACTGTGTAGTTTAATCTTTATCTGCCATATTATTTAAAAAATAAAAAGGCAAACTGACAAATACATGATACACAATATGAAAAGCATAATTGGGCAGCATATGTTAAAACACATCAGCATTTTACTTAAATACTACAAAATAAACTTAGATTAAGCATCTTATTAAATTCACTCGATCACATTGAAAAATCCCCTTTTGGGAATAAGAAAATGGATAGACATTGAAAGATGTTAAAATACAAATTACAGACTGATTGCCCTGGGAAAAAAAAGAAAAGTGTCTTACACGCTCCATATATAGCTTTAAATTGAAAGCCCCTTTTTTATTTATGATTTCAATTAATTAATTTGAAATAATCTATGACTTAGAACACAGACAATATAACATGAACTAATTTTTTACAGTTTTGTCACAGTCATCCACTGGGCCTGTTCAGCTTTTAGTGGCTTTATATGCTGCAGCTTTTGTCACAGCATCACTGCTGCCCCACGATCACAAAGAATGCAGGCTCTGTTGTTACTCATGCATCTCAGATTGTTGCCTTTTGTGCTGGCAGACACAGAGCAGTACCGATTGTTGTTGTTCTTCTTCTTCCCCCCCATCACTGCAACTTTAAAAGGTGCTCTCGGGCAGATAATACAAAGCTAAAATAATGGCTTACACTCAGACAGCGGTGTGTTTACAAGTTGTTGATATGGCCCAACAGATTTCTCTGAGGAGGACCTTCTGTTGCAAAGCGAGACAACAGATTATCCACAGGCACTTTTCTCGACACGCCGCAGACTGCTCTACACCACAGCTCCACATTCCTCATAGCTGCAAGTAAGTGTTCACTTGATACCCCCTTCAGACCGACGGCATGGCAGACCTGCGCCACGTGTCTTCCAAGCATGATGGATGAGCGTTTCAGCGGGTTTCTTACCCTTACTCAGACAACCAAAGCTTCTTAAATTTAAACTTGGCCCGCAGTATATCTTTTTTTTTTTTTTTAATCTTGGTGACAGTATGCTTTCAAACCACTGAGTTTAGGCTATATGACCCTGGCAGTAATATTAACACACCCGTGTCCGACTATTGACTCAACAACAGTATCATATCTCTGTGTATCCTTAACACTATGGCTCAGTTACACATCTGAGGAGAAGCACCTGCTGCGACACAGGCCACAGGGGTCGTGACACCGAATTTCTCAGCTGCACTCAGTGCCCAGGGTCAATTTCTCTCTTAGATGGGCTCCGTTGGTCACCGTCAACGCTTCCACCTTGCATTAATGATGACTCACCATCAAAAGTCTGTCAATGCAGCATGATATTAACAGAAGAAATGATAGTTTTGCTAAAGAGAAAATTGAACAACAATTTCTTTGTTGTTCAAACCCTAATTTCAGAGTGGTCAGATTAACCAATATATTTTCAGAATTACCGCATTCTTTTGTTCCTTTATATTAACACACACCCATTGATTTTAGAAAATGTAAACTCAAAAAGTAAGGAAGGAGCCACGTTTATGAGCATGTTACATTGCCTGCCATTTAAATATACTTTTTTTTTTATCATTAAAGCAATGAATGTAAAAACTACTCGTTTGTTTTCATATTAACTCACATTATAATGTCTGCTACTCAGAGATGAGTGGTTGACCTGAGATCACCTCATGATCTCATGAACCCTCAGCAGTGTGTCTTTGGATAATTGGTCAATTGTTTCCGCTGTGCTTAATACCTTTATGAATGTAGTAACACACAGTGGAGAGTAAAAGATTTTCATGGTAATCTTTTGTTTATGTCGTTCTACTGACAGTGGTAGGATAGCGGTTTTTCATGCAGAGACTCCTGAGCTCTTCAGGCTAGTGCATCCACTCCTTAAATCTACTAATAAATTATATTCTTAATGTGTTAACTGAACACTATTGTTTCAGTTTTGCATATAGAGGTATATCTGCTTTTTATTTTTGTGGAACTGATTACTGACTCTATGACTAAGTTTGGTAGAGTGGAAGGTCCTGACTCGTCACTTGAATTGTCGCTTTATACCCAATCCTGACATACTTGCCCACCTAAAATGTATGTTGCATGGTGAGCTTAAAATCTTTTGTTCAGCAGATATTTACACATACTCCTCTTTAAAAAAATCAGTTCAAATGTGACTGAAAAGGTGATGGAACCGAGAGGGTAAACATGGCCTTCCTATGAGCGCATCAAACTTCTGATTTGCCTAAAAGTTTTTATAAAGATTAAGTTGGGTTTCACTTACTGAACTCGCTTACGGTGATTTCTTTGCATTTATTGCCCCTAAATAATGAATGAAATTAGTTATTATTATCATATTTATTGTTATATTATTTTATATTTTAGAAAACATCCCTATTTTTCTGCAATTGCTATTCATATTGTCTCAAATTAAATGTTGTTGCTTATCAAAACAGGTCCTAGCTTGTCTCATCTTTATGCTTTGTGTGTAAAAATTATATGTGGACAATGTCAATTAAATAATGACATTTCTCAATTAATCAACAGTACTACATGTGACAATGCATGCATGTCTATGTTTATATCCTGTTCATAAATGTTCTTGGTTGTGTTTACTATCCTTTGTTCATGTATTAAATTAAATTATGAATTGTTTTTCAAAAGCAAGAACACATGAAATCATTGTAAAATCAGCATTGATAGTATTTATCGTGGCTAAAAAGCCAACAGGAAAAAAAAAGATAAGAAAATCTAGTGAATCTACTTATTCACTAATTGCACAGTTATCTTTTTTTTTTTTTTAAGTGTAGCATCTTTTTAATAATACCTTGACAGGGTTTTTGATTCCAGTATCACACTAAGGACTACAATAAAAATGTAAACTATTTGCAAAATAAATTCTTTGTGAATTTATTCCTAATTTGTGGGCAAAGATTACATTGTCTTCATCTAGCTAATAAAACAGAAAATAAAGTAATGCTGTAAAAGAGTGCCAATTATCTAGCTTTCAAATGACATACGGCTATTATAAATTTCAGGTAACATATTATTCTTGTAATGAATCTTATCTTGGAAAACTGCCCTCCAGATTCCAGAGGATTAACAACTGAGACCTCGGTCGGCTTGCTTACCGCTGTGTGTATTTTACAAAAGGAGTTATGCTGTTTTCACCTGGTGAGGTCCTGCTGTAGCCCACACGGAGTCTCACAAGGCTGAGAAAAAAGATACCCTGTCCCATTTACGACCAGGCCAGTAAAGCTGGAGTCAGTCTGCAAGTGAAGGGTGGAATAAAAGAGTTTCTCAGGTTTAGAGGGCCTGACTATAAGCTTTAATGTCCTGCCCCACCAAGACCTATGTGAATTGTACACACTACTTGATTAATCACAATGCGAGTATGTGTGATTATAGAAATACTACTGTTGCATCTGTTATGAATAACAAATCTATTCTGTAACTATTTCAAATATAAGATTTTTTTTTTGCAGACAGTGTAAATGCTTTTGTATCGTAACGCAAAAAATCTGCATGAACAACTTGAATTCCACTAGGTGTTTACCTCTATATGCCTGTTATCATAGCAAACTGTATGGGATTATAGGAATTAGTTAGCAAGCAAAAGCGCTTACAAACACTCTTTCATTATGCATGATATCACTGAGAAAGTATGTAAGTGGAAACGACTAGTTTTACATTTTTGGTCATGGAACTCAGTGGCGGCACATGGCCCCTTTGTCAGAGCGGGATTATCAGGAGTGAGCGCTCACAAAAGGAAATGCTTGTGGAGCTACAGTAACAGCAGGATAAAATCGGCCGTGTGATGATTGGAGTGACACATTTGTTTGGCTGTAATGAAAATAAGCCCATTGATGGTGTATTCAGTCATAGACCCGAGCCCCCCCACTCTACATCCTGTCTCTTTATCCTTCGTACAAGTGGCAGACAGATAGCGGCTTGGGGGATATTGCAGCAGCCACTGGGTGAGAGGGGCTGTGCGTGTGTGTGTGTGTGTGTGTGTGTGTGTGTGCAGAACTGTCAGCCTGTCACTTTACATATACTAGTGATGTGTATGACAGAGCTGTTTGTGCTGCAAGCCAATCAACTGACGAAAACCAGAAGATTTTTGGTACTTAGAAAACATCACACAGCACGTGTTACAAGTTCATTTTTTGCCTTTTACCCACGGATATACTACAAGTGACATATGAAAGAGTGAGTTTTTATATATTCACATGTCTTATTTTCTTATTTTCAGCCAACATTAATTTATGCAATTTATTAATAAACAAGCAAATAATTAAATTCTATTTACTATCAATATCACTCTAGGGCCAAAGCTGAATCAATTAGTTAAACAGAAGAATAAAGTGATCTAAATCTAGTAAAAACACACATGCAAAATAACAGGTTGACGTGTGAGATTACAGTTGTGTAACAGTGTGTAAAATTCTCACCGTCCACATTGCTGCTTTCTTTTTAAGAAGACGCTGAGGCGCATAGTGCTGATAAAACATCAAGCCTAATGGTAAAACCCACTTCCAGAACCTACTGGAATTGTTTGATCTCTGGAGTGTGCCTGTGACTCACCTCCTATGTGTTCCAGCTCAGAGGCGTGTGAACACACACACACACACACAAGACACAGCACACAGAAGCAACCTGCACTCAGTCAGTGCATCATGGGGTAACTGGATGACTTCAGACTCAGCATATCCTCCAAAGCCTGGGGATCAGACGTGCAACACGCGGGACTCGGATCAGCGCTGGACATCCAAATGCTCATGCTGCCAAATGTCTCAGTAGCTCCATGCAGCTGTTGTGTAAGAACTACTGAAGTGGCTCAGAAGAGATAAAGAAAGCAGCAGGTCTTCAGCTGGAGATTTGAACCAAGCCTGGTTCTGACATTGTGAAGTCATATTTCTTAAACCTTTTCTTTGTGCGGCTTTCAGCTTATTTTCAGCTAGAAAAAAAGAATGGCATATTCACGTTTAGCAAAAAATAATTGAACTTTAAAATTAAATAAATACTTTTGGTAGCTTAAAAGCGTCATTTGACACTAAATTTACAACACCTCAGTGAAGCTACAGTTGTAGCTCGACGCAGACACTTAGATGGACTACTGTCCTTGTAGCAGCACAAATGAATGGGGGAGTGGTTGGGATCAGTTTATAGACCGGAACTATGTCTGACTCTGCTTTGCTAAGTGGCATAATGACCCCTTTTATCTTGTTAGAATTGGGCTTTGATATCAGAACCCAAAACAACTGAAAAAAAGAGCTTGCGGCAAATTCGTACCATGTCGAGCAGTCAATGGAACAAACTAATAGTTCTGTGTATATTATGTATTTTTCCTTTATGTTTTCTCAAACAGATTCATCATACTCCGTTGTTATTGTTCGCTTTTGCTACTGCCTTGTTCTATGCCTCATGCCATTACCCAAAAAGGTATTTTTTCACTATCCCAAATTCATTTTCGAAAAACAGTTCTGGTTGTTCACTTGAAACTGCTGCCTTATTGAGCAGCTGTAAATGGTTTTGGTTTCACTTGAAAGGTTAAGAGGCTGTTCCTTCACTGCACCCTCCAGGATGCAAAATCCTTATGGTAGCATTTGTCACTCGAAAAACAAAATCGTTCCGTTTTTAAATTCATTCATTTTCTGTACTTTCTGTACACATTATGTGACACCATCATGCTGAAAAATTTCAAGCTCCAAGATTTTCCGTTGCAAACTGTATCCCTGTATGAAAAAAAAACACTTTCCTTTTCTTTTTTTCTTTCTTTCTTTCTTTCTTTCTTTCTTTCTTTCTTTCTTTCTTT